>OV884011.1:16194113-16509113 GCA_930367205.1 Acanthosoma haemorrhoidale | reverse complement strand
AAGTTATGTTGTTCTAGGTATCTTCCTATATATGTTTATATTCCTTATTTTTAAAAGTTGGAAAGTTATGTTGTTCTAGGTATCTTCCTATATATGTTTATATTCCTTATTTTTAAAAGTTGGAAAGTTATGTTGTTCTAGGTATCTTCCTATATATGTTTATATTCCTTATTTTCAAAAGTTGGAAAGTTATGTTGTTCTAGGTATCTTCAGCTTTCAAACATTAGAATATAGACTGCCCGTCTATCCGCTTTAAATAGTTATATAAAATTTTGACTTTTGAGACTTCTTGCGGACAAGTCCTAATTCAGCCATGTGTGATTTAATGGTTGTTAACTCACATGCACGGTATCAATCAATTGTGTGAGTTATCGAAACTGCTTTAGAATGCGAATGTGTATAAAAATAATTCAACGGAACTTCAGTCAAGAGGTAGAAATTACTAAGATCTTAAAAATTTTGCGATATTCCATTCGTATCTATTTATTTTTTTTCAGGCAAGTGAATAAACAAAGTTATAAATGTTATGTTTCCAAAAAATGTTATCTGTAAAGTCAATTTACGAGTGCTTACATTTTTTGAATGGTTGGTGGCGCTAACGGGTCTTGGATCGATAAACCAATCTACAACAAAGGCTACTGAAAAGTTTTCTTTAGATTCGGTCAAGTTGGATTGTGTCTCCAGTGCCTCCTCGATGGCCATTTGTGTTCTAGATCATAAAATATTGGTGGAGAAACTTACACGACTCTCTACGGTGCTGCTCTGAGTAGTCTGTAACACTCGTGAAGAAAAACAAAAAAAAAGTAACATAATTAAATGAGGTACACGTTATTGGGGCAGAGGTCATTTATGCTGTAGAGAAATACATTTAAAAAGTATTACAGTTAATATTTTTATCGTCCTTGGATTTCAGAATAACTTCACTCAAAAATATACGGCTTGTTAGGCACGATAAAGAAGGCAGATAATTTATATTTCCACTCCGTAAAAAGAACTAAGAAAGATTTATATTACATGTGTCTTGGGTCAAGGAGCTACGATTATCGGTGTAGTGTTCTGTGTTATTAGGTTAAAAGCATGTTTGCGTGTCTGAGCCCTTCTGGCCTCTGGTAAAACTCCTCATCTTAAAACCCACTGACATTAGAATAAATAAGTGTGACTCCTATGATTAAACTTCACGCGAGCTCGGGGTGGAAGTTCAATTAAACATTATTAAATTGAATTGCCAAACCCTAAGCAACTTCCGTCGATTTGAATGAGTGCTGTAAGCATGCGTATCCAATAAAGCTAATTACATTTTTATTGTACTGTAAAAGAATAACTTTAATGCCAACTAAGTATGCACCTTTCCTCTAATTTTTAAGCTTTCTCCAGTCAAAGCTACTCATGAAAAAGTTACTTCTTTGGCTTGGAAGAAGGATTAACAAACCTAAAATCCATGATCTGTGAAATTTTATTCAGTTTATATATTTGGCATTGTATAAAGTTCGGTAAGCGTGTGAGTGCAGTGAAGTCAGTTTTTTTATTTTTTTTTTTTTTTAATATTTATAGAGAAAGAAGAATAAACTACTTATTTACAAAGTTATACTTAAGCCAATCTGGACATACGGCATAGAGCCATGGGGGACAGCAAAAAAGTCGAACATCAAGCGTATCCAATCCTGTCAATCAAAAGTCCTGAGAACAATAGTAAATGCCCCTTATTACATCAGCAACAAAACCCTTCATGACGATCTTAATATACCTTACAGTCTTGAACTCATCCCTTCCAAGCTCATGAAATTCCACAGTAACCTATCTAACCACCCTAATTCCTTAGCACAGTCATTCCACTGCACCACTCATCCCTAAATCCTCCTCGGAGACTGAAACGGCCGTGGCTTCGTAACCTACTATAAATGCGTGACAGAATCATGCCCTGAGCATATCTGGCTCTCGCGCTCTTGGTCAGCGTCCGCTAGCTCGTATGCGGTGACGCGTCTGACGAGGTGCGTGTCCACTTCTTCCCAAGACTCCGCTTCCTCTTTCGCATGCGAGGGAGGTGGATTTGGGAGGCCTCTGGGCTGTTTGTTAATATTGTATGAATGAGCGAGTGAATGATGAATTGTAAATATGGTATGAATGAGAACATTTATCTGAATTATTATTTGCCTAATAAGGCAGATTGTAATTTTAGCACGATAAAGAAGTTATATATAAAAGATTTATTCCCCCATGGTCAAAATAACATTCAGAAAACTCGACGAAAGATTAACATGGAACCATTTTACAAGACTTAAACAAAAAATACCTAGACGCCATCTTTAATAACTGGTCCAGTTACTTAACAGACGCTTAACTATAAATAACCGAAAACTTTTTTCAACGACAGGCAAAAAAATGTCGAATTCCGATTATAAGCAGGCCATTTCTATGTTATTTTGCATTTTCACTTAGGCTGTTTGTCATTACAGTTGTGAAAGACGAAAAAAAAATGCAAAAAATTTATATTTTGGGAGCCCGCAGTAGAAAAGGTTTATTTTCCTATTTGATCATTTTTTTTTTTTTTTAAAGCTATGTTTTAATGATAAAATATTATTGTATTTAAGTAACTCACGTGGTATCTCTACAAATAGTTTCTTTATTTTCTATGTAGTTTAAATTTATCTTAAAACACAAAATTTAGGTTTTCATTTTCAAATATTTTTTTTTCTTTTACGGTGTCAAATTTTCTTTCTTTATATTAATTTTTCCATTACAGGGGAATTCTCCAAAGGTTTTTTCTGAAGAACATTTGAGAAGACATCAGTGAAAAGAAATTTAATATATACAAACTAAATTTAGTACTTGGCGTAGACAGAAATTTATTTCGTAAACAATGTCTGCTTATGAATGTATAATTAATTCAAAAATATAATAATTTGAAATTGTCTATATGATAATTATGCCTCAAGGCGGACTGTGGAGAGGGCATTAGCCGAACACGCGTGCTGAGACGTCTGCCACATCCAGAGACCCCACACCCTTTCAGACAGCTGAGGATATGAGCCTTTAAGTAGGGCAAACTTGCCTCTTTGTCACTTAATGAATAGCTTTACCACAACTGGCTACATGTCTGCTTCCTTATGTCTGAGGGGTAAATAAACCGATGGAAAACTCAATTAGAGTCAGGTAAAATTAACTCATCCCTGGGTTTCAACTTATTTAAATTGAGAGATATTTTTGAAATGTTGAGGCTCTACTTTCAAACAGATAGATTAGGTGTGTACGATCTGAAATGTTTAATTCAATATTCCAAACCGTCGTGGTTTATGCCAAATTTGTGATAGTTAAAATGAAATACGGCCGGTGCAAACAAAGAGTAGTAATAAGCTCAAGGACAAAATTAAACGTGACAAAAAAACTGTTAATTTTTTAAACTCTAAGGTTAACTTAAGTTTCTGAGAATCTCTGTAATTATATGAGATGTCTATATCAGTTTCTAAGTGTGTTGTTATTTTAATTGAAAGAAATAAACTCTCAAACAAATTAACCCTACCTACTTTTATTATTTTCATGTTAAACGAAAAGGGCCGTCAAAAAGTGAAAACAAAAAATAAACGATTGAAAAAAAAAAATCAAAAATTTAAAAAAGGCAACAATTGTCAAGAAATTGGATAGTCATTTAATTATATTTGCAATTAACTAATATATAACACGATGTGCTTAAACATGTTGAATTTGTTTGTCAATATAGTTTTAAAGTTCAAAATATCAATAGACACAATATTATTTTTAATAATAGGTAGTTCGTTAAAAGCGAATGAAGAAAATTTGTGCAATTTTGTATGGTAGGTTTTTATAATCATGATCATTTAATAAATAATTATAAAACTCTTCCTTCACAACCCCAGGGTCGATAGGACACCTATTTCATTCATATGAGGCAGTTACCACCTAAGAATCGATATTAATTACCTAAACATCTTTATCATTCGTCACTTTTCAATAAATAGATCGATCCCATAACAATTAATAAACAATACATAATTATTACTTATGTTCACTAGACTCTGACGTTGTAGTACTGAGTATGACATAACTGCGTCAGACCGGCTACTTGTAGGCAAACCCCTAAGGGTCATCGGGACAACACAAAGGTCATGGGTTCACAGCCTCGATATCCCAAACTTAATCACACAATCCAATATCCCACTACGTGTCTTGAATGAGTAATTTAGTTTAATCTCTCATTTGGGACGAGTTTAACGTCGAATCGAAATCAGATTAAACTAATCTTTATTCCTCATAATGTAACGTATATTAGGTCGAGTCATAAGTAACTTCGGATGCAGCTAAGTAGAATCTATTGTTCGTATCTACCCACTATGAGTTACCATGACAACAAGTTTTTGTTTTCACTATATACACGAGGCTTCAGTTAGTCTTTTGTCAACTGTTTTGTGTCATACACGTTACGTTAAACTGTTTTTTTTTAAACTCTGAAATGGAGGGTCCAAAAGTACATATTCGTCATGTAATGCTTTGGGAATTTAAACAAGGCAATCGTGCTAGGGCGACAGCTGAAAAAATATGCTGTGTATATGGTGAAGGACTAATAACTGATCGGGCAGTTAGAAATTGGTTTATAAAATTCCGTTCTGGAGATACGACCTTAAAAGACGAACCGAGGGTGGGACGTCCTTCCGACTTTGACGACAACCTTTTAAAGGCAATATTGGAGCGAAATCCACGTCAATCAACAAGAGGTATACCAGAAAGATTGAATACATCACAATCAACTGTTAACCACCACCTGGAGAAATTAGGGAATGTCAGCAAGTTCTCAGTGAACGGAATAAAGAAGATCGCATGTCAATCGCCACAAGTCTGCTCTCACGGGTAAAAATTGAGCCTTTTTTAAACGGGATTGTAACAGGCGATGAAAAATGGTTGACCTATGACAATATAGTCCGCAAAAGACAGTGGCTTGATAAGGATCAACCACCCCTACCAGATCCGAAATCAAACATCCATGGCAAAAAGATTTTATTGTGTGTATGGTGGGATTGTCAAGGAATAATTCACCTTGAGTTGTTGAAGTCAAATTTAACGATTACTGCGGATAGATACGTTCAGCAGTTGGAAACAATGCAAGAGAAACTCCATGAAAAGCGTCCTGCACTCGTCAAAATTAATATAATTTTGTTATTTAATAAGAGCAAAATAAATGTCTGATAAAAAAAGGATGTTAAGCCAATCTGGAGAAACGGAATAGAGCTATGGGGAACAGCAAAAAAGTCGAACATCAAGCGCATCTAATCCTTTCAATCAAAAGTCCTGAGAACAATAGTGAATGCCCCTTATTACGTCAGCAAGTAAACCCTTCATAATGATCTTACTCATAGCACCACTCATCCCTATAATCCTCCTCTGTTAGAAATACGATGTCAAAACAGTGCAGAAACAGTGCAGATACACTAAAATAACTGCCTAGCCCGTCTATCTGAAATTTTAAAAGTAAATTTAATATATATAAATATGCTGATTAGTTTTTTATTAAAATGCAAAAACGCAAAAAATATCGTCCGTTATTGATTATAACTCTTTATTTTGATCGAATTAGCAAGGGCGGCAAATTGGGGACCTCCCCAGCATATACTTCAGTGGGTACATGTAGTTCCAACCAACGAGCAAAACACGCTTTTTTGGTCACCTACCCACGAACCGGAGTCGATGCTCTAATTCAAGTTTATTATATTGTTGCAAATACTGAAAAAAATGTTATATCCAAAAATAATCTAGCAATAATCACTAGCTTATAAGGTTTCTTCAGTCCAGCTAAGAATTTCTTAAAGATTTAAAGTCCTGATTTTTTTTCTATGATGGTCAGTGACACATTAAAGACACTGTGGTAGATGAGTACTGTCGGGTGTCTTGATCACGTCAAGCTTCTCAATCACGTCGGGGTCACCAATTGTCGGGTGTCAACAATTGTCGGGGGGCGTCACTAGGGGAGTGCCTGATCACTCTAGCCCTGGTGACAAGTCCGGATTGTTGTAGTTAATAACATGGACCATGTTCCATGTCGGGTTTAATATCTGACTCCATTTTATTGATAGGGATGTGTCCCGACAATACACTGTGTTCAGGATGAGGTGCAGAGGTTCATAAAGAATAAGACCAGTTTTCAGAGTTCGGGCGAGAGATCGGCAGTGTAATAGGTACAAGTCGTCAGAGGCCTGCTAGAGGCTGTGAGACGAGGTGACTGCCCAGAGGTGTGGCAGAGAGAGAGTAGACTAGTGGAAGGCTAAGTGGACTTACTCCCAGGCGTATCGCGACGAGTGATAGCGGCTATCTAGATGAAGAGACTAGGAAAGAGTGGGTCTGCAGGGCGAAAACCCTTGATTTAAATATTCGCCCCCCCTTCCTACCGGAAGGCGGAGCCTGGCTGCAGGGGGTATCTTTTATGATGCCCAGGTGGCTAATCCCCCTTAAGTTTTATGACTGTTGGCCTAAAAGGGTGTGCTTTATGATGTCACACCTACCGAGCGATACGTAATCGCTCGTCCCCTATAGGACTGTTTATTGGCATGGCTTTTAGATTTTATGACCCCGGACAGTGACTGAAGGTCTGCTCGGGTCTATTTTATTAGGGGCAGTGGCTTATCCTCTCAGGTTTTATTGCAGGACCTTCGTCCCTCTGTTACCTGTTTCACGACTACCGACCTCTCTATGATTTATTACTAGAAGTACAAAGATTTGCATTTATATTATAATACGTTGTGCACCAGAGTATAGGGTAATTTACATAAGTAGTACTTAAGCAGTCACTACAAGTACATTAAAGGGTGGTAACAAGAGATATTAAGTATGTGATGTTTCAACCAATTTCAAGATGTTGTTTTCACATTAATGCTTTAGTTAGATTAAATTAGATTAAAAACTAATCAAGCTTATAAAATAAAATAAATCGGAATTATTATTAACTAGCAGCCAAATGAAGACTGTCAAGATCGGGACCCGAACCCACGTCCTCCTTAATATCTAGTCGGGAGCTCTACCAACTTCTCTCTTGTTAGGCAAACTAGCTCTGGGAAAGTTAATTTAGGGATCACACTCCTGCTCTCAGCTAGTGTCCAAGGTGCAGCAGATTTTCAGTCTCTGCGAGAGCACAGCCCGAAAAGGATTAGTGGGGAGATCGTCCATGATAGCTCAGTTGGTAGAGGGCCCGACCAGATATTGGGGAGGTCATTGGTTCGAGTCCCGATACCTCCCGTAATATTTTTTCTTCGGCAGTTAGTTATTAATAGTTACAGATAATAGTGGGACCTATACCGCCATAGAAACTGTTCGAATTAAATCAAAGGTGAATTATGTAGGCTGTGCATTGGTGGCTGAATTGATGTTGGATTCTCTCTTCAGAATTCACTGGCTGGCTACGAACCCTCCCAGTAACGCTTAGTGGATATCCGACTAAACGAGAGACCTTTTTGCAATCAGCACATTTCTCCACAAATTCGTTTAGACTTTAAAGCTTTTGATTCGTCTGAGCCAAGTGGAGAGGGGGTGGTGTCGACTATGAAAAGTGAATTTCCTCGTTAATTGCAGCCCTTCTCCTCATCAAGGGCAAGTCCTTCCCTTAACATCCACAAGAAATGAAAAATACATTTTCCGCAAGAATTACTCGTTACACTCCATCAAGTGACTTTTTTTTTCACTTAGTCTCATAGATACAGTCTAGATGTGACAAGGTGGTTTTCTGCGTTCGAGATGGTCAACGAATAAACATGACACATTTATATAATTATTTGGTTTTAAATTGCTATATTCTGCACCAAAAAGAACTAACTGAAAAATTTTCCAGCGTATTTCGAATTGTTGTGGAACATACAGGCTGACGAAATAAGATCGCCGAGTGCCTGAATGAAAGTAGAGCCTCTTCCTTCGGGTTGGCAATCGATACTGAGAATCCCCTGTGCATATCACCAAGTAATTTCATGTCTAAATTTATAAATCGCTTTATAGATAGAAGCAGCCCTGGTAAAAATACGACATATAACGTATCAGCTTCTTCTCATCTATAATCGAATAAGTTATATAAAATATAAGCTATAAAATATTTTAGGCGGCGGGATAAATTTTATTTCTTATATGAGACGGAAAAAGGTTATTGACGCGTTAAAAACCGCAAAGGGTGAAAATTTATTGAGACAAAAGGGCGTATTTCAGCTTAGCTACCACACGCGCATTCATCTCTAAGAAAAACACCGTTCTTCGGGGTTTAAGATGTCGGAATTTTTAGTGCTTTGATAGACACTTAGCTATTAAAGAATAATAAACCATAACAACACAAAGGTCATGGGTTCACAGCCTCAATATCCCAAACTTAATCACACAATCCAATATCGTGTCTTGAATGAGTAATTTAGTTTAATCTCTCATTCGGGACGAGTTGAACGTCGAATCGAAATCAGATTAAACTAATCTTTATTTCTCATAGTATAACATATATTTTCGATTCCCTCCAAGTTGATGTACAGCATCTGGCAGGGATCGCCTAGGATGCAAAATCTGATGGTCGGTTCGAGCTTAGGTGCAAAATAAGTATCTACTCCTCCTTGGTTGGAACTACATTTTTACCCACTGGCGTATGTTTTTTTTTAGAAAAGAAGCTTTCGCCAGCTGGCTGGGGCGGTCCCCTATTCGCCGCCCTTGGTAAGTCAATCAAAATCAATTTATTATTAATTACTGAACATAAATAAATAAATGTAAGCGTTTTTATAAATTTATTTTATGTCTATATTTTACCACCAGGCGACGTATCTTTGTGGGACTATCGCCATTCTAAATTTACGGCGCATTTGTTTTCTTTTTTAACTGATTAAGAGTAATATTTTCGACGCCGAGGGATCAGCACGCATTTTTGCATACTTGCATACTTATTATATTCTGATTGTTACAGCATTACTATATTGTGAATTTATATTTTTATTTAATTTAGACAAAAATATTTTTGAAATCCCGTACTAAATACTTTCCACCCTGGGTGAACCACCCCTCCCCGGGTATGTCATTGCATGTAGCTCAAGGTACGAATGTTTTTTTTTTAAACATGAACGCTAAAATTTTCAGCATTTCGACATAACGTGTAGTTAGGAATACATAAAAGCACAATTTCACATTCAAAACTTTATTTGTTGGACTTTCTTTACAATAATTTTTTTCTTGTGCCCTGTTGGTTATGAACCATGTTTGGAAATTAGAACTTTAAAAATCTTGAATAGTTTTTAAGCTGAGACTTATGAAATAATTAATAGTTGAAGAAACGGTACTTCTTTTCATACTTTCCATTATCTAATTTTAAAGAAAAAATAATCATCAATAATATTTCGAGGTGTTGTATAATAAGTGTACAAAGTTTCGGTTCAATTGAAAAAATTTTACCATACAGCCTGCCTGTCTCTTCAGGTGGTATTTTTGAACCACCTGTAAAGCTAGCTAGACATAAGACATGAAATTATGCAAAAGGTCCCAACGGAAGTATTCATGAAAGTACAGCCATATCTCCTACAGACATGATTAAGTGCTATTAACTAATTCATTCATAGCCTAATTTTGCGAACCGGTCCGCCCGTTAAATATGAGTTTTAGCACGTTTAAAATGTCCTAATATTTTGGCTTGACTACCTGGAGGCAAGTAACGGCCAGGTTAAAGTGTGTAGTATGAACTCCAAACGAGCGGGAGTGCTTGGAAGTTTTCGACCCGACTGGGTAGTCGAGGAAGGAAGATTGATGCCTCAATAAAAGTTGAAGGAACCTCCTCACGGCTCACGTTAAAAATGTACCACCGCGCTGAGCTCGAAACTGAAAAAATAATAAATAAAAAAATCCCATCTCTCAATAGAAAATAAACTACTAATGAACAAAGTTATACTTAAGCCAATCTGGACATACGGAATAGAGCTACGGGGGACAGCAAAAAAATAATCATCAAGAATATTTCGAGGTGTTGTATAATAAGTGTTCAAAGTTTCAGATCAATTGAACAATTTTTACCATACAAATTATAGTCGCCTAACAGTTTAAAAGTAGAACCTCTTATTTTTTATTATGTAGGCAATATGTACAGTACCCATAGCGAAAACGAATAAATAAAAATAAGACTGTAGGTGAAGACAGAGGGTTAAGAAGGGAAAGGTTTGTTAGCCACCGGGGAAGGGCTAGTGTTCCCTGAGGACGTGAGGCCCTTCTGATGAACTTAACACTTTCCACACTGAAACCTTCATCTAATTACTTGCTACTCTGCTCCGTGTCTGCCTTCAGGGCTGTAGGCTAGTGTTAGTTCTGGGGATAAATAAATACACTTTCGTTTCCAGGACTCATATACAGTTACTATATACTCTATCGAAGAGTAACGTCAAACGACGTTACTGTTACGAAAACTAAAACGTTCAGGGAAATCCTAATTTTTTTTTGTTTTTATAAACTTAATGCTCAATTTCTCTGTAAGAAATGTTTTCAATTCGTTTAATCTGTCTCCATAAAAGTAATAATTATCTGGATGGTCACGTGGAAGGTTAATTATCCAGTGTGTCATGGGACACTTACCAGGTGACGGGAGATCTATTTACACGTGACTTTTATATTTGCTGTAGTATCGCTACATTGTATACATGGTTTGATTTCGTATAAAATTATATAAAGCAATATAGGTATAATGATACACATTATACTCAACTTGATTGAAAAGTCAGCCATATTGCGATATTACCTTTGTATTCCAAAATGTAGTGTGCAGTCTATCCTCGGTGCCATACGTGCTGGTGCCATATGGTACCTACCATCTGTGATGGGGCTCACCTTTTTGATCAAAAACATAAAACTAACTTACATACTAACTCTTATCATAATTTTTCCCCCCGACAGTCTGTTGACATCGGGAGGGGTGGTGGGTTACAGTGTTAAACACTGGATTTGTGACGTGCTGCGTCAAAAAACTTGATGTGTCTCCGGTGGATGAACTCACCCACCGACGGTACATCAAGTAACGGGTGCAGGTCGGCGTTATCTCGAGAGAGGTATGTCCACTTTCGCATGATCCCATTCTGGAAATGTTGGAGACGTTTGGCTGTATTGTCAGTCAAGAGGGTAAATAGCGGGACACCGTACAGCAGAGCTGGCCGGAGGACACATTTATAGATAGTTTGAGACGAAGCAACAGATTGGGTGAAGTTAGCAAGTGCGAAAGCCGGTAAGACCTGTGTCGTACTTTTTCTATTTTATTACTAAAATGAGTAGAGAAATGGAGATGCCTATCCATTTTTATACCGAGATAGTACATTGAGAAACGAGAGATCGTCCATCTTTACCAACGTTTGGAAGTCATGTGCAAGTCAGAGAAATTTGGTTCAATGTGTTTATAGGTTTTTGTATATATTCTTATCTATGATGTCTGTATGTGTTGTCATTGTCATGTATTCATTGTCAAATCGTCTTGTTACTAAAGTCAGACGTAATAACTTTGATTTGATATCTTTCTTCTAATTATAAATTATATTTTTCAGGCGGAGAAGTAGATTTGTGAGAGCCGTCAGTCCAGATTGGTTTTGGAAAGTGTATGCATGTAATTTTTACGTGTAAGTGTCAATTCTCTTCTATGAAGTAGTGAGCATAGCAATTTAAATCTGTTTATTTTTGCTGATTTTTGGGCACGTTTGTGTATTTTAAGCCAATCTCGGATCGAATAAAAGTATACAATAATGAAGCCAGTTTGTGGGCAAGAATTATCCTGAAAGTGCTCGAAGTGAAATAAATTCTCTCTCTGCCTAGACATTTGAATCGAGAACCTTCATTTAATGAATCAGTTACACTAACCACTTCACAACATGAGAGCCCTCCTACACTAGGTAGTTCTGGTACCCAACTAAGGCTGTAGATCGTGAATTTACTGAAGATATGTCTTCAAAAGACGATGTTACATACAGGTAGTTACTACCTCCGGCCATGAATTTCAGTACCTCCAGGACCTTTTTAGAATAGACTACAAACTACTTTTTCAGCTTCTTTCCAATCAAAAAGGTAATATACCGCTAATCTATTGGAAATGTCACATTGGACGGCGATAACGCTACTTCCGGTATTATTTTAAGGACCGCAGCACTATAAGCCAAAGACATTTTTTTTAGTTTCAGTACCCTCCTCAAGACCGTCAACATGGCACTGACCTGCATAATTTACTTGAAGGGGGAAAAAGCCATGCCAAAATCCTATACCATAGGAGGGCAAGAGAACTCGCCAGCTTTCTCAATATACTATCAGGGTATAAAAATGGATAGGCATCTCCATTTCTCTACTTATTTTAGTAATAAAATAGAAAAAGTATGACACAGGTCTTACCGGCTTTCGCACTTGCTAACTTCACCCAACTAGTCGTTACGTCTCAAACTGATGATCTAGAAATGTGTCCTCCGGCCACCTCTGTTGTACAGTGCCCACGATATACTCAATTCAATCAAGTATCATAACAGGTTCAAAGAGCTTAATAATCTTTGTTAATTAAAATTATATTAAATGCATACAACTACATTACATGTAATACGTTGTATAATGTAAATAGATTCTTTTTCTTTTTCATGTATATTTAAATCGTCTAATTAATTTTGTATCAAGGGGATATGGAAAAAAAAAAAGATTTAGTTCCGCCACTTGAGCTAAAGATCATTGTTTTCGTTTCAGAAACCCAAGATTGTGAATTTAGTACGGTATCCGGGTCCTCTCACTGTATCCGAGTTAGTACGGTACTTAGGCTTCCATATCAACAAACCGCTGACCAGGAACCCACATACGAGGCTAAAAACACAAGAACTAAACAGACGTTTTGGACAACTGTACGGACTACTTCAAAGGACATCTCTCAATAGAAAATAAATTGATAATCTACTAAGTTATACTTAAGCCAATCTGGACATACGGAATAGAGCTATGGGGGACAGCAAAAAAGTCGAACATGAAGCGCATCCAATCCTTCCAATCAAAATTCCTGAGAAGAGTAAATCCCCCTCATGTAATTGCACTGCACCACTCACTCCTATAATCCTCCTCGCAGACTAAAACGGCAGTGACCTCGTGACCTGCTATAAATGCGCAGCAGTCGGAGTCCTGACAATGGCCAGTATCTCCAATCATGTCCTGAGCGTATGTGGCTCTCGCGCTCTTGGACAGCATCCGCTGGCTCGTACCCGGTGACGCGGCTGACGGAGGAGCGCGGGGGACTTCCCAGGACTCCGCTTCCTCCAATGCACGTGAGGGAGGTAACTACCTGTGGATTTGGGAGGTCTCTGGGCTGTTTGTAAATACTGTATGAAAATTGTAAATATGGTATGAATGAAAGCATTTATCACAATTACTTACTGCCCAATGAGGCAGAATGTAATTTTATCATAATAACGTTGTTTAATCTAAAATAGTGCAGATATCTCCTCCCACGACAAACCAGTTACTTCCGGTCATAGTATCTAGGTACTCTTGAATAGTAATATAGATTGAAAACCATTTTTTTTAGTTTTAGTACTTTCATAAGAAGAGCTCGGAACGTATACTTATGCTTAGAACTAAAATTGTATATATTATTCAATGCAACGGAACGATAGAAGTCGTAGAAATGAATAGTGTGTTTCTAAAAGACCTCAATATACGCTGATATTTTTGCGAGACTACTGGCCTATGGATGAACTAGTTTGTAAATCCATAATTGATATTTCTAGTTAATAGTTAATATATCTAGTTAGTTAGTCATTTTATATTGTATTCATATATTAGCATATCCTGGTGTAAGAAGAATCTTTATATTTGTGTAGTCCCTTAATATAAAAGTTTCTGCCACGACTAGGAATCCTGAATGCTAAAACTTGGTACCTCTAAGGGGTGCAGTGAGTTGTGATTCCTGTTATATTTGGCACAAAAACAGTATAAATGAAAATAACAATTGTGTTCAACAGTTAGCCGCCCCCAGATGTAATATATAAGGAAACATAGCCGCAGCCAAACATAACCGTGCGGATTATTTCCAGTGCTGGCCCCTAATGGAAGTGTTGAGTTAGCGAATGAGCTGTGGGGGTTCCCGGGGGGTCCGAACCTCATACACGCTGTGAACCCCACCCCTTGTTCCGATATTCCCATCGCCCCGAAATTCTCTGTCCTTTAATATCTTATTGTTAATATTTGGTTTCTTAAAAAAAAAAAATGCCTGTCAACAACAATTTATTAAGATAATTACAATCTGACTTCTTTATTAGACAATAAGTAATTGAGATAAATGTTATCATTCATACCATATTTACAACATCATTCGCCCGCTCATTCATACAATATTTACAAACAGCCCAGAGGCCCCCCAAATCCACATGATTGTCACCTCCCTCGCATGCGAAGGAGGCAGCGGAGTCTTGGGAAGTCCCCCACGCTCCTAAGTCAGCCGCGTCACTGGATAAGAGCCAGCGGAGGCTGACCAAGAGCTCGAGAGCCACAGACGCTCAGGACATGATTAGAAAAACTGGCCATTGCCAGGACTCCCACTAACACTTAGTTATATCAGGTCACGAGGCCGCTGCCGTTTTAATCTCCGAGGAGGCTTATAGGGATGAGTGGTGCAGTGCAATGACTGTGCTAGGGAATTAGGGTGGTTGAATAGGTTACTATGGAATTTTATGAACTTGGAAGGGATGAGTTCAAGAATATAGGGTATATTCAGATCATTGTGAAGGGTTTTGTAAAAAAAAAAACTCAAAGCAAAATAGATTATGTAATCATAAACGTTTTGTCAAAATTCATGATTATTCAGGGCTTAATTATAAAAGCAATCAAAACATAAAAATTGTCTTTGTATACAATTTCATGTAATTTGTAAATAATACTCAAAATCCTCATTAATTTGTCATGATTTACCAATTACATGAAATTGTATATAATGACAAACGATTCATTAATTTTATTAGCGATTTCTAAAAAACTGTTAAAACAGCTAAGAATGGATTATATGCGATATTTCCACTTTTGATTCAAACTTCATCCCCACAAATTTCTCTGCAATGCTATCTGCGTTATTTTACTTGATGTGTTGATGTGAACAGGGGGGAGGGAATCAGAACTATGAATCTCATATAGCTTCTTTGCAGGGAGTTGAAAAATCTTCAAATACATCGAAACCAGCAAGACTTTTTTCATGTACAAAAACAAAAACAAAAAACTTATCAACTTATTTCGAGGTGATGGGTAAAAAATATTTAAGATTAAATATTAAGTTTTGACGGAGACGAAAGTATTCGTTCGTCCTCGATTCATTCAGTTCGAAGAGAACCCACCCACTAAAACCAAAATAATTTTCATTTTCTGTATTGCCTGAAAATATACTTAAATAAAGTAGGACACTGGCTATCAGAGTTCGTAATTATAACAATGACACATGCAAATTTTCATTTATTTAATATTTTTTGTATGCATCCAATGAGAAACAAAAGTTTCAATAGAAATAGAAATTATCATTGCCAAGTATCATTTCGAATGAAATCCGTAGAAAGAATAATCATTTGAAATCTTTATGGATGATAGTAGTTATGTGTGGAAACGTATAACCACTGTTCTAGGGGACAAGGGTGATTAGGTAAGTTTTCAAGGAATTTCGTAATCTTAGAAGTGATGCTATCGTCGAGTTAAGGTACAACAATGAGGATTTCTGTTACTCAAATATAAAAAACAATAACTCTCAGGACTTATCATTGAAAGGGTTAGATATAATTATTGTGGATCAAATATATTGAAAGTTTGCAGCTATCGATTGATAAATGACCCACTATTACACTTGTCGGGTCATCAATCAGGTATCTTTAAGCAACGTGTCATGTCTCTAGGTCAAGGGTGGGGAGGTGGTGAACATTCACATGGCGGAAGGTCACATAGTTAGCTCGACCTTATATAATCACATTCAATTTCAATTTCACTTTTGATATATTTCCTGAAACTCAGTGAAGGAACAGGTACTCGTATTGTAAAGGCTTCGTGACCACCACGAGGATTTTTTGAATGTTTACAATAGCTGATTTGAAGGTAAAATAGGCTGGCTATCGATCTCATTTCAATTTCATATGTCTCTACATAGTTGCAGACTAATTATTTAATGACATAATAATACGTTAAGTTAAGTTGGCGTTGAGTCATCTGTGACAATACTGAATTCCCCATTACTGACGTTTCAGACCAAGTCAGATATGTTTTAAGACTCCAGATTAGTTTTATGACTCCTATGCACCAAAAGTAAGTTACAACTCTCTCAATTTTGAGCGTTGAAATGAACATGATGTCGTTTGAATGAAAAAGGTCCGAATATTAAAACTTTCAAAAACGATCCTTTGATTAATGAAATGAGAGTAAGATGGCTACATGCCAATGATACATATCGTGAAAGGCCATGAAATGAAAATTTGAACGAAATACATTACATTTCGAATTGCAATATCGAATTATAATATGGCCAAGCTAAAATGGTTCCCATTTTTTCAATTGCAGGCCATCGAGGCGAAATTATAAAAAGAACAATGATCCAAATTGTGAAACTTGTTGCATGGCAGAGATTGTGCTTTACGCATTTTAACTAAATAACCTCAAACCTAATACCACTGATCATTGAGTAAAAAGCAAAAACAGACAACAGACTACTCATGCACTATGACAAAACACGAGACAACTGTAGCAACACACAAGAGAAAACTGTCGCTCGTGACAGAGCTAGGGAGTGACGTGTAGCCATGGCAACGCTATACTGACCTTTGTGCATCCCGGTGAACTTGTCCTTGAGAACGGCGAATTCGTAGATTCCACCGAACTGCTCGAACATAGGCCTCAGGTGCTCCTCTGTGAGGTGGCGGGGGATCTGCCCCACGAACAGCTTGACCGGGCCCCCCAGGGCCGCCTCTGGGCAGGAGTTGGCCTCGCAGCAGGCTTCCGCCGCCTTCGTCGGCTGGTGCGGAGGGCTCGTGGGGATCGGCATGTCGAGGTACGTCGGCAGTGGCTCTGGCATAAACCGAAAGGATGACGTCTATTCGCAAGGGACGCTTTGAAAAAAAAAAAAAAATGAAATAGGTCCAGTCTTTTCGTTACTTCTAAGTCGCACTATCACAGAGAAAAATCAGTCGGATCGTTGCACTGTTGCACTTGAGAACACATTCATACAACACAGACCGGGAACAACACTCTAAACACTAAATGTACAACTGAGGAGGGACGCTTTTTTACAAAGGAGAGACGTGGAGGAGACGAGAAAGAGGAGGAAACGCACAACACAACATACGTGAGTTAGAATGTGGCGTCCCCCACAGCCGCCTCCGACCGCCCCTATCCCCCACCCCCGCTCACAATTAAACCACCCCTCCGTGGGTACCTCCCCTCTGGTACTAGCCGGCCGGAAAACATCAAACCACGTGTCATTCACGTGGCCACCTGCTGTCGCACATTCGCGCATTATATCCACCCATCACCCACCAGGATGACAAAAGGTTCCGATTACTTTTCATCCTTTCAGCTCCCGTTTCCTATCTCTTCATTTCCGTTTACAGCTCAATGACGGAATAACACTATTGTCAATTCCCAACACTAATGATTAGAATAGTCTAGTCAGACCGATTATAGATTGGGTCGTATTTTTTTAAGTTTTTTTTTCGAATTGAGCTAAATTCTCCCTTTTTTTAAGTACATATATCAATCATGTCTTATCATTATTATCTTTCCCCCATTAACGATATTTTACGTGTCTATCAGCCATGAGGAAAACTCAGAACTTTAATTCATAAATTTCTGAGCATTGACCTGAGAAAGCTTAAAAGTCATATAATGGAAACATGACAGACAGATATTTTTTCTATAAATTCTGGAACGAATATTCCCTTAGAATAACAACACGAAGTACAAAGTACGCATATAATGTTAATTCCTATAACATAAGGAAAAGAAATGGACAATTACTAAAATTCTATAGGGTGCAGAGTAGATCCGAAAAAATACAGTATCCCACAGGATCTATAATATAGATCCTGAAAAAATTATTCAGGATTATATTCCGTTGTAGTATAAATCCCACTACTATTCAAATTAACATCCAAAGAAAAACCTTGCTGGCAGGGGATAGGGACTTTTGAACTAGGGACCTCCCCATATATTTGGGGGGCTGTACCAACGAGCTAGTATATAAAACTAGGATATACCTTATACGGTCACTGCGAGAGATTTGCCAAAGAAGTTCATTTTGTGAAGATCGTCTACTCGTGTAAAGGCCAGTTCAGTTGGTAGAGATATTGGAGAGATCCCGATCCTAGCGGTATATTTTTCATTGGCTGTTAATATTATTAATAATCCTTAAATGAGAAAAACATTTCATTAATTGAGTTTCCTCTTGGTCAGCCTCCGATGGCTCTTATCCAGTGACGTGGCAGCCGGAGGAGCGTGCGGGACTTCCCAAGACTCCACTTCCTCCTTCGCAAGCGAGGGAGGAGTCAACCATGAGGATTTATTGATTATTAGTTCAGGAGGTCTCTGGGCTGTTTGTAAGTACTGTATGAATGAGCGAGTGAATGAAATTGTGAAATACGAATGAGATCATATATCACAATTACTTATTGCCTAATAAGGCAGATTGTTATTTTATCAATTAGTTGTTTAAGATCAATTCAGTTTGAGTTTAAAATAACAAGAGCTATGTCACTAAGGCAGCTGCGTAACTAAAATCGAAGTGGAAACATTTTCGAAAGCAACCAGGAGTCGCCAAGTAACAAACGGAAGGAGGTATCGTAATTAACGAAGCGTGGAGGTGCAATAAGAAATTCTAGATGTATAGTTCATCCGGCATAAGGTTTTATATATATATTCTTTATTGTGCTAAAATTACAATCTGCCTCATTAGGCAATAAGTAATTGAGATAAATGCTCTCATTCATACCATATTTACAATTCATCATTCAATCTCTCATTCATACAATATTTACAGACAACCCTGAGGCCTCCCAAATCAACATGTTTGTCACCTCCCTCGCTTACGAAAGAGGAAGTGGAGTCTTGGGAAGTCCCCCGCGCTCCTCCGTCAGCCGCGTCACCGGATACGAGCCAGTAGAGGTTGAAGGGCCTAAGGTTTAGTGAAAAATAATCGCAATGTTGCTTATTTAAGATCGCGCTACTACTTTGAGAAAAAAAAAGTAGGGAAAGAATGTACAGAGTTTTTTGGGGGTGTTACATTTTTTTTTTTTTAATTTCGATTGTATTTGTGATTGGTTGAGCTGAATCCCCTAGTAAAACCGTACACGAGTCCCTAGCTATTGATCACTTCACTTTTACACAACATGAAACCCTCAGATCATACGCAGGTGTGCAGATAACAATGGCAGAACTTCCGCGACATACCGGTGCTAAACCTAACATACGAGGCAGGTAATGCAAAGTGACTCCTCGCTCATGCACTGCAGGCACGCACGGCAGCCATACTTCTTGTTCGCCCGTTAGATCCAATTTGTCATGTTCATACTGAAGGTATTTTTACGCGTTAACAGAAAGATGGATTTCAATAAGATCGAGTGAAACAGTGAAATCAAGTGTATGTGCAAATAATCCCACCGGGAAGAATTTCCGAAAGAAATCAACAATGTAGAATCCTAATTACGAATCTACCTGTTATTGAGTAGTTAACCTCGTTGTAGATCCATTTTTGTTTGCCCGACTGTTGCCCGGACAACGGGTGAATTGTATTGTATCATAGGTAACATGTATTCATATTGTTCATACTTCTTGTAGAGGATAGTAAGTCGTATAGTTTTTATTTTTTTTCATGTTTTCACATGTCTCTTTATCAGCAAGTTCAATAACCATTTCCATAAAACATGAAATTGCTTATACAAAATTAAATATTTTCCAAAATATTGACTAGTATATAAAGTTATAGTTTATTTAAAGTTTCTTTTTTTGTTGTTTGTTTTGTTTTTCCTGTTTTCGCCTGTCTCTTTGACGTATCCAGCATTTGTGAGTTCAAGCTAGACTACTGGAATTTTTACTAAGTATCATAGATCCCGTTTGATAATGGGAAGATATGAAAAATAAATTTCATTTCCATTAAACATGAAATCGCCTGAAAGTTAAAAACCATGACTCCACAATTAACAATATGTGTTTTCTCAACTGTATTTATTAAAAGTCATTATCCAGTTATTTTTTTTAATTAAAGCACGATATTTAGCATAGTAGTTACATAAAAATAAAATCATTTCCTTGAAAATAAAACGCTCCATTTGAAAATTAATTAGTAATTAAATCAATAGAGGATAAAAGACAACGAACGAATAAAAATGCACCGACATTTCTTTTATCACTCTTCACAGTTCAAAGTTCAAGTAGCCTAAGAGAGCAACAAGACTGTTGTCAAGTAGCAGACCTTAGGAAATGTTGAGTTTGATGACGAGCAAAAATAATCATGGGGTTGTCAAAGCCACGAACAGAAATGTATATAATTTTTTTTTTTATGTTTCTCAAACCCAGAAGACTTCCCCATACATTAATTATACTATCCCTGTGAATAATCAAGCGAGGATTCAAGTCATTAAAAAATTTTCTGAAAGAATATATTATAAAAGATTGCTTTTACAGTTCATCGGAATCAACATCAACCCTTCTAGTTGGATTCAATCATAAAAAGAAAACATGATACAAATGAACACACACAACCACAGTGCGACACCTTGAATTTCTCCTTTACAAAAGATTAACCTGTAACCTACACATGAGACTTAAAAGGCAGGAACTCATCATTCGGGCAACCGACTGCCCGACAAGAAATCCTAGCTCATATTAGAAAACAAAATACTCATATACTAAAATCTATCTGGAGTTATGGTGCTATGTGAGACATTAAAATCCAGAGCACCAAGTGCATCAAACCCCTTCAATTCTAAGAACAGCCAACCATTTTATGTCACAGACCCTCCGTAATTACCTTAAAAGTTCAAAATCAAAATTCCATTAAAAGTTATCCAACCAACCACCCAAATCCTTTATCAAGATCCCTTTCAAGCGTCACCTATATATACAATCTCCTCTAAGATCGAAGCAGAAGTTAAGGTATATCTTCTGCGGCTCATGAGCTCTCCTTCGGCCTCCACTGCCCCTATGTAGGTAGCGATGACGTACCTGCAGAAGTAGCGTGGGCGATAACAACGATCCTTCTGCATAGCCGGGAAGGGAACAATTCTACAGGTGAGTGGTAGATATTCCTGGGCTAAATGTCTGTATTGTATGAATGTAAATTCTTCTGATGGGGAAAATTTATTCAATTAGAACATAGGTGCGCTCGGAACAACTACAGGTCCCTGGTGTCACAACAGGCCTACAGCAGAACCCCGAAGGGTTTATTTTAGGGTTATATCTCTCAGCAGCTAAATGGGTCACCAACATATACCCTAGAATCAGAGCGTATTAAACGACTTAAAGGAGTGGTAACGGACAAAGTCCTATATTCGTGACAAAGGAAATTCTCTTCTTGCTAAGATTCCCTGCTTCTAGGTAATTTTACCTGTCAGTGACAAGGAGGGCTTTCTTTGGCAAATTTACGTCCACGAAGACAATCTTACAGTCTAATTGGGCAGGAAGCAGCTGCGAGGTGAGACATCTGAAGGTCTTGTATTTTAATAGCTAAACGCAATTCAACAAAAAACGCTAGATTTTAGTTCTAAATATAGGCACTACTATAACTGCTCTTGAAGCAGGACAAGGCTTTTGGTGATGATGTCACTAAATTCCTCAAAAAAAAACAAGAAGCATTTGGGTTGTAAGTGTACTGAAACTTCAGACAAGCCATCCGGTACAAATACACAGCAAGATGCAGTACCCTTCACAAAATTCATTCAATTCCAATGACGTTCAGAATGGGATTCGATCGCGGTTATAAGCGATTTGTAGGCAACTTTGTTTTTAAATGAACGGGCAAACCCAAGATCTCGGCCAAGGAGAAGACATAGAAAGATGCATTTGATATAAATCGGTGTATTTCCCTCACAAACGATCCCAAACTTACTTTCTATACACTGGGTATCCTATGGTAGTGCGGTACCAGATAGAGGAGGCACTCCTATCACAGCTGAAGAATTAAGAAGGACCAGTAAGAAACGTTGTTTTCTTGGAAGGTGGTGACGTTTCAAACAGTCCAAAATAACCATTCCAGGCCGTGGTTGTGGACTTCATTGGACTCTATATAAAGCTGATAGGGTGTGAAACAAATTTATCCTTTTTTTATTTAGTTATGTGTATACGAAGTAGACAGGGGCGTTCCCAGAAAGGAATGAGAGAATTTCATAACCAAAACGGATGCTTCTGCATCAAACAGGTGTCGCAAAAAGTTTCCGAAGACGGGTTTAATTACACTTAGTAATTATAACGCACTATACTTCCAAACAATATCATGTATTATATGATCCGGGTTTTTGAGAAGATATTGACGAACCCGGATATAAAGGGTGTCGCAGAATTAACGGAAGATTTGATTTAAATAGAAAACACAGTTTTTAGTATTTTTGTTGTTATTTATTTATTTAATTATAAAGTAAATAGGATAGGGTTATTTATGGAATAAAACATCGGCCAAATGGCCTCCACGACTTTGCTGGCACATACGCACTCTTTTGTCGAAATTTTCCATGACCATTTGGTATAAATGTGGTTGAATTTCATTGATGCAGTGTTGAATTTCCTCTTTTAATGCACGGGTGGACGTGAGCTTGTTGACATACACCTTTGACTTCAAATAACCCCATAAAAAGAAATATAAAGGTGTTAAATCACACGATCTAGGGGGCCAGTTCTGATCACCGAAACGAGAGAGTACACGACTTTCAATTTTTTGTTTCAGTTGTTGAGTTAACTGAATTATGTAAGCATGGAGACCCAGATCTTTAGTGAGTATACGCTGTTGAGAGCTTCTTGAAATTTGCAATTCTTGTCTACGACGCCGAATTGATGTTCCTGGATTTTCAACTCTCACGCACTGCTTCGATATTGACATTTGAACGGCTCGTTTTTGAACGACCAGTGTGTTTAGTGTCTCCAATTCATCCAGTCTCCCTAAATTTTTCAATTAATCTCTTCACAGTTGATGAAGTCAAAACACTATGCCGAACATATTTTGTATGAAATATTCGAACTGCGGCCGCCAAACTTTCATTCTTTTTGAGATAACGCTCCATTTTTACTAACCCTAAACTGTCAGCTGTCAAATTATTATTTTTTAGGGTTGCCAGCAATTTAATGCAGAAATGGCGGCAAATTCAAATCTTGCGTTAATTCTGGGACACCCTTTATATATAGTAGTAATTATTACAATTGTATTTAGATTGTAATTGTAGTTTGTGCACTTCCCTTGGGCCCTCCAGAAGTAAATACCCCTGTATAGGAAGTAATTTGTTTGACCCAGTTCCGTTAACTATAATTACAATATTTTCCAACATCTCCGGCACATGGAATGCCCAATTATCGCTTATGACGTAGTATTAAAACATACCGATCATGAATGTACATTAACAATGTAAAATACAGCGAAAGCATGACAGAGAGTTATGTACGCGGGCTGAGAGGCTGTCTCGCATGCTCGGAGGGTATTAGAAGTAGGCACAAGTGATTTGTTCTTCCGTGTCACCATCCTCTCTTCTTTGTCTTTCCACACCCACCTGCATATTTATCTTCCTTTTCTTTACTTTATTTTTGTATTTTAGTTTATTTATCCGCTCTGTTTCCCAAGTGAACATAATTCACTTTACTGCCGGAAGAATACATGAAGGTATTAAACAAGTAAATAATAAAGCAACTATAAGTATAGGATAGTATTGGGTTTGTTTTTTAATTCAATTAAGTAGAGTAGTATATTTTATTTTCGTACCGGCACTAGTGCCCTTTGCATAAATGCTGAAGATTAGCATACAGGACGACAAAAAAAATCACTTTTTTGGTTTATATGTCGATACAGGTGGCTTTTAAGTTTACTTTTGTTTTTGACTTATCCTGAGTGATAGACATCACACAGACAATCCCCATACATTGGGCATTGTATTTAACAAGCAACTCTTTATTGCGCTCAATCATGCGTGGTATTCCTAGTTCGTCCTGAATTTACCGTTTACTGACGAACCACAGATATTTATTTTCCGTAGCACTTTCAATTCAAATTCAAATTTTTCAACAAGGTTTTTTTTTTTATCAATAATGAAATCGCCCTCGTTATCAGCAACCTTTTGCCATCTATCGTACTAATTTTCAATGCCTTATCGATCAAAATCAATTGGTTTTTGAGCAAAATATCAGGAGATGGCATTTTAGACATCATCCAAATTTTGAAATTTTTTGCCACTTAGAAAATGTAGCGAAATGGAAATCCTATATCGGGTGAGCATGGTGGTTGAGGCAATACCTCCCACCCCAATTCATTAATTTTTTCCAGGGTTCTCGCGGAAAAAATAGGCGCAGTGGGGTCTTGCATTATCGTGTTGCAGAATAACGCCTTTTTTATTGGCAATCGCTGGGCAAGTTTCAATTAAAGATTGATTCGCTCGATCCAATTGTTCACTGTAAAGATCTGCATTCACAGTTTTTCCAGGTATCAGCGATGAACGACCCCGCGAATACTCCATCAAACACACAAAAGCGCCTTTTTGGAGTGTTAACCTGTCTTAGCTGTACTTCGTGGCGATTCATGCGGAGAGAGATTTTTGGATTATCATAGAGGACCCATTTTTCATCTCCAGCCTCACCCACCATACTCGCCCTATTTCGTACCATCGGATTTCCATTAATTACGATCGCTAAAAAATTGAAAATTCGGATAATGTCCAAAATGCCATCTCCAGATATTTTGCTCGAAAACCAATTGATTTTTATCGAATCGGCATTGAAAATTTGCACACTAGATGGCAAAAGGTTGCTGATAACGAGGCTGATTGCATCATTGATCAAAAACAAAATTTATTTGTTTGAATTTAATGTAAAAAAAAAAAAACGACATTACTTTCCGGTCCCCCTAATGCAAGTGTAAATGGGTAGAGGACGAAGGATAAGAGCATAACAGTATCGTTTCAGTTGAGTACGCCTGTTTGAGATTGGGAATAATTTTCTTAGGCTCGCCTAAACTGGGAATAGATAATTGTGATAAATAATTTCTGTCACGCCATATTTACAACACTTGATTCACTCTTTCATAGATCACGTTATAGGCCTAGTATTCACAATACAATATAGTATATACAGTATATACAATATACAATACAAACATACATAAATATATATATATAGCTCAAGGATCCGCCTGTCATGTGTAGCAAAGGTGCCATATTCAAATTACTCCTAAGCATTTTATCTCCGCGAGACTGAAGCTAATCTAGTTTCAATTATAGCTGTTTGTTTACATGTTCTCAGTGGAGTTTCTAAATGTTATAGTGAATTTTCAACGGCTATAAAACATCATATATTTGTCTAATGCGAATTCAGTCGTATATTTTAATTTGGCATACCTTATTTATGAATCAGGAACAATTTGATTCTATAATCATGACATTTTTATTATTAATATCCTAACAACAACTACAATATTATGATAAAATTACAATCTGCCTCATTGGACAATAAGTAATTGTGATAAATGATCTCATTCATACCGTATTTACAATTTTCATTCGCTCGCTCATTCATACAGTATTTACAAACAAACGAGTGACCTCCCAAATCCACATGGTTGTCACCTCCCTCACATGCGAAAGAGTAGTTCCCCGCGCTCCTCCGTCAGCCACGTCCCCGGATATGACCCAGCGGACTCTGGCCAAGAGCGCGAGAGCCACATACGCTCATATTGGAGAAACTGGCCATTGCCAGGACTCCGACTGTTACGCATTTTTAGCAGGTCACGAGGCCACTGCCGTTTTAGTCTCCGAGGAGGATTATAGGGATGAGTGGTGCTTTGCAATGTCTGTGCTAGGATGTTGGTTGGATAGGTTACTATGGAATTTTATGAACTTGGAAAAGGTGAGTTCGAGAATGTAAGGTATATTAAGATCGTTATGAAAGGTTTTGTTGCTGACATAATCAGGGGCATTTACTATTCTTCTCAGGAGTTTTAATTGAAAGGGTTGGATGCATTTGATATCCAAAGTTTTCAACGATACCATGCATGGCTACTTCGTGCATATACATTATTCATCAACTTTAATTATACTATAGTTACATGGCAATGAATCTTTGTCTAAAAGTCTACAGATCTTAAGCATTGAAGTAACACCTATAAAATTTATGATTTCAACCATGCTTTCTTGGTAGGGGAAGGAGTCTGCAGTGGTGGCATCTCCATCCATCCATAGAATCTTCCATGGAGTGTTTCGCTTTTCCATAAATCTGTGAGAGAGGCAATGAAGCTTTATTATTGGTTCTCAGTTGATCTCTCAGTCAACGACAGTCGTGATCTCGAAGGCAGTTTCATAGACTATTTTCTTCCTCCCAGCAAGCTTCAAGAAGGCTGATTCATATAGTTTTTCTTGCACTTGCTAGACGAGAGGGAGGACCCTTGAACCTAAACGGGTATGATGACAGATTCGGCAAACAAATCGAAGATGAATAATTAATGATTGTCCTCAATCATGTAACGGTGTTCAGCCTTGCTTCATACGAGATCCGCATGCTTTCGTGGTCGGCAAGTCATCCACATACAAAGATAGAAAACAGATTTGGATATTTTAAATATGTTTGCATTTCGACAAAAAATAGCCTCAGATAAACTTCGCCACCAAATTAATTTCCGAAAATTCCAACACTTCTGGGCAAAGAAGAGGCAGACGAACCTTTATTGTCTTCCTTGTATGCATAAGGGGAACGGGTCTGGTTCACACCGAATGTACATAATATCATTGCTTCAATAAATTTCGTATCTCATCTCTTCTGTTTGAGGCTAAGCGGTTTGCATAGGGCTTCAGTCAATGCATAGTGCAGCTATGTTTGCAAACCTTACATCGACCCAGGCGACACCGTTACACTATAAACGACGGGCAAATATCGCCTAGTGTGGTTGCGGAATGGTTGGGGGCCCAGACAGACAGACAGACCCTTTTGAGCCATATGCTCATCCCAATCTACCGAAGAATTTCAAGTCGTTTTATTCCGTTTATGGCTGCGTTATCTTTCCACTCAATAGAAGTATCGTCAGCATGAAGTGCTGCCAGCGAATGAAGTACAATCGGGTGACAATATTTTTTCAAGTGTCTCCTTACAATTAAATTTTTTTTTTTATGTAGTCTCACTCTCAGTTTTGTTTACCGTTACCAAGTTTTAAAATTGGAACAAAAAAAAAATTACAAATAGGTATCCTAAATGACGAAATCGGTTAAACGAGTTTTCAACGAAAAGGGTGAATGTATATTTTTGGGCAATAAGTAATTGTGATAAATGTTTTCATTCATACCATATTTACAATTTTCATTCACTCGCTTATTCATACAGTATTCACAAACAGCCCAGAGACCTCCCGAATCCACATGGTTGTCAACTCCCTCGCATGCGAAAAAGGAAGCGGAGTCTTGGGAAGTCCCCCGCGCTCCTCCGTCAGCCGTGTCACCGGATAGGAGCCAGTAGAGGCTGACGCAGATCGCGAGAGCCACATACGCTCAGGACTTGGTTGGAGAAACTGACCATTGCCAGGACTCCCACTGTTACGCATTTATATCAGGTCACGATGCCACTGCCGTTTTAGTCTCCGAGGAGGAATTTCATGAACTTAGAAGGGATGAGTTCAAGAATGTAAGGTAAGGATGTATATTTAAAGATCTCCTTTCTATTCTAAAAACTACGATCGACAACAGAGTTTCAAAATTTTCGAAGTTATTGGCGCGTTCCTTGCTTTTAGTTGCGCACAACGGTTTGTGGCGCATCTTATTTTAATTAGTTATTCTTTTGTTCTGAAAGCATTGAAATCAAAAGTTTGGAAACGTCAGTTGCCACAATATTTTACTAATATATTTTTTATACGTACTTTTCAACGTTACGAAATTTCTTCTGCGTAAAACTAGGTCATTCCAAAAATTAATATACTTACCTTGACATTTGAGACTCTTATTGCACTCGCTAATCCTTGTGTATTAGCTATAATAATCCTAGTTAACACCCTCGAGTAATTGAGAGCAACCTGATCGAGGCGCGCCTTTGAAAACTGGTGTTCCTAGAATTGAAGCGTTTGAAGCAAAGTGCTGACGTATTTCGACATTCACAGCACCGCTTCACCTTCCACCAATCAAATCTCTTGGGCTGCCGCCTTCAATCATTTTTCCAGCAGTGACTTAAAAAAGCACCCAATCACCAATTTTTCTCCAGGCACATATTACAGAGAATAAAACTTAGAGAGGTCTGGGGTATACAATTAAATATTGGATTAATCAATTGAAACCGACTACGGCTACTGGGAGTTAGCAGACAAGTCGCAATAACGTCAAAACTTGATACACGGTTTGGTTCACCCCATGAAAAAAATGTATATTATTGGTAATGTCCTTCATGGTGCAAAAGAGTCATTTCTTAGTAAACACTGGAATAAATACACGTAGTCAAATAATGATTTGATATGTTATTTTAAAGTCAACAATGTTTTCGTACACAGGGGCTTTGGTAAAAAGTGTGCGTTTCAGAGGAATAAGTGGTTAAAGTCTAAAAGTCCGTATACTTTCAGGGCAATGTTTTTTAACTGAGGAAATTTTCTGAAATATATGCGTTTCATTAAAAAAAAAAAATTACTTCATATGTACTCAAAATACATTTCTTCACGGCCAAAACCGATGATCAAGTTTTGACGTTATGGCAACTTATCTGCTCGGATGAACTAATTGCTTTGAAAGAACATTAGTGTGCCCTGGAAGGTCAGTTTTTAGTCAAGCAAAGGTCCCTATAATTGAACATAAGCAAGTTCATCTCTCTCTCAAACAAAAGTGGATTCCGTCAGAGAATAGCCATCATAGGGTAAAAGTGGCAATGACGAAAGGGCCGAAATATTCTAGCAGAGTAGTAGTAAGTTCTGGAGGGGATGGGGTACGCGAGGAGGGGGTTGAGTCATACCGCGAACTACCCTACCACAACGCCGGTCGATAATGGCCCTTCCGATCCCTCTTTCTCGCCCTCCTAGAACAGCAGTTCCAGGCTGACTCTTCTGGGAGTTCCAGTGCCTCAGCATGGAGTATCGGCTCCAGAGGGGTCCGGTACGGGCTGGAGTCGTAGAAATGAAGGTACTGCTTCCTCCAGGAACGTATGTCAAAAAAAAGGAAGATGTAAAGCCGTACAAGATTATGGACTAGTTGAACCATGGATCAGTAACCTCACCATTGTTTTTATTATTGATGTATAAAACAACTTTATTATGATGAAATTACAATCTGCCCTAATACTTAATAGGCAATAAATAATTGAGATAAATGTTTTCATTCATACCATATTTACAATTCATCATTCACTCGCACATTCATACAATATTAACAGCCCAGGGGCCCCCCAAGTCCACATGGTTGTTGCCTCCCTCTCATGCGAAAGAGGAAGCGGAGTCTTGAGAGGTCCCCCACGCTCCTCCGCCAGCCACTTCACCGAATACATACGCTCAGGACATGATTGGAGAAACCGGACATTGCCAGGACTCCCACTGTCACGCATTTATAGCGGTTGGATAGGTTACTATGGAATTTCATGAATTCGGAAGGGATGAGTTCAAGAATGTAGGGTACATTAAGATCATTATGAAGAGTTTTGTTGCTGACGTAATAAGGGGCATTTACTATTGTTATCAGGACTTTTGATTGAAAGGATTGGATGCGCTTGATGTTCGACTTTTTTGCTTTCTCCCATAGCTCTATTCCGTATGTCCAGATTGGCTTAAGTATAACTTTGTAAATAAGTAGTTTATTTTCTATTGAGAGATGGGATGTCCTTTGAAGTAGTCTGTACAGTTGTCCAAAGCGTCTGTTTAGTTCTTGTCTTTTTAGCCTCGTGTGTGGGTTCCATGTCAGTCTTTTGTCGAGCTTAAATACCGTACTGTCTCAGACACAGGGGAGGAATCGAATTAAAAAAGACTAGCGGACAGGACTTGCGGCAGAGGGTAAAGGTTATGTGGAAACATTTTCCTTCATTGACTTTGATTCGCCATTGGTTGCACCAATACTCGATCTCATCAAGGTGTTTGTTTTTATTATTAAACATACTTTTTTTATTATCTCATTTTAGTTTGTTAAAAAGGCGATTTTCGGTGATTACCTGAAGCACAGGGTGAAGTATCAAAGCACTTTTTCGTTTCTTAGTATTAGTAACTATTCGATAGGATTTTTTTCTCTTGCGAAATGTCTTTTAGTTCAGCGAGTATCGACCTAATAATAGTAAATACTTGTACCACTTTAATAACAACAATTTAAGATAATGGTATAATATTCTGTAAAGAACACAAAATACAGGTACGGTGACTTCGGAAGATGGACAGTCAGGTATGGGCTGGGTGAGGTGTTATGACGAGTCCCAGTTGACTGATCTGTTGAGTTTTAATAGGTTTGACTCTACCTGAAGCACAGGGTGTCGTAGCAAATAGGTTTGACTCTACCTGAAGCACAGGGTGTCGTAGCAAATAGGTTTGACTCTACCTGAAGCACAGGGTGTCGTAGCAAATAGGTTTGACTCTACCTGAAGCACAGGGTGTCGTAGCAAATAGGTTTGACTCTACCTGAAGCACAGGGTGTCGTAGCAAATAGGTTTGACTCTACCTGAAGCACAGGGTGTCGTAGCAAATAGGTTTGACTCTACCTGAAGCACAGGGTGGCGTAGCAAATAGGTTTGACTCTACCTGAAGCACAGGGTGTCGTAGCAAATAGGTTTGACTCTACCTGAAGCACAGGGTGTCGTAGCAAATAGGTTTGACTCTACCTGAAGCACAGGGTGTCGTAGCAAATAGGTTTGACTCTACCTGAAGCACAGGGTGTCGTAGCAAATAGGTTTGACTCTACCTGAAGCACAGGGTGTCGCAGCAAATAGGTTTGACTTTACCTGAAGCACAGGGTGTCGTAGCAAATAGGTTTGACTCTACCTGAAACACAGGGTGTCGTAGCAAATAGGTTTGTTCGTTTCTTAGTAAGTATTGTTTATTCACTTTCTATGGCCTTCATTTTCTTTGAATATATTTTTAAAAAACTTTTAATATATGTTTTTATTATTAAAAATACTTCCTTTGAAGAGAAGACGGAAAAAAGAATCGGTTGGAAGAATGATGGACGAATGACCCTAGATTTTGAAACTGTCCTTACAAATAACTAAAGGATTTGTTTTTTTTACATCGATTATGAACTAAATTGTACTTTTTTAAAAATATATTCAAAGAAAATGAAGGACATAGAAAGTGAATAAAAAATACCCAGAGATGGTTTCACGACTGAGTAAGAATTTATTAAATGATATTCAAAAAACCACTCAGTTTTTAACACCACCTTGGTCACCAAAAATCGCCTTTTTAACAAACTAAAAAGAAATGTAAATATCTAAAAGATTTATACATAAAAACAAAAAAAGAATTATTGTAGACCTTAACTGTCCAATGGCTAATGCTGGTTCCTATATATTTACTGCATTCTAATCTTTGAATTCCACGTGGGAAAGCTTCAGAGAGACCGACCTATTCCTATCCTATTGTTACCTTATAGTAGATGACTCTACCTAAGGTATTTAGATCGATTGTAGCACTATCGTACAAATGCTTGGCATAAAACGAACCAAAGTAAGAAGTTACGTTGTACAAATGGCGACCCGCCAGCAATGCCGTGTGATCTTTGTCCAGTTATCAAGTCCTACCGAGTTAAAGCTTACGCCGAATACTTACTAAGAAACGAACAAACCTCTTTGATGCTACACCATGTGCTTCGGGTAGTCAAACCTATTTAAACTCTACAGATCAGTCAACTGGGACTCGTTGTCATAACATCTCACCCAGTCCATACCTGACTGTCCATCTTCCGAAGTCACCGTACCTGTATTTTGTGTTCTTAACTGAAAATTATACCATTATCTTGAATTGTTTTTATTAAAGTGGTACAGGTTTTTTAGCTGCTGCTTGCAGAACACACAGACTGACCCGCAAAAGACATTTCGCAAGAGAAAAAAATCCTCTCCCTTGGGTGGCGTCGATCAGAAACCAAACCAAATGCCGATCGTGAGCATATAAATATTTTCACATTTATTCCCGAGTAAGGAAACGTTTTAATCATAACTTTTGGAGCGCGAAAAACTTCAAAGGGTTTTCTTTCACTCGTGTTTTACTTTAAAACTAAAAAAAAAAAAAAGTCTCATTCGTTTAGATTTTTTTCTGACGGAAGGCCGACTTTGTTTGCAGAAGCATCTGAATGAGAGAGATGGGATGGACGGAGGGGATGAATGAGAGAGAGTGAGCGAGCTTCATAATGAAAACTTAATTAAATTTCTGCCACCCTTCCGCTGGGCGCCTTATGCACACAGCTCTTTCTTCATTTCTCCATCCCCGCTTCCTATTTTCAAAAGGCCCCGGCCAAAAACCAAAGAATAAAAGCAGATCAAATGTGTACTTTGAAACCCTAAGTTTTGAATAGAGGGTTGATATTTTGACACTATCAAATGACGGATAAAAACATTTAAAAAAATAAAATAAAACAATATATGAATAGTGGATCCTAGGAGCAATGGAAAAAAATTCTTACAAAATATCCTAAACCTACAGTTTCAAAAAAATCGTAGAAAAAATAAAATGGAAATTATTTGGGCTAAGTGGAACCTTTTTCTAGGATGGACCTATTTAAAGTTGGGTGAAGGAATTAAGGGAGACCTCGGGTGAGGTGCAGGTGATCAAAGTCTACAGGGGTTTGAACCTTGGCCAAGGTTTTGATTCGATCAGAGATCGAGTGGTGAATGGTTTGTCGCCTGAAACCAGGGGATATTGCCAGAAGCCGGAAACTAAAATGTATTTCTTCGGCGAACCATGAGGCCGCTTATTTTGCCAAATCGCCTCGCTTACCTATCTCCTGCTGCTTGATCAGGACCTATAGCGGTGGTCTGTGAACTCGTCTGCATCAACGTTATTTATTACAAACACGAATATTTACATAGGAATACTTTTGAGGTATTATACTTTGATTGTTCTTTTGGTTGCATTATACATTTACATAAGCATAATATTTCTTGATTACAATATCTACATCTATATACTTGATTTGATAACAATATTTACATTTGTATACATGTGATCATCGATGGAGTAGAGGGTAATTTATTCCATGTTAGCTAGAGGTCGCTGCAATCACTGTTATATTTCGTGACTGCGCTGGTCCCGTTAAAGACACATCAAGCCAAAGGTTTCTAGGCCTTGTAATAAAAGTCCCCCACCCCACCCCTCCGACATAGTAAAAACGTTCCATCCATAAATAAGGGGCTATAAAGATGTTATTTCCTGAAAAATAGGGGGAGGGTCGGGGAATGGAGATTTTTTTTATACCGTATCTGTGCGCTAAACGAAATTTTTATGCCCATATCAAAATGCCGTATTCATAATAGTATAGTTTGCTAGATCATTTTTATCAACGGGTTTTCGTATCATAAATGGAATGTACACTGAAAGTAAAAAGCGTCTAACGCTCAACCTGGCTCTAAAATAAAATGCCCAAGTAAAAATCCCATAGGTTTTGGAACTGTCACTATGTTTGATGTTATTGAGTTACTGTCACTATGTTAATTGAACCGGTTCTTTCTGACTGTCGGGGATGTCACTAGGGGAGTGCCTAATCACTCTAGCCATGGTGACAAGTGCGGATTGTTGTAGTTTATAACATGTTCCATGTAGGCGTTAATATCTGACTCCATTTTTATGATAGGGATGTGTCCCGACAATACACTGTGTTCAGGAGAAGAGGTGCAGAGGTTTCATAAAGAATAAGACCAGTTTTTAGAGTTCGGGCGGGAGATCGGCAGCGTAATAGGTACAAGTCGTCAGAGGGCCTGCTAGAGGCTGTGAGACAGGGTGACGGCGCAGAGGTGTGGCAGAGAGAGAGTAGACTAGTAGAAGACTGAGTGGACTTACTCCCAGGGCCCCGGGGCCCTGGCGTATCGCGACCGAGTGATAGCGGCTGTCTAGATGAGGAGACTGGGAAAGTGTGCTTACAGGGCGAAACCCCTTGGTTTTAAATATTATTTCCCCTACCTACCGGAAGGCGGAGCCTGGCTTGAAAGGGGTATGTTTATGATGTCACACCTGCGCCGTGGTACGTGATCCCTCGTCCCCTAAAGGACTGTTTATGGCATGGCTTTTAGATTTTATGACAGTCAGGTGGCTTATCCTCTCAGGTTTATTGCTGGACCTTCGACCCTCTGTTACTTGTTTTACGACTACCGGCCTCTCCATGATTTATTACTAGAAAACCATGTTTTACATCTAATTACAATACATTATATATGCACCAGACTATAGGGTGATTTAACACTTATGTAGTTAGGGTCACTACACTGACTTATAACTTTTGGTTACTCAAGTAACTATTCAGAAGTTATTTAAGACTTAAAAGGACTGATATCTTCCCCACGAATAGGTAACGATAGGTAACGCAAAAAAAAAAAAATAAAGATAGCACAAAAATAAAGTTTTAGAATAAATCACATATTTAACTCTTGGTGTTAATACTCCATGTTTAATAGCAATACACCTAAATTATCAAATTTGATACATTTTTAGAATTTGTGCAACGTAAACATGTAACTAATCAAGATTTATGAAACCGATTTAGTTACAAAAAGTGAGAGACTGATCTACACAACGACACTATTACCTACCTGTTCCAACGGAAGAGATGTCTGGGGAATGCCAAGCCCTCCAAAATCCTTTATTCAAGTCCAGATCCTGCAATCCAGAATCTTCCTTAAGACAGCATGCGCTCCCTTCTATGGTTATATAATGCTAAGAATTTTTTAATGCTAATATTATATATAATGATAAAAGTAGAAAGGGGTTGATTAGAACGTATGCCTGCCTCGTGACTTCATGGAAGTCACTGATAGTTCATTCCTGTTATTTTTAAGTAAGCCACCTCATCCCTCCAAGACCTCCCTCCCACTTCCCAGAACTACCCTCAGCTTTAGCCCCAGACCTCACTTGCTCCCACACATTACACCCAGTATGTAGTAACTTAACTCTTAATAGTTGTATATACCAGTGATTTGCTTGTACTTCATAGTAAAGCTTTTCTTTCTTTTCTTTAAAAAGACTCTCCTCTACAAAGATTATTTAACTGATGACAACAATCGCCCCCTTCTCGGTGATCTAACATCCCATTCATTCGAGATCTTGCAACCTCCCGCTTTCAGAATGTCCACTCTCACCTCCCTGGCCATCCTAATCCGTATGCTAATGCTTTATACTCGCATTTTATCCCCGCCTGCCCAGATCTGTGCCCAAGGCGGACAATATAACATTTTGTTTATAGTGAGTTCTGTGGTGATTACTACAGTTATAAATGAAGTGGTTTTCACTAATGGTATTATTCTCTCCAAACAAGACGGTATGCTGAAATTCTAAGCACTGCTTTATTTTTATTTTCAAACCAATAAAGTTTGTCTCATTAGGTTTCCTAATGGCTTTTAGGCCAATATGACCGAGCATCCTGCCATTGAAAAACATACGTTCTATTGTCATCTTATTTAATCTTGAACCAAGTTTCTACATAACACGCACGTCTGTATTTGGTCGTTTGGTTTTTTTTTTTTTTGGCGGTTCAATGGTCTGACTTGATTGACGTGATTCGTTTTTCTATAGTTTTATAATGCTAAGAATATTATAATGCTAAAAGTAGAAGCGGCTTGAGCAGAACTGTGTACCTGTCTCGAGACTTTATGGAAGTCACTGATGGTTCCTGTTATTTTTAAGTAAGCAGCCGCATCCCTCCGAGACCTCCCTTCTTCCCGGAATCATATCCTTTTCTTATACATATATGTCTCAGCTTTAGCCCCAGACCTCACTCGTCCCTAGACCTTCCACCCAGTATGTAGTAACGTAACTCTTAATATTTGTATATACCAGTGCTTTGCTTGTACTTCATAGTAAAGCTTATCTTTCTTTTCTTTTAAAAGACTCTCCTCTACAAAGATTATTTAACTGATGTATTCAAGCTTCTGATCAAATTGTTGAAGTCAAGTCGGGCCTCCGGGGTCAACGTGCGTTTTTGTGAGTTCTCACTATAATCGTTTATTCTATTGATTACAGCATTGTTGTATAGTTTATTTTTATTATCATATAATTTAAACAAAAAAAGATGCCACCCCAAAATTGTGTGTGCCCCCTGGGTACGCTACAGGATCGAGTTGAACTTTCTGAAGATTTGAGAAGTGATGTCAGCTCAAAATTGCGAAATGTTAATTCTTTGGCTATGAAGCTTCATGAAATTTGAAAAATGAACTTTAATATTGCTTCAAAGGTGTAATATGATAAATCTTACCGTTCAAAGGAATGTTCTCGAACTGTCCACAGCATTTAATACATCGATAGATCTAAGAAAAATGTCTTGAATGAATAGATGAAGTCATAGGTCGAAACGTTGCCTATTAATAAACATGATGAGAATTTAATATATATATTTTTCCCATGAACCTATACGCATTCCAAGGATCACAAGTATATTAGTTCATAACATGCCGTTAAAGAGCGCCCCACTTCACTTTCCCATCCATAGCTTAAATATTTGTTTTTATTATATATAATATGCATTTATTTATATAGGCGCTTTTATATAATCTATTACTTTATGTAACTGTTTCATGATTTAGAGAGGGACTTTAGTTTTACTTTCAACTTGGGCCTGTTTTATAATGCTAAGAATATTACAATGGTAAAAGTAGAAGGGGCTTGAGCAGAACTGTATACCTGCCTGGTGACTTCATGGAAGTCACTGATGTTTCCTGTTATTTTTGAGTAAGCAACCCCACCCATACTTACTCCCTACTTCCCATAATCTTATCCTTTTTTTATACATACATGTCTCAGCTTTAGCCCCAGACCCCACTCCTCCCTAAACCTTCCACCCAGTATGTAGTAACGTAACTCTTATATTTGTATACACCAGTGTTTTCCTTGTACTTCTTAATATAGTTTTTCTTTCTTTTCTTTTAAAAGACTCTCCTCTACAAAGATTATTTAACTCTCCATAAATAAAAGTTGGTACCTCCCATATGTAAACCATTTTCCTGATTTAATAGGAGTACATACATGCGTAAAACCTCAATTGAAAATTATTTATTTACATTCTTGAAGAAGGAAGGACCAGCAATTTTTTTTTTTTATCCCTCTTAGTCCCTAGTTTAAATTTGCTAAGCAACTAGGTAAAAAACTGTGTTTATTGAAAAATTGGGTTTAAAAATTCTAATATTAACATATGTTATTTCTATTTCCTGAAATCACATACAATTGCAAGCTCTGCATGTTAGTTAAACTTTCGTAAATCAAAATTAAACTTATTAAAAAATCTTTAATAGAAAATATTTATAGTATCTACCTTGTCACATAGCATACACAAATTAAGTCGTGCTCAAAAACTATCCGTTGCTACTAGAACATAAAACTATTTGAACAATAGGTTGCCGAATTAAATATTCCAAAACAAGTTATACAAAAACCCTTTACTCCCGCCATGGGGCAACTGGCACCCTTTTTCATGCTAAATAAAAAGAATTGAAACGAAATATAAATTGAATCTACTCATTCTATACTTAGAGAGATTCGGTTATTTTCATTGTTAAATTACACCCCCCAAAATAACTTAAATAAAGTAGTGTCTCAATTTACAAACTAGAAACACAGTTAATAACTTCTCTTCTCTACTCCTGGAGTGGTGCCAATAGCAGTCTGATTGTTTGGTAGCAAAGACGTGTCCAATGTTGCCAATGTATATGTGGTTAGAAAATTCTATGCTTTTCACTTTTTTCTGTTAGAGCAAAGGTAGACTTCGGTTAATTCATATTAAATTATTCAATCACAAATTTTTCAGCACTGCAATTTAAGTTTTATATTCCAGCCACAATACTAAATATTAGTGCTTTTATAGCTACACCTTTTACCATAATGTGGAAAAGTAGAACACAGAGGGGAAATGGTAGAAATCTAGGTATTATGAGAAAAACACTTAAATTGAAAAGAATATATTTATTTTTTACAGTTATTAAAACTAATGAAATAGATAATTTGAGTTGTCGTTTCCATATTATAAAACATTATTTGCTTAAGTTACATAAATTCTCTTTTTCTTACCAATATCATACAAACATTTGTTTCTAGTTGTTTATTTCATGTTAACATTCTTTTAAGCCTATTTTCTGTACTCAAACTATTTCAAATTACTTCCAACCACAGCACACTATGTACTTAACTTAGTCTTTTCTGTTTTAACTCTCTTCCTTATGACTATTCTCAAGCCCTTTACCTTTTGCTCACCGTTTTCCTTTGGCCTCTTTTTTCCTCATGAGTAGTGTCCTAACAACATGCCATGTTAATGCTTCAATTCTTCCCTGACAACTTACGTCACATAATAGCTGTTTCTGAATCTTGCCTTAACCAGATATCCCCTCCCATATTTTCTGTTTCCCTCCCCAACTATTCCCTTCTCCGCCTTCGTCTGAACTAATAGGTGGCGCTGTCTGCTTATATACCCATGATAGCGTAAGATCCTGAATCCTCCAATCCTCTCCTCCTTCCTAGACTACCACTTCGCTGTAGTTTCTTATCCAAACGGATCCTCTGCGCTATCATTCAACATCCTCCTCATGCTCCTTTTAATCCTATATGTGGATCAATTCTTCTCAACCTTGCTTCTTCATTTAATCATATCATTTTAAAGGTGATCTAAACACCAATTCCCCTAGCAATTCTTCAGACAAACCCTTCCTTGTCAACCTTACCATTTCCTTGAATCTCTTTGTAGCCATACATATCATAGACTACCCTATCAATCTAATTTCCTCTTTTCAGCTTCCAGTACCTTTCCTTCCTGCCATGATCTCATTTCCCTGCCATACCATCTGGATGTCACTCTGCCCTACCCCAACTAATATCACCTACTGTAACCTCAAATATCTGAATATCGAGATCATCCAAGCTGATCTGGAGACAACTCAATGGGATCTCATATAGTCCTTCCTCTATCAACCTTACTGTTGATTTCCTTACCGCCAATCTCCTCACCATCCTTAACAAGCACCCTTCAGATTTCCATACCCACAGTCCCCACGCTCCTTTGTTGACTCACCAAATTTATGGCTTGATGAGACTTCGGAATGCAGCAAGGTTTCACCACACCCGGTACCCAAAAGATGGATCCCTCTTAAAACCCTACGCAACCTTACTCAGACTAAAACCTACCTTACCCAATCAGAATTCTTTCACGAACTATCTTCAGCAGCGAACTCTTGCTCCAAATGACATCCTCTGGAAATGATCATTTCTCCCAATTAATTCTCTCTTTTTGTCTATCTCAATGGCTTTATCACAACTCTATACATCCAGTCCAGTCGACACCACCAGTAATTTCCACCCCAGACTTCTTTTTTTTTACATTTCTCCTTCCAACCTTATTTCCTCAATTATGAAATCAAAACTAACTCGGTAGGTCCAGATTGCATTGAAATGTCAGTGAAATTCCTAAAGTTCAGTCTCCTACAATTAATTCCTCCCTTAAAAATTCCACATTTCCCTCTTCCTGGAAAGGATACAGGGTCTTCCATTAAATAAAGACTACCGGCCTATATCTATTCTATCTTACCTTTCCAAAACCCTAGAAAGACTAGTTCAATCTCAAATTTCGTCACGTTAGAATAGAAACACATTTAAATCCACTACAATCCCGCATCCGGCCAGGATTTTTTACCCAACCAGCTCTCACCAAAATCAAACAAGACCAACCCCTGAACAAAAACAAATGTTTATCCTTATCCTCTTAGACTTTACCAAGGTATATGACACCCTTCATCACTCCCTCCCCTTTGATCAAAAACTGTATCAAGGTCCTTTTCTTAGAGTGACGTCTGCTCATTCATCTCTAACCACTCCCAGGTATAACTCGTCCCAGATCAACCTCCATCCCAACCCTTTTCATTATCGTCCAGTGTAGCTGAAGATTTATCTATTTCACCATTACTTTTCTGTGTCTACATCAACGACCTCCATACACTTACATCCATCATTGCTCATTCAACCTATATGCCAACAGCATCCAAATTTACCTTACAATTACCTATTTACCTTACTATTACAAAATTACCTTCTCTCCTAGTCAGCTCTAATCTACCTCCCTATTGCGTCACAAAAACCTGAACTGTAATGAGGCCTGGGCCTCTCTCCATAATCTTTGATTGAATGCGGAAAAATAAAAGGCAATTGTCATTGGTCCACATCCCATCCTCAAAACCCTAATTGATATTACCACCTTCACCATTGATGGTCCCCCAATTCAATTTTCTCTTCAGTCAAAAATCTAGGTTTGGTCATAGACAAAACTCTATGAGTGTTTTATAGACAAAAAACATATTTCCCAAATCGCACGCCGATCCATTTCCTTCCACTCTTAAACTGCTCAATCCCGACATCTCCTCCCATTACATATACACCGTGTAGTTTCCTCTCTTGTATTCCCCAATTTTGACTACGGTTGTGACCAGGTGGTATCCCTGGGGATCTCGAGGCTCGGTTAAAGCAGCTGATAAATTGTTTTCTAAAATTTCTACATGGGATCCCCAGAGACCGTCGCATTTTGTACCACTACTCCGAGTTGGGATGGCTGCACCATTCAATTCCATTCCATTACACCTGTCACCAATACGACCTTGGATCCCTCCTCTTCAATCCCCCCATGACTAAAAATCCCCCTTACGTTCACAACTTCCTCCAAATCAAATCCCACAATAATATATCCTACTCTTCCGACCTGTATTTCCCTTCTCACAAATCTGCTTCCTTTGACTGTACTTTTCTTATCCGGACCACGAACCTTTGGAACTCTATTCACATGGGTATTCATCGTTCATCAACTCAAGCAATCTTCAAAACGAGGCTTAACCAGTTTCTTATGTTCCTTTACTCTAACAATTAATAATTCATCGTTGTTATTGTTTATTTAGTTTACATTCATCCCAGCACCTTCCATGCTCATTCCCCCCGCGGTAATTTCTGTTTTATTTATTTTTATCATGTCTATTGATTTTTGTTGCGATTTGTTGTAGCTGGTTCTTTGCAGCCATATCGTATTATACCTTTGTACATTGTACAATTCATATGGTTTTCAAATCTGTTTAATGTTATGTATTTTTTCTTCTTATTTTTGTCAGCTATACATTCCTTGTTGATATTCTTAGGGAACAATGTCCCAGAGTAATGTTTTTTTTTTCATTTCAAACAGTGCTCCAGTCAAAGCCGGAGTTCCCAAAGGAGTTATGAGCCTCTCCTTTATACCCTAGACATTCCCTCCACTCCCATTACCTTTTTTGATACCTTCGCTGACACAGCACTTCTCTCAACACATTCAGACACTGACAAAGCGTTATGAACCCTCCAGAGACATCAATACATTTCACTTTCTTTAGAACATATGAAAAGTGACATAAGCACAAAATCTATATTAAGCATTGGTGCAACCAAGGGAAAATAAAAGTTAACAAAAATAAGAGTAACCTACACCATCACCTTACACTGCAGATACTGCCTACCTATCCTTTTTTTTAAAGACCCTATCCTCCAAGTTGTCTGCCAGTGTGATATCTTGGATTCCATCTCAACTAAAGATTAACTTTAAATCCCCAATAATTGTGTAAAAAGACATAAAAACTACAACTAAAGTGTAATTTAGTCTGTCAGACTAAACAGACACTATGTGATTATTTAATGTGTTTAACAAACCGTGAGGTTGTAGAGATTACTGACAGACAGGGATGGAGAAAGCCTCAAGCGAAATGGAAAATATGGTAGAAATCTAAATGTTATGACGATAAAATAGCTATCAGTGGAAAGAATAAATTCATTTTTTTTGACGAAACTCGAAAGATAAGAGATCAATCAATGTTTTCCACTATTAAACAGACAACTGAAAATAACATCTCCCCTCTCAATAGAGAGCAAAACAGTATTATATATAATGTACATTATATCTCAATTACATACTACCCTAAAACCTGTGTAGAAATATAGGGTCTTTCATTAAGCGCTTCCTATCTTTAAATTTAAATATCGAAATTTTTTATTCGTTTCAAAGGTTTATCAATGCCATTATGTATGGAATATAACATCGTGCAAATGTCCGCCGCGGCTTTACTTGGTGGTGTGCATCCGAAATGTCCAATTTTCCATAACTCTGGCACATAAATCAGGCTGAATTTGACCAAAGGCATGGGTTATGTTGGCTTTGAGGACCGCTGTGATTTGTGGCTTATTCGCATAGACCTGCGACTTAAGAAAACCCCAAAAGAAAAAGTCTAACGGGGTCAAATCGCACGATCTCGGTGGCCAGTTCACATCACCTCCACGTGAGATGACCATGCCCTCAAATCGGGTGTTGGTTGATTGTTTACTGAACCAGTAGACTCAAATTTATCCACCACACTGCGAAAAGTCCTTTCGGTAGGACGGTTATGGCGAACGTAAAATGGGCGAAGTGCGCGGAACGTTGCCCGAACAGAACACCCATATTGATAAAACAATTTTATCATTTTCACATGTTGTTGAACGCTATATCCGTCCATGGTGATTTGGCCAGACTGAAAGACAGCCAATTCGACAGATGCAGCTTTAACAATATGGCCGCTATCAACTGTCAAAGTTCGGAAGTCCCTATTGGAAGACGCTATACAAGCGAACTTTTGGTGCCAGCAAATCACTCAAGCATCAAACACATCTGGTCAAAAGTCCTTAGGACCATAGTAAATGCTCCCTTCTACTCCACCAAATGAACTATCCATACTGACCTTAACACCTCCACTATCATAGAACAAACTTCCCCTAAATTTTTAATATTCCATGAACAAATATTCTAATCTCTTAGTCTCGTAACATAATTATCTAGAACTTCCTATCCCTACCTACAATTATTAAAGACTAGCAGAAATGGTTTCGAGTTCTTCCATAACCAACCCATTATTGAGTTCTGGCATTGGCCAGTATTATCCCTTTATCTCCACAGTACCTGGCTGCTCTTGCGCTTGCTTTATCCCCAATAAAGAGCAAAACTCTATCCTGGAAAAACATAATTCCCATATCACAAACCGATCCATTTCCACCCTTAAACTGCTCGATCAATCCCAAGATCTCCTTCCATTACATAAATACCATGTAAGTAAGAGTTTCCTCTCTTGTACCCCCCATCTTGACTACAGTTGTGTGGTATATGGTGGTATCGCTGGGGATCTCAAGGATCGGTTAAAGTGAATGATAAATTGAATCACTGATCTATCAGTGATGTGGCTGTAGGATTGTAGGCTCCACCAGAATGGTCAGTTTCCTTCTTAGCTGCGGAAGTGACAATCCCCCAGGTCGTAGGTGAACTTGGGGGATTATCGGGCAATGTACATCTACATCGTATGAATGTAAATAACGTATGAATATGAATATTTAAGATATGCTATGAATGAGATAATTTATAATTATTTATAATATTTACAATTATTCCTTATTACCAAAAAAAAAATTTCATCCCAGAAAAAAAAAAATATAAGAAGCTAAGGTGTATTATATAATATCTTCATGACAAACACATGAGACAAATACAACTAAACTATTCTATTGGTTTTTTTTATGTCATTATGTCGAAATTTTGATTATAATGTAGATCAATCACATTAATAGTAGATTAAGAGCAATCCAAAATTTATACTTAGAAACAGTAAAAGTTGACAGTTCATTCCAAAAAAAATTTATTAATTATTTCAAAACAATTTTACAAAAAATAAACAAATTATGTTGCTTAAATAACATAAACATCACATAAATAAATCTTCAACAAGTATACATATCTCAATAAATATGTTTGTTATCACATAGAGTCGTAGAAAAAGTGGAAGTTTTATTGTTGATGAATAAAACAAATTCGTTTCTTCTTTACTTGTCTGCTTTCCTTCTCATTTTAAACTCCAAATTTTATCCCTCTTCATTCCTTTAGATTTTGGTTCCAATATTTATTCCGTTAGATTCAAAATCTGTTACATCTATAGAAAATAAACAGATTATAACATCTTATCAAAGTTTTTTTGTTTTTTTTGTAACATAAACCATTTTTAAATAATATTGACTTTTTAATTCCTTCTTTCAATCTGTTTTAATAATTTTTTCAGCATTCTAGTAAGTAAATTAATAACAATGTAGTAGATATAACTAGAATTGAATCCTAAGGGTTGGGTCTATCAATTTATTTTATATAGCAATGTAAAACCAATTTCAAAGACAAGAAATAGTTAAGTAGAAATTATAACTGTCATAATAAATATAAAAATTAGTTTGATTAACAAATTCTTCTCTACAAATTTAAAAAAATACTTATAATCAAAATTAAAGTTGATTCAACATGTATCAATTTGGCTGATAATTGACAACTCCCAGTTGACAGATTTCAAATAATTAAAATGAAACCAGCACTCTGCAGGACTGATCAAACTATCCCAACCCAATAAACAGTCGAAATTCTCCCAGATAAATTGATGACATTGGGTAATACGCCATGAATTGTAGCCGAGCCTTTGCCACAAACTCATTTTCTCTTCAGCTTCCAATTATCCAAGACCTTTACTTATATAACAAAACCATCTCTATACCTCAATATGTTCACTCAAAATAGGTCTTACAGTAAAACCCCTTATAAAATTGATATTTAAATTTTAAACATGTGCACAAAAAATTTACATGTGAATTTGTGCATATCTGACATAAATCCCAATGTGGGACATCCATTTTTTATTTGACAGATATTAATAATTTACAATTGAAATTATTGATGTTCAAAACTAGAGTAGAGATTGGGGTTTCTAACAATTGATACGGGTGCGGCAAAATAAATAACCATATTAGTGGTTACCATACCATCCGAGATTCCTTTATGAGCATGCAACACCCGGATATGAATCTCGGCTCATATTAGGGGTTCTTTCCGGGGAGGGGAGAAAAGGGTCTGGCCGGAGTTCTCTCAGCCTCGTGAAAGAACTACATGAAGAAGTAGTGAGCCGATATAGAAAAGTTATCTATATAAAAGTTCAGAGGTAACAGCTTTTTGATCCCCCTCCTGATGCTCTAATGCTAATAGCAATGACAGCGGCAACCTCACAATCAGTATTTATTTCAAAAATAGATTTGTTTAGAGTTGCTTTTTGTTTCTTTTATAAAATCACTCTTTAAAACACTGTTTAACCTTAGACAAAAGTTGAATAAAACTGATTTAGGCCACTGTGCCTCAGGTTTTCACCCATATTTAAAATTATTTAATAAAAAATGAAAAGTAAAAAAAAAAAAAAGGAAACAAAATAACTTTTTTTATCACTGTATTTTACAATTAATAAATTGTCTATATGATAGCTAATCATATAAACGAAACTCAGCATTCAATTTATTCAATTATTATATTTGCTATCAAACAAGAATAGTGGGCTGCAAAAATTTATTGTATCTAAAATCCAACCAAGATAAAGTTAAAAATTGCATGTAAATAGAAACATTTTTAAATTTAGAAATACATAAAATGTCATTGAAAAAAAACAACATTCATGAAGAAATTACACAATTTAAAATAATTAGAAAATGATTAAATTACAATACCAACTTAAATCCAACCAAATTAAATAACCATTCAGCCCAAAATTCAGTCAGCATTTCTATACATAATATATTTTTTAAGCTATATTTACAAGTCTAATAAAAATATGGAGGAGACAATGATCTACTAAAGCTCAACCAAATCAGTAGAGTAAATTAAAGTAGTAAAAATAAAACGTAAGAATATAACAAAAAATAAACAAAAGTATTTATGATTAGAAACCAAAAAACGATGAAACACTGCCTCGAACATGAGTTCAGATCATCAATAATTCCTACCCACATGTTCAATTCAAAAGTATAAGGAAAATTTTGTAGCAAACAAAAAACAATGTAGCCTAAAATGGAGTTAACAAGCTTTCTCACAGGGGAATCTAGTAGTGTTCGTTGAAAGCTCGAATTTGGAAACTATTGATAGACTATATATACAACTTAACATCAATGACCTTCAAAATTTGAGCTAGAGAAAAATATACTTTAGACCTAACGGGTAGGTATTGGTGAGCGGATGAAAAATTAATTTTACATTTTTTTTAATAATGTAATTTTTATACACATGTACCAAAACGAAAAATTTTATAGTTGCTTTTCAACATAGAGACTGTACATTTACAAATGTTTAAATGAAATGGAGATTACTATAACAAAAGTACTGAGAGTTCAAATTAAAATATAAAATAAAATAAAAACTTATATCTATTTCTCCGAATCATCATCATGACCTGAGGTGTGCCATGTTAATCTTTCTTCATAAAAATGTATGACTATCTGAGGGCATCGCTCGTTCGCTTGCTTTGCGGGTACTAGGTCAGCCTCTTCTGTTCCCTTCCTGGAATAAAAATTATATTGTATTGTTTTTTATTTAATTTTATTTATTTTAAAATTATTTGAGGGTTCTGGTTCTGCTAATAGCAAAAAGGAATGATTGGCAAAAGGAGAATTTTTTAATAAATAACTTTATTCAAATTTTTTCAACATGCGCATTGTTAACAATTAGCCATGGTTATTACAAACTACTGTCTCATCCACTACCTCTCGCAACTGGCCAGTCCCCTCCTGTTCTCGTCCTTCCTTAATTGCTCACTTTCTGTTGTACGCCACGTGGTCAGTTACCTCCACTGCTATTTCCTCAACCCTCTCTTTTCAACAAATTCCTCCTCCTTTGGTTGTTTCTAGTTCAGGCTCCATCGCATTAAACAACATTTTCAAGGTTTTCCATTTTCTTCTTTTCTCCCCACAGTTGTGACGTCTACCGCGATCTCTGACAAACAACTGCTCTCACCATCTCACCATCTACCTTTTCCCGCCTTTTTTCCATAACCTTCCTGATCCGCGGGTCGTTTAACGCCATTGAATTCCCGCTAATTTCCAAATTTAAATTACACAATACAAATATCACAACAATTGATTACACTGATTATTTATTTCAACTGACAAGCCCAGAGGAATACGCCTAACTTTCATTTAGGATCAGGGTGATCATCTTTGGCCTGTCTATGTTATATGATATCAGCTGTGAGGGTTTTGGTTAAAATACAATAAAGGGAAGAATGAAAAAAAAAACAGGCCTGTTTCACTAACTTTTCTCAAGTCACTAGCTATTCAACAGGTAACAGAATAATAATTCCAAAGACATCCCAAAATTAAGTTTCAAGAGTCAACAATATACAAAGTCAAATATTTAATATTGCCAATTATTGTTGTGGTATAAACACCAATATTATTAATAATAAATAGCAAAATAAAAAATTATGTTAAGCTTGCCATGATCGAGAATCCCCGATTTCTTGTCTCTTTAGCTAATAATAATTAATAATAGTGGGGTTTACAACAAAACAATAATTGCAAATATATAATAAAGGAGCCCTAACTAACACCCTCCAACTGTGGTACGATGCTTACAGTAATTGCAAGTTTAATATCCAAGGATCAAGCAGAGTTGATATTGGCACAGTCCTCATTGCCAGGAATAGCTCAGCTGGTGGAGCACCTGACTGGGGAACGGGAGGATCAAGTATATTTTTTCTTTAGCTAAATAATAACAAATATTTAATGGATTGAATGCTGGATTTGATAGTTTTTTTAATGCTAATATTTTAGCTATTTTTTTTTTTATTAGTTGTTAAGGTGATTTCTCGTTTCTGGTACAGTTAACAGACAGCACCCAGCAGTGGCACACAAATATATAAGAAAACAAAGAAAATCAGATGACATCCTACGGAAGAAATTTAAGACAAGTGTGTTTTAACCAAAAAAATCATGTTTTTGGTCAAAAATACCAAGGAGTTTTTTCAAAATTATTTAACAAACGTTTATGAAACAGTCACTAAGATTCCAGCCAGAACTCTGACATCTTTTGATATTGTATATAACTTTCAGGATAAAACTGAATTACTTTAATTATAAGCCTTAATAGCGATATTTTTAATTCGTATTAAATAGATTCCAATAGAGATTAAAATGATCGGAGGAATGTGCCATAGTCTCTCTAGTTAGTAACTAGATGAATTTATACATGAACAATCTAGGAGGACAATGCTTTGAAGTCTAGATTACTACTTGGCTCGAGTTTCAGACTTCTGTGTGCTTTGTTTGGTCATCAGTCACAGAGGTACGTAAAGTAGTTATGAATGGAGAAATATTTCAGTTTATAGACTTAATAGAAAACAGTTGCTATACAGACCCAAGACAGAGCATTTGCACTTAATCTCGGTCATCTTAAATTGTATTAATAAAAACAAAAAATAAATTTAAATACCCTTAAAATTATTAACAATGCATCCACAATTTAAGAAATTGCACGAGTAACATATTTTTAAAAACCACTAACAAATTATTATTAAAAAAAAAAATTGCTTCTAAGAATAATTATCAATAGTCATCACCTATTATACATATTGTTGTGATATTAGATATTGTGGAGTTTTTATATAATATTTAATCCAACCTTGAATCAAGAAGGCAAATAAAAACAATTGAGAGTGAAAAGAAAAAACAAAAGAGAGTATACTGGTTGTTGTGATGATAGAAACACACACAGAATTACTCTCTAGTTTTAGCCAGTTATAATTAGTATAGTTGTGGTTGTGATAATGAAAACACACTGAGCATTACATACTCTAGTTTTGGGATCAGCCCGTAATACATGTTATTAGCTTGAGATTGTGAGTAAGAAAAACTTAAAAACTTTGTTGGTTAGTTAACTAGTGTTGGTTATTGACTTAAAGCAGCACGGAAGAAAAATAGCACGAAAAGAAGAAGTATTAACTTATTTAAAGAATGAAGAGAATTAAAGAAGAAAAGGAATCGAATTTATAGACAAGTATTTATATAATTAATATAAGTTTATTTTTTTATGTCTGTAAAATTAAATTCATCTTTTTGCCAGAATTATTTTTAATAGAACCTAGTAATAAATAGCAAATAAAATATATTTAAAGTAACAGAACATAAAAATATGTTTCGATTTACTTACAAATGGTGAAATTATCAACAAGTTATATAATAAAGCAATTTAACGTAGTATCACACAGAATCGACTTCCAGCGGAGCGGGCAAGGGTTAAATGGACACACTTTCCATCTCTTCAATCCCAGGCAACCCTTTGGCCATATACTCAGAAAATAGTTTCCTAGTATAACCCGGCAATCGCCAACAATAAGCGCTGTCAGACTTCTTATTTTACATTATATCAAGACTACAGGAGCCCTGTCTGTTTCAAAAGCATACAGACTCGCTCCAGATCAATACAAAACAGTAAAACAAGAATTTAAGATGACGATTCAAGACGGAACATGTCGACCATCTAACAGCCCTTGGATCTTGCCACTGCAAGTTGTATTAAAGAAAAACAATACTCTTAGGCCATGCGGGGATAATCGCAGATTGAATGCAAAAATCTTATGGGACTGCCATGGAGTCCCGAATTTAATGGACCTCAGTACAAATCTTTATGGCAAAATAGTGTTTTCAAGATTGGACCCGGTCCAGGCTTATTACCAAACATCAGTTGCACCCGAAGACGGCAGTTATAACATCATTTGGACTTACTGAGTTTTTATACACATGTGATTAGGCCTTAGAAACATGGCTCAAAGATTCATGGGCACAATTTTTTGAGATTTCGATTTCTGTTTTGTCTATATCAACAATATTTTAAATAGCATCACAAGACCTAGCAGAACACAAAAAAACGTCTCAGGGAAGTATTACCCTACCCATACCCTAAGTAAACAAGTACCCTAGGCTAAACAAATCGGTAAAATCTATGGGTAGAGTAATATTCTCAAGCAGAGTAGCAAGTATTGTACAATCGGCACTCACATGCTCGCTTTTTGTGTTTTACAATTAAGCTGGTTCGCGTGTGCTTTTCACCTAATTAATTACCAATTACCTGAAGGTATTTATATATTTGTTTGAGCTCAATATCAATCTGTTTTTGTATATCAATAAATTGTACATTCAATTTGATTTGTATTTTGTTTATTCATAGTAATTAATCCTGTATCACATATCCGACAGTAATTTTATTTAAATCATGATCAAAAGTGTATATAATATTTAAGTGCTATCGGCTTAAATGTAAGATAATCAAATTAATGAAGCGTCATAAGTAGAAAATAATGTTTTGAAGACCATTGCTATTATTAACCATAAGGAAAAAGACAGCAAACAAAACACTGCATATATATTTAATCTAATTAATTTATAATTTCAAATCTTCGATTGAGATTAACAAACCAACCTGAGAAATATATCCTTTAACATAAGTAAATAATAAATATATTTGATTAGTCTTAAATTAGAGTCTAATTTTATTTAAACATTATTTTTATATAAGCCAAGACAATATATTTCTAAAAAATACAATTTTGTTTGTAGTTGAGGTAAACAATTCCCAGTCAAGCTCACAAAAAAATTGATAACCTGTTGATGCAAGCAAAAATAAATGACCTGGCCAATTAAAATTTTAGGTGCATAGAATCACCTTTACCCTTTATCCTATATTGACATTCAATCAAATTTTGATCTATTCTTTGAAAGTAGGCCTTCTCCATTCAGGCTTAACAATTGAATAGTTACTTAAGAAAATGAATAAATACAGAGCCAAAAAGAAAGTCAACAATTGAATAAAAATCAATTAAGTGTTCACATAAAAAAAACAAAAAAACATTCTTACCATTTCATAAGAAACATCAGCTCTCCACTAGCATCTGTAGCTCCTATGATTTTTTCTGGTTCCAAATTTCGTTCGAAACCACGAGGTTTAAGCTCTTCAATTTGCTATAACAAAAAAAAATACGCTCTAGTAAAATAATATGAAATTTTTAGGTTATTATGTCATGTGGTCATTTCATTGTGTATCTGACAGACCTTATAGGTTACAGGGGGGAGTTACAATGACTTTTCAATTTATGGGGCGAATCAGAAACTCTTTACTCTAAAGCAACTACCTACTGCAACTACCCAAACCCCAAAAATAGTGGGGCAACTAACCGAACATATTAACAGGAAATTTCCATACTTACATTTCAAATCATTGGACAATAATCTCAGGTAAATTAATACTACAGGAAAAAATTGGTTGCTTTTAATTACCAGTGTATAAGCCAGAAAATGACAAATGACGAATGATGAAAAGAGCCCAATTCACTGGTGATGGCGGATCAAAAATCTTGGACATGAGAAATTTCCTCATCATCAAACGATCGAAACTGATCCACCGAAGGTCAGATTTCAGCCAAATCTTTTATTTTTCTGGTATTATTTATCAATATTCAATATGGCCATAATAATGTATTATAAGGTCGTGATTGATTGACCGCGATGATGCTTTGGCTCCATGTATTTGTAGTTAGAACCTGGCTCAAGACACACATTTTTTCTTGTAAAAAAGGCAGGTAATCGGGTGTCATCTTATTCACAAAATGTGGCCTGAACATTGTTTTTTCCCCCTTTAATTTTCTTATTTATTAATAATCTGTGAAGTTAGACTTGGTAAATATAACATTATTTTTGTTACAAATACTAAAGTTGTTACACCATTTGAATAACTTTCTGTAACAACAACCCACTAGAGCCTTAATATGTGTATTTTATTTAAACTATCATATATATTATATTATTTTATTTTTTTTGACAATACATATTACGTGTTTTTATAAAATGAAAAACACTGACTTGTGAAAATATTTTGAAGTTTCTATTCATTCCCTTTTATCCTACCATACATAAATGATTATATATCATTATTCTAGTCTGGATCGTTACCTTGATTTTAATACGGTTATATGTGGAGCTCCTTGTGCACATTTAAGTAATAAGCTTACTCAACTAGTTTTTAATTATTCACTTTGTTGTTAATCAAAACTCGATATAATTAAATAAGGCACTAATCAACAATAACATTTCTGTAGGATGACATCCATTACATAAGTTAATAATTTAACATAGTATGGAATGTAGACTGACCATAGACCTGAGCCAATTTATCACTTTGTTTTGATAAGAGAGATCTGTGGCTAGTGAAGCAAGAGGATTTAATGTAAATAAACCCGAATGTAAATAACTTTTGAGGATTACAGAAGTATACATACCCCACAATAACATGAATATTTAATTATTTGTTAGATAATTTATAAAATTTGAATATTTTAAGTTTGTCAAGAAATCGCAGTCATTTTTATTAAATAATGTGAAAGTGAAAAATTAGATAAAAATTTTCTTTTGTATATAGTGTTAAAATAAATTCATAGCTTTCATTTGCAACTTAAAAAGAATTTTGGAGGCGATTTATTTAAATTTTCTTTTCTATTATGGCTTCTTAATTAATAAAATTATCACAGGTAAGAAAATGACCAAATTATGACAAATGAAAAAAGACATAAAAAGTTATAACCACTATGGATTTTTTTAGATTTTCCTTGGAGCTTTTAGTATACAGTTAATAAGTATATTTAATTATATTGTCAAGGGCCCCCATGAGATTTAATAAATTATAAGTTTAATTAATTTATTTTTTTTTAGGAAATATTACAATATATATAAACTATTACAGATTTTAAACAATTAAAAAAACGATATATAAATATATAGAAGAGAATATTCTTATATTCAATTGAATAGGAGCAAAGCTCTGAATTTAAAAAGTTGTAAGTAAAACTTGGGTAATAACTTTAAATTGATGGTACTAACTAGCCGTCAGGGTTCAGAAAAAATTGGGCAAAGTAGCCTTGTTTCAAGGTTACAACTCACCGTCACGAAAGAGTTAGTAGGGTGACACCTGTTTTTGTTGCCTTATTTATTTTATTTAACCTTACTTTTACCATAATCCCCCATTACCTTAGAAGAACCCATAAAGAGAAATTTATATACCTTAGTTTTATTCATAGGTTCCACCACCTTTTTCTTCCTCTCTGAGATAGGTTTTTTTTCTTCGGGCACTTTTTTAGCTTCCGTCACTGGTGTGGTGGTTACGGAAGTTGTGTTATTGACTGACTTCCTCTTCTTATTTGATTCTTCTTTTTTGAGCGGCTCGACTACTCCAACTTTCCGTTTCCGGTCATCTTCGTAAGCCTGAATGAGATCAGGACAATCTAAATTCTCTTCGGGCTCCCAGGTATTGTCCTCACTACAACAGTGGTGAAAGCAAGCTGATTGTTATAAAATCTACATCAGCAAATTTACATTTTAAATACAATAAAATTTATTTCCAAGCCTCAAGAGAGAGGCTCTACATTTAAAAGTGGTTTTTGACTATCCTCTTTCAGTCTATTTGTAAATTCTACAACAGCCATTGTAAAAATGATTCAATCAATCTGAAATTTTAAGGTTATATTCCTGAACATTTGGCTATCAAAAGACTATTAAGGACACATCAGAGGAGGTTAAGCAAAACTCATCTCAAGGAAATTCCAAAAATATGTTCAAGATTTGAGAGCCAACAATGGAAAAAACGCATTAAATATCATTCAAGTAAATTCCAATAAAAAAATCAAAATGCCGTTTTTAAATTTAATATTTTTTCAAGATATTTCTTAACTAAGGATAATCCAGAACTAAAAGTTTTAATTTCAAATTGATCGCCGGCATTTGTATACCCCCTATTGCAGAAAAACTCAGGCAGACAGATCGCCTGCTTGTAAGTGAAGCTTCTCTCTTTAAGTTTAGCGATTATCGAAACAATAGAAATAGCATAGTTTTTGAAAATGCTTACGTATTTTCATTCTAAAACCAAGATACAGTCAAGTGACCAGACAACATTCTGTAAGTTGTGACACAACTGGATTGGGTTTTTTTTTCAAAAAATTTTAACATTTCAAATGAAGTTAAATGGTAAAATTGTGTAGTATTTTTGTTTAAAGTAGTGGTCTTTCCAAACCTAATTTACTCAACAAATATTAAACCAAATTTATGAATTTACTAAAACTAAAATGGCAATAAAATAAAATACTTACTCCGAGTACCCCTTCCATTTTAGGAGGTATTCAACACGGCCATTTCTGAACCTGCGATCTAATACTTTTTCTACAGAAAATTCTTCCTCTTCTGCCGCCGAATCTGTTGGGGCTGTTCCGTCATCTTTATCTTTAGTCTTTTTTTCACCTATTAAAATATAAGTTTTATCAAATTTTAATTTTATATTACGAGTAATATTTTATAATTAAACAAACATCAAAAGAGTAGACAATTTTTAATTTTACTTTTATTCATATATTCAAGAAAAAAAGGCATATCAAGTGTGATAATTATGGGTTTTGTTACGGTTGCGAAAACTATTTTATTGTCAGGTTTTATGACATGTAATAATATTAATACACATACATATATGGGTAACTTAATCAGATCAATGACTATAATTTGGTACCTTATACTTGATACGATAGGGAAATATTTGAAGTTAAAGTTGCAAACGCAATGTTAATAACTTTTTGTAATTATAAAAAAAGCCAAAACATAAAATCTTTGAATAGGTGGTAACCAATAAGTACCAAATTGATTATATTAATGAGAATTGGAATATTTTAAATTAACAAAACATTATTTATATTGACTTTGATTTTAAACTTAACTAACATAAATATTGTATTTGTTGTTATTCACAGAAATCCCACGTAACAATGTACACTGGCCGATAAAAAAAAGTGGTGCACTTAGAAAAATGCAAATATTTACTTCCTAATAGAATTATTCCAGCTTTCAGTTCTTTTATAATTAATATTAAATGTTTTCAGTGATTGGGGGCTATGAATATGGGGAAAACCCAATAAATATTTAAAAACAATTATGCATAAATTTTTATTAGTACATACAATCGGGTATTCCTGAGTGAATTCTAAACAAGCTCTACGATGTTATCTCGTCAACAATGGCCCTGATGCTGGTCTCTGAGGGTTTCAATTCACTTCAGCAAGTCTTCCATCAACAGTTTCTGCACATATTGCTAGCCCCCCCCCCAAGATGTACAAAGAGCAGTCTCAGTAACATTTTAAAACCAGTTCCAAAGCATGTGTGGTACAATAAACCGTTCATCTCTTGGCTCTATCACTGACGGCCAACCTGATCCGGGTCTGCGATTGCACAAATCTGTTTCATAGTAACGTGTATTTGCTGTCTGAACAGTAGTTTCAGGGAAACCCAATGTACTGACTGCATATCTTTGGCTTCGACCGCCTTATACTAGAGCAAATAAAAGCTACTTACTTCCTCAATCGTCAAGACCATTTTTTAAATTAAAATTAGAAAATTAAAACTACATTTTTAGAGATCAGTTACACAAGAAATCAAAATAGTAATTTAGTAGCAAGTTCTGTTTATTAATTTTTTAAAAATATTTATTGGGTTTTTCTTTCAAATGTATACTGAATATGTTGGATATTAATTATAAAAGAATTTAAAGCCAAAATAATTCTATTAGGAAGCAAATATTTGAATTTTGTAAGTGTGGCACATTTTTTGTCAGGCAGCGTAGTAGTTAGATAAAATTAGGCAAGACAAATTATCTTTAAATATTCAGATATATTATATTAATTATGTTCTCATGCCCCCTAAGTTATTTTATCATAGAAGAAGGTTGTAATATGATAATTTTGTTAATTTGTATATGAACAGTAACAAATATACACAATACATTACTGACCTTTCATCATTATGCACTCAAATCAATTGACAAAAGTAGGATATCTGCTTTGTCCTAGAAACATTAAAAAAAAAAAAAAAAACATTAAAAATTACATCAAACAAATCAAACAAATTACTTGGAGGACAGCATACATGTACAAGCTCAAAATTGGCAAATCTAAAAACATAGCCACAATAATTTTATTTAAAGCATATTAAGATCTAATGATGTAAATAAGGAATATGCTGAAGAAACTGATCTTATCCAGTACAGAATGCGATAATATCCCATTCTATGCAACCAATGTTGAGACCACAGGCGTGAGAAAATAATTTAATACTTAGCAAAAATAAAATAACTATAAGAAGACTCCCTCCCAATGGTATAAATAAAAATTTGGTTTACCTTTCAAGAACTAAATACAAATGTGCTGTTACTAACGTAAGTAAAATAGCTATGGGCAGATCAAAACCAATCACAAAATCGGAGGAAGGATTTGAGTCAAAAGCATACGAGATAGATTGAGTATGATTTAATAGATTACTTAAGGGTTTGTAAACCTTTAAACTTAGACATAGAATATAAAGAACTGTTCATCTAATGGAATCGGTTCACTAATAATTAATTTTCAATAATAAAGATAAATGAAATTCACTCGTATAAGAATGCTACAGAAGTCCAATGTAATAGCAATACAAAAAGTAACTAATCGTCATCGTCAGAGTCAAAGACATTTGTTTCACTGCCCATTTTCAATGTAAATAGCCGGTAGTAGAAAATGGGTAGGATGATGACAATTTAAAAATTCCTGGAAGTATCTAGCGGTCTAAATACCCGCCCAGAACAAATTTGATAACTCGCCACATAAGTAACATAAAAGATTACCTTTCGTTAAAATATAAGTTCAGCGTCGCACATAACAATGCAGAATTACAATTAAAAACAATATATTAATCCGAATGGAGAAACAACGCTTAATTTTAGCAAGCGTCTAATGTTGGGGTTACAGCAATATGGAGCCGTTAACTGACGATCAAAATGGCAGATTATAAAAGTTTTTTTTTTTTTTCAATCCCAAATCACACTAAGACATATAACCCAGAAAGAAACTTCAGTAAAAGTATGTGTTTATCTGCCAATAAAGTTAACGTAATAAAAACTTTGAAATCAAGAGAATTTTTAGCGCGGCCCAAATGGAGAGGCTCTACTTTCAAAATAGAGCAAGTTTGTACTATGATAGCGATCATAAAAATGATCTAATCGAGTGGAAATTTTCAAGTAAGTATAACGCTTTGAAATATGCCGACCAGTCCTTTGTGCTTACTCAACTTTTTTAAGTAACGGTTCAGAACCTAATCAAGATTTTAAATTCTGACTTTTTCCTCAAGATTAATTTGTGTTCTTAGAGACGGTTAAACAGAAAAGAATTAAAAGATATTGATTTTTGGAAATTAATAACAGAACAAAATGTATGTGTTAATCAAGTTAATTCAATAGGTCTTTTCTGGGATTATATTATAGCTGTTTACAATTTTTTATTGCTTGAAAATATGTTTTCCAGTGACCAATATGGTTTAATAAAGAAAATGAAGTATTTTTCATCAAAAATAGCAGCACCCACGACCAAATTAAAAGTATTTCAGAAACTAATACAGAATCCCTTTATATGTCTATTAATTGGTTTGAATATATTTCAAAAATACAATTTGGTTTAAACTATATAAACAAAATGTTTCAAAAGTAACTTATTTCATGCTTTAGGCATTAAATAAATTATTGCTGTCAGTTGTCAGTTTGTGTTGTGTTACTATGACTCCTTAGATCTCCCTGAAAATTAGCGATAACAAACTTTCACATAAAAAATATACAGGGATCAGATCTATTAAAAAATTAATACATTTTAATATTATAATCATTAAGCACCATACTACTAAATGATTCCTACACTCATTAAGTTAATACTATTTGTTTTTTGTAGAACTTGGCAATGAGGCCAAAACAAAAACAATATTTTTGTCATTGATTAATATTAATGTCTAATTTAAGAGAGGAGAGAAATTGTACAGGGCAAAAAGTAAATAACGCTTATTTCCCCAAAACAGCACGTTTAACGTATCCTTATCAAACTAAAGCACAAAATAAATCGGTTAACTTAATTTGTACAGCTCAATGCTTAGGATAGAGAATCAACCTGCTATGCAATTAAACATTTGTACTTAACGCAAAACATTTCTGAACAAAACAATATAGCATTTCTAATAGCCCATAATATTCTCCTACTGAGTCGATATTGAAATTAGAGCCGGATTTTTCCATATAAAATGTCGCCATAGTTGACCAGCAACCAAGATACATTATATTCTGAACTTTATTTCTTAAAAAAGTATTTCATTGTAGTTAAAGCTACGCGCTATGCTGTTTATTGTGAACAATACATGATTTTCATCATTATTTATTTATAAGTCTATGTTGGCTCATGAATTGACTAAACAATATATATTTCTGAAACTTATACCAATGCGTAGCTACAAACTTGTTTAAGAAACGGGTAGAAGAGTTTATTTGGGTTGTGATTATACAGTAAGAATTATTGGGTTTTCATCAAATTTATTATTGATGTTTCAATATGCTACGATTGTCTAACTCTCTTTTATCAACCTAGGCCGACCCTCTAAAAAACTCTTCTTTAAATTTATATGCTCATGGGTAACAATGAACTCAAATTGTTTAAGAATCTTATACTATTGTAAAATAATACTTAATTATAAAACAGACAATAACACAAGGACCTAATCAACTACAAATAAAAATAGAAAAGTCAACAAATAACAAATCAAAAATTAAAGACTACTAATTTAATAGCATTAAATATTTTGTTGGAATGTGAAAAAAAATAATTCCACGTTTTTAAAGTCTGAGCATATTATTCCCTAAATGTACTACTTGTTACTATTTGGAGAAAGTACCATAAAATATTTAAAAAATTGTCTCATTCCGCTGTCAGCAGTCAAAACGAATGTAAATGTATCTTCTTACATGTGAAATTTTGTAGTCGAAGCCCCAAAAGATTGCAAAGAATTGTACTAGAACACCACAGGGTTCAAAACCCTTCCAAAAGTAAATTATGATCATATGACAACCAGGTAGATTGAGTATGATTTGATAGGTTACTTAAGGGTTTGTAAACCTTTAAACTTAGACATAGAATATAAAGAACTGTTCATCTAATGGAATCGGTTCACTAGTAATTAATTTTCAATAATAAAGATAAATGAAATGCATTCGTATAAGAATGCTACAGAAGTGCAATGTAATAGCAATACAAAAAGTAACCAATCGTCAGAGTCAGAGTCGAAGACATTTGTTCACTGCCCATTTTCAATGTAAATAGCCGGTAGTAGAAAATGGGTAGGATGATGACAATTTAAAAATTCCTGGAAGTATCTAGCGGTCTAAATACCAGCCCAGAACAAATTTGATAACTCGCCACATAAGTAACATAAAAGATTACCTTTTGTTAAAATATAAGTTCAGCGTCGCACATAACAATGCAGAATTACAATTAAAAACAATATATTAATCCGAATGGAGAAACAACGCTTTAATTTCAGCTAGCGTCCAATGTTGGGGGTACAGCAATATGGAGCCGTTAACTGACGATCAAAATGGCAGATTATAAAAGTTATTTTTTTTTTTCCTGTAAATATAATATTTAATGAGCAATTGAATACATATTTTTTATTCTAATATAATATTACTATTGGTTTATCAGTTCAAAATAATGTTAATAACAACAATTTTAACAAACCAAATAAACGCGCCAGGGTGCTCCCTAGATCGAATCAATTGGCCATGTTTCAATGAAATGTTTTGACTCAAAACGTTTGTTTTATAATAAATAACGGCTTTTAAAAACGTTAACTAGTTCAATACAGGCTTTAACAACACCTCTTCAGATCAACTAACAGTTTTATTTTAACAGATTTTAAAAAACGTTCTACTTATTCATATATTACCGGTCATCGATGAAATGCTAATTTTGTTTTAAACATTTTTAGTTAAAATATTTCATGAACAAAACGGTTTATTCAGTCTGAAATAATTGTTATTTATATTATTTTAAACATATAAACCAATAATAATATGATAACAGAATAAAAATATACATCGAAGTAGGCATGAGTAATATTTACCCTCAAAAATACTAAAAATAAGTAAACTTTTTCTGTAAACAATTCATCCAAAGTAATACCATTTATTTTTGAGGGATACTAATGACAGGTTACCAAGGCCGAGGGAGAGGTGCGGGAATCTTATTTCATCTCTGTGCATATCTACAATATCATTCGTAAAATCATTCAATAGGAATTAAATTTTAAATGTATGCAGTATATTCGACAACATTTCAAAATGTACTCATTAGTGACGGTAACACAAGACTATTATACAAAATATCGGGTATATAATGTCATTCCACCCGATTTTGATAAGTTTTTTTTTTAATTAATTTTTAGCTACTCCCATTTTAGTAAAGGAACCAGAGTCCCTCCAGGTTCAAGTCACGATCTTACCAGTTTATTTTTTGTTTAAATGACAATCATAATATTTAATTATTACTGAAAATTGAGGGTTCTATACCGTTCAAAAAAAAAATCAGAATTCCTTATTTTCAGCCATGTGTGTCCTGTCCTGGTCGTCATTCCCCCGTTCAAGATAGACATGAAGTGTTACATGAATACACTAACAGAAGCTTACCTAGGGGGGGTACCGCCCCGGGTGGCACACATTTTGGGTCGAGATTTTTTTTTGTAAATTAATATACAAATATATATTTTTGCCTAAATCATATACGACTAATAATGTAACCGACAGAATCAATGATTACGATAAATATGCAATTCAACAAACATGCGCGCTGACCCCTGTTGCCCTCCTCGACGTCGACATTTGATTGGCTTAGAAAGGGCGCCAAATGCTTTAGGTAATCCACTGTTCCAGTGACATCATCATTTCTAACTTTAACCCAAACGTTAGTTTTTTGTTTTTTTTAGTTTAGCATGGAAGTTCCATTGATGCTCCGATTATACTAAAAATGAAAGAACCAGTTGCATGAAAAATAATGTATCATACATAAATTAATAATAAACAAATATTTTTCTGTCATATCCAGCATTATTTCAAATTGAAGGTGTCCATGTCCTGATTAATAATATTTACTATACTTTTTTGATTAATTAGACTACTTATCTGTTTTCGCTGCCCTGCCAAAACCCTTAATTGAAAATCACGCTTGATTTGATGTTTTTTAGTTTATTTTTATATTTATGTAGCTATCTCCTTGGCCTGCAATTTCTCTCAAAGTTTTACTCCTTCATTTTGCTCGTCATTTACTTATGTATTCTTATTTCTAAAAAAAAAATTGTTTTAACTATTTTTAAGTAGAACTTAAATTTTTACAGGGAAAAATGAAGAGAATCCCAATCCTTGGATCGATATTTAAAAAATATTATTTACAGCTTATTTTAAAACAAACTAATTTTTGTAGCAGTTGACCGTTTTCCCCCATTAACTTGTTTTCAATTACAATTGTCTTTCATGTAATAATTTGTACATTTCGTTAAAACGACAAGTTGTTTTTTTGTAATTTATCTCATATCGTGTTATGCGTTCGTCAGAGGTCGTCAACATTGAAGACGACTCAAATGTCTTTAGATTTTTCAAACGATAATATAGATTTTGATAATGGTGAAATAGAAGAACTCCTTGCAAAAGCTCAAGAAGAGAGTTTACGGTATGGATATTTCCTGTCTCTTGTCCATATGAAACAATCATCAACAATTTATTTAAATGATCCATTGATTCAGGTATTATAATGAAGTGGAACTGACGAGACTTCAAAAAGAAAATGTACCAGAGGAAAAGGGTAAAGTCGAAAATGTCTTGTCCACCCAGTAAGTATAAAACGTTTTCCTTGTTAACTATTTTCGGGATTGTAATGAAATAAATAAAATCATTTTGCCAATAGTAAAGTGAATTCAATATTGTCTCTATTCCACGAACACTGGTGTGTATATTTCTAATGCACTTATTTTATGTCATGATTTCTTTACTCCACCTCTTCCAATATTCTCTATCCTCGTAACGATCCAAGTATTGTATCCCTAATGCAGCTTTTTGTCAGTCTTCCCCAAGTTCTTGCTGTAATGGCTTCAATATCTATTCGGTTTTCCTATGCCGCATATGCGACCAAACCATTTTAGACAGTCCTCTTGTCTCTTTGCTGTGAGAGATCGTTCTGATGGTTTCTGCGACTCAGTAGACTTGCAGACATATAAAAGCACAAGAAGCAATTGTATTGGAAAACCTAATAGCCTTTTGCACTCTATTAATTGATATGCACTAAGGAAGAGGCTCTTCTTTCAAACAGGGTAATTACCTATCATCTGTCTGCCTGTGTGTGTTAGAGATCGTTATTTTTCAATTGAACTCAAATTTCAAGATACATGTGTTTGTTGAAATACTTGAAAGGAAAATATTTTTTTTAAGTCATGGCTCAAAAGCTTGTCAAGATATAATGTCATTACTTTCTATATACCTCATTAGAGACAACGGAAAAGGATTTTAAAGATATTCCAATTATGAGAGCCAATTACAGAAACTGAGCGAGTCTTGATAGTTTTGTAGTTTATATTATTAATGTTATAACAATTCTACAAAAAGGAGATATTCATTAACCAGGCTTAAAACAGAAAATAAATGATGTAATTTGGTCAAAAATGGGTACTATTTTTGTTATCATTTAACGAGTATTTAATAAACTGATGTAGTGTCTTGTCAGTGAACATTTCACTTGGTAAGGGAGACAACTAATCACTTATCACTGTTCCTATTTAATCATTTATATCTATCAGTGCCAGAACTTTATTGTTGTAATTAATGTAAGGGCTCGTTGGGTCTTCCGGTATGCGTCACCTCACTCTTTGAATCATTAATATTTATTATGAACGGTATAGGCAAATACGTACCAGTTAATTTGAAAATCAAATACAAAGGAGGGGTAACATTACCTAAGAAGACAAGTTAACAGTGTAGTGTCAGACCCCCTTCTCGCGTTCTGCTCTTTGAAGTTTTTTTCTGGGTATCTGCTTTAACTACTGGACTTAAACTGACTTTCTGGCAAAAAATGGGTCATTTAATGGTGCTCCTCTTGTAGGGTTCATTGGAAGAGGACTCGCCAGAAATCATCCTCTTTTTATGGTTATTATAATCAGGGATTTAATGGATCCTAGAGGAAGATTGCTAACCTAAGTGGCCATGGTTGTCTATTTCACTGGAAATTATTCAAAAGTTTTCTTGTACGGTCACAATATTGTTGATTTTTCCTATTACAGTTGAGATTGTGAGCATTATTAATTATTACTAATAATTAAAAATTCTATAATTTCTAAAATACAAAACGGTATAGGCAAATACATACCATTTAATTTGAAAATCTAAGACAAAGGAGGGGTAACATTACCTAAGAAGACAAGTTAACAGTGTAGTGTCAGACCGGCAACTGACTTGAAGATTTGTTAGCATAGGAGGGCAACAAATGGAACTCTCTTCCAATATAGCAGGTGTGGTAGATGTTGCAAAATCACTAATATATATTAGAATGATCAACTAATACTATACCTCAAATATTCAACTCCCTTCCCGCATTTGTAGTGTCACACTTCAGGGTTTAGATAATTGATTTTTTAGCATTTCTAGTCTTCTTTGGAGAAAGAAGCCCTTATGGCAGATCTACTTAATATTTGACAAATTTGTGTAGATATACTAGCGATACTTTTATAATTTGATGATCAAATGGAACTATATTTTAAAATAAATGAACAGCTAGATAGAAAAGCTGGAATTTGTATTGTCAAGACCTTATATATGAGGTACAGGTAGCTAAGGGTTACCCCCATGATAATAAACGTGATGTGGTGAGGTTAATAAATAGCTTGTGCAAGAGAGAGGGGTCATTCATTCATTCAGTTGTGTTAAGCCACCTATACACTTGAGCATGCGTGGCAAGAGGTATATGAACAATGATCCAATGTGTCAGACCTTGCAGCCGGAACAGGGAACTCGGTATGTAAGGTGTATTGAGACCATTTCCTGACCTGTTTTAACATTTATATATATATATATATATATATATATATATATAAACTATCAAGACTCGCTCAGTTTCTGTAATTGGAATATCCTTTAAAATCCTTTTCCGTTATTGTCTCTAATGAGGTATACAGAAAATAATAATGGCATTATATCTTGAATAGCTTTTGAGCCATGACTTTAAAAAACACATAATATTTTCATTACACGTGTATCTTAAAATTTGAGTTCAATTGAATTATAACGATTTCTAATGTAGAACACACAAGCAGACAAATGATAGATAATTACCCTATTTGAAAGGAAAGCCTCTTCCCTAGTGCACAGCAATTAATAGAGTGCAAAAAGCCATTAGGTTTTCCAATACAATTGCTTCTTGTGCTTTTATATGTCTGCAAGTCTACCGAGTCACAGAAACCATCAGAACAATATCTCACAGCAAAGACACAAGAGCACTATCTAAAATGGTTTGGTCACATATGCGGCATAGGAGATAATAGGAAAACCAAGTAGATATTGAAGCCATTGCAGCAAGAACTTGGGGAAGAATGACAAAAGCTGTGCTAGGAATGTAAGACAGTGCACTATGTTCAGGAGAAGAGGTACAGGGCAGGTCTTATAGGTAGTTAACGTGGTCTTGGAATGATCATGAACTCGCACTCGGTATCGTAAGGATAGGTGAAAAAGGTCCGGATCCCAAAGGCAACTGTGAACTGTAGAGAGGCAGACTGGATCGCTAGAGGAGACACTACTAGGTGCAGTTAGTAGGGCCCCAGAGACCGTTGTCCACATGGAAGAGGTCTTTTCCAAGGAGGTGCTAGTTTTAGTGAGACGAAGGCAGAGAATCCCACTAGGAAGGTGTGGGGTCTGACAACGGCGGATTAAAACATAGCAAGGTTAGGAAAAAGAGGTGCAGAGGTAGTTGAATAAGAAAGCCATGGTTCGAGTAGAGCAGCAAGCGCCAGTGCAGAGAGAGAGAGCAGTATTCACTTAAGGTGCTGAGTTCTGAATGGATAGATAAGGCTCCGAATTTCGGCCTAATGCCCGCACCCTCTAGTGAGCGCCTGTGTCGTGAATCAGTTCCCCCTCTCTAACTGACACCTAAGGTTTATATTATTACAATATAGAAACGTATGCGGGTGTTTTCTGGTACGAGAGGATGCGAACTTCTATTTATTTCTGGTGAAGAAGTTGGTACAACAAGTAAAAAGAAATAGTAGTTTTATTGTTAATTGAACAAAATTTTTTATGATATAACTAATTATGTTAGATTTTTCTAATTACGTATCATTTGTAAAGAATTATGTGTATCATTAAAAAAATAAAATTAAATGTTTATTATTGTTCAATTTGTTTATTCTTTACTATATTTCCTAAAATGTTTTTTATGATATATAAATGAAAACGGTTAATACAAAGTAAAATAAATATAAAATATCAATGTGTCTGTAAACTTTTCACCACTACATAACTTATTAAAAATAATCAATAAGCAATTACTTACCCGTTCCAGCGGTGTTTTTTTTTTTTTAATTCTTCCCTTTTCCTTTCGGTATGAACCCTTTAGGCTTTCAATTTTTTTCGGCACTTATCTTTTGAAATTTGCATGTGGGCAGAAATTTCAATCCAAGTGTCCTCCTTTTTTTTAAATTATTATAGTAAAATTCTTTCTTGGGCTCCACAGTACATGATAGTTTTGGTTGTAGCCCAGAAGGGTAAGAGAATCATCCCGAGACAATTCCATGTTAACTTGAAAGAAAATTATTATAATAATGACTAAACGAGGCAAGAGGAGATTGAATGAATGTAGGGAGAGGAGGTCGTCCAACTTGTATTATTTGGGTTAGCCTCAGTCGTCACCCCACCCCCGTACCCACTAGATCTACCAACAACTCTCGGAACGAGCTGAGGCAAGTGGGTCGATTCAGTTCTCCCTGTACTCATCTGAGCAAAACAGGGTATGATCATTCGTGGGGGGGGGGGTATGCTCAAGTGAATACAAGACTTTAAATATAGGCAGTGGTGGTGGTTAGACCTTCACAAAGGGCAGACCCAAGGCGCCCCCCTACAGACCATCCCTGTATTAGTCCAGAGAGTAGAAGTTGCTAGGAGTAGCAAATAAATAAAGAGAGTAATAAAGAAACGAATCTATTCACTAATAAAGAAGAATGCACCAAGTTTTTTAATAAACATATCGTTGTTTGTATTGTATTATACAACTATTATTTATACATATCTTTAGTCAATTACCTTGAGTATTATAAAATATTTGAAATAGACAAAATCATCCATTACAACCATATGACCCTGAGGTCAGATTAAATAAAACATAACATAAACTATTATCCATTATGAACTTTTTATAAATGTCATTTGACTCCTTTTGAATTCAAAAGTAAATATTTCAGCAAAGAATCTATTAAATATTGTCGTCATAAGGTAGTATGGATCAACTCGCATACTCACTTCACCTGAATTCAATTTTTGACATTAAGTACTTCTATATTCTAGTTTCTAGCCCTAGTCCAGAATAGAATAGAAAATGGAAACAGAAAAGATTTATTTAGGTTAAGATATAAACACTGCCCCAGACAGGACTTAAGCAAGGGATCTCCTGTTTTACTTTCAGGTGCCTCGTCTTCTTTAACCACCAGCTTTGTTATTTCTGCATCTTGTTACTAATGTAGCCTGTAAAGTCAGAGTTTGTATAAAACAACTCAGATTGGATTAGTAATGAAAGAATCAGAATTTATCCTAGGCTTCCCTAGATACTATCCCATATTTATGGCGGTTATATCCTTCTTTCCATCAACAACACTTCTTTATATCCCTCCTTTATTGTACCATCTCCATTAAAAAAAACCTGCTGAATTACCTCCTTAAATTCAAAGTCTCCACTAAATCCCATAACACAAGATGGCATCATGATGTATCCCCTATTTTCCAGCGAGCATCTTCTTTTGACCACTCATTCCTTGTCCATGCTACAAATCTATGGACGTCCATTCCCAACAATATTCAACATTACTCCCATCATTGAAAGCTAGTATCTTATTTTAGTCTTTGGTAGTTAGCCAATTATTATTCTTGATGAATCTTTTTTTTTTTTTAAATTTTAAATTGAATATTTTCAGGGTCGGTGGAAAGGCAGGAACGCTTTTATACACAGGTGTGGATGCAGCTGGTTTCCATTTGGATGCCGGCAAATCATATATCTACCCGACCAACTACCCTGTCCGACAGTACCAAGCAGCGATGGTTAAAACGGCTCTGTTCAAGAACACAATGGTTAGCTTACCGACAGGTATGAAAACAAATCTAGCATTCTTGCATTGACAGGAATCAAATTTATTAAGTTAACAAAGAATCCTCTATCTTATTCATAATAAAATAAAAATTCATTAATGACATATTAATCTTATGCTGGCACAACTCGATAATAAATTATTTATCAGATGCAGAGACCATCTAAAACAAATATTTGCGGGAGGAAAAGCCACATATAAATTAAATAAGTGCTACAATATAATAACTAATGAAATAAAAAATCAATTGCTTAAAGCATAGAGAGAAAATTAGATGTCCTCATATCTGTCAATATATTATTAAAATATTTATTATCATATATTTTTTAATTATATTTTTTTTTTATATATAATTTATATTTTATTTTTATTCTTTATATTTAACTTTTACTTTATCTTAAGGTTCTGTTAATAAAAATAGGAAACTTCTGGCAAAAGGAATAATGGTTTATTTACACAAATTGATTTAAATTAATACACAAATAAGTACGTACATAATAAAATAACATTATTAAAAACTTAAGTTAAAATGTGCCTTCATTATTAAACGCGCGTTACTGGCCAGTGTTTCTTTGTGTTGAGCGTCCTTACATGATTACTTTTTTTGTTTTGAGTTTAATAAAATAAAATATTTATATTTAATTATTGATGTTATTTATATTATAAATATAAACGCAACGAATAGTGTTTAAACATTCATGAATCGTGATCCACCATTCATTTATGCCTGCTAATTTTGAGTTTATATTAAAAACACCATCAAAAATCATCACATCAAAATATCACAACAATATATTAATAGTGAGATCACTAAAACCGCCCAAGGCAACCGTCACTGGCTTATGTCCCCGCCTTAAAACCTCAATTGATGTTCCCACCTTCACCATCAATGGTCAACACATAAAATGCTCTACTTCAGTCAAAAATCTAGGTTTGGTCATAGACCAACTTCCACCCTTAAACTGCTGAATTTATCCCGACTTCTCCAATTACACATGCGCCAACTCCTCGTTTCCACGTTTTTATTCCCCCATTTTTACTACGGTTGCTTGGTGTATGGGTGTGTCACTGGGGATCTCTAGGGTCGGTTAAAGTGGCTGATAAATTGTTTTCTAAAATTTCGCATTTCACACCACTACTCCGTGCTGGGATGGCTGCACCCATTGCCAATACTTCCTTAGATCCCTCCTCTTCGATACTATCATGACTAAAAAGTCCCCTTACCTTCAAGACTTCCTCCAATTCAAATCAGTCATCAAAACCAGCAATACTAGATCTTACCCTTCCAACCTGTATATCCCTTGTCATAAATCTGCTTCCTTTTACCGTTCTTTTCTTATCTGTGCCTTGAAATTTTGTAACTCTATTCCCATTGATATTTGTCGTTCATCAACTCCCCCAATCTTTAAATCGAAACTTTACCAGTTTCTTATCTCCCTCCAATCTAACCATTCATCTTTATTATTCTTTTTATTTATTTTTGATTCATCCCAGCAACCTTCCTGTCGGTTCTGCACATTGTAGCATACATTTGTCGATAGTATTATTAATGTTATCAAATCTGTTTAATGGTATGTATTTTTTGTTGACTTTCACTAATTAATTTTGTTTGTCTCAAAAATTGCATGCTCAATATTTTTTATCATATGACTTTATTTTTATTTTAGTGACTGAAGATGACAGCTTAGAGCTATCGAAAACATTATTTGTAATAAATAATATTGTGGAGAGACTGAGGAGTATCTATTTAAATATAAAATATGCTAAGCAATGTAAAACAAATCTGTATAAATGATGGCTTATGCCAAGTAAGCTCAGAATAACAGTATCAGCCATTGCCCATACTGTATAGGGGTAACTCTGACATTAAAAAATGGGGTGGTTATTGGTAGGTTTTTCGAGATATGGAGTGTCTGCACATTTATACACCTTATTAGTTTTTTAACTTACTAATGTACTTATAATTAATTAAGTGAATAAAATAATTTAAACATTATGAGTGTATTTGTATGAAACATCATGGTTTCAAAAGAAAAATAGATGAAAACAAGATAATCATGAACTTGCTGGCTCTGGTCCAGTTCGATAAAAGGAGATTTAGATTTTGTGGAAACAAACTTGGAAGAATTATTAATTGGCGGATGATCTCAACAAGAAGGAGGATAAGAAAAGAGCAAAAACTTTTTAGTCATAGGACTGTTAGGTATGCGATTGTTATGGCAAATAGGTGCAGATGAAGAGACTTCATAACAAAATAATAAAGCAATTCGATGAGGAGATTACACCCAAGAAAAACATCGTAAATGTACATGTTTTTTTACGACTGGGCAAGATGAACAAATGGATTATATTAATTTTATTGGAATCTTAAAAGAAAGAGAAGAGCTATGACATACAAGCTGAAATATTTACAAGTTGATATGATAAAATTTTGTTGTAGGGATAAAAGATAATGTTTTTAGGAAAAGAGACTGTTAATACAGACAGAAAATAATCAATGAAGCACTGACAGTTCTAGAAACAGAAAAAAAAATGAAAATTGATTCCAAATTTGAAAATGAGATTGTCAATGAGGTAATATGGGGAACCTGATTGAGGGGGAAAATTGGGGGGAGTCAGATAGTATTACAACTTCAAGGAGAGCACAAAAATTGTTGACAGAACCGAAAGTCAAGGGTAAGATTCTTCAAGTTCAAATAAATTCTGGTGCGACATGCAATGTAATTGGCTGGAAAGACACATGTTAATTGAATCTAGATTCAAAGGTGGGCAAGTATTATCATGTTAGAATAGAAAAAAGGAAGTGGTTGATGGTGAGTGTGTCTTAGAAATAGAAGTGAAACATAACACATACAAAGTATAGTTGTATGTATCTTGGCAAAAAGGAATTATATTGGGATTGAATGCATATCTAAAAATGGGATTGATCACTCCAGCGAAGGAGGTTTTGATTAATATGATAGGTATTGAGAATATTCCACAAATATCTGTGGAAAATGAGATTGTGGTCATAGGAACTTCAAAGTTGGAGGTTCACAAAGATGCAGTTTTAGTATGTGAGTCACCCAGGAGATTCCCTGTTGGAGTGAGAAAAAAAATTAAACAGGAGTTTCATAGACTAGAAAAATTATATATGATACGTAAAGTGGGATAACAACATACTTTAGTAAGACCCAAACAAAACAGAGTGTGTATCACACCGAAGAAGTCAAATGAAAATTTGATACGAATCCGTTGTATCACACCAGTAGTAGAACAAATCATTCCTTTGTTAGCAAAAGCAAAAATTTTCAGTGTGCTCGATAGAAAAAATGGATTCCATCAAATGAAGTTACACCCGGATTCTCAAGAATCGACCACTTTTTGGACACCTTATGGGAGATATTTCTTGTCCACCATCAGTCCAATGGAAAGGTCATCTGGAGCTAAGCAAGTAAAGAAATTGTTAAAGTTGAAAGAAAAAGGATAAGCTGTGATAGCAGCATTACTGATATATAGAAACACACCTATCGCATATAGTGACAAGTTCAGCACAAAGACTTTTTGGGAGGAGTTGTTAGGACTATGCAGCACCAAAGAAGGATTGAAGCAGGAAGCCAGATATGATGCAATTCAGGAACAACTGGAGAAAAAATGCAAAGGCATACATTCGTTCAGCAAATGCTTTGCTATCATGCCATTATGGTGGGTGAATCTGTAAGAGTGTTAGTGAATCCTAGCAGAATAGATGATCTAATATGGAAGGCAGGAGTGGCGTTGAAGTGCATACATTTAAGTCCCTATTTGATGGAAGTAGAAGGGCGGAGATATCATCGAAATAGAATCCACTTATAGCAGAGAATGATAGATAGATGCTCAGGTATAATCTGTTGAAAAAGTCACTTGTGGCTTGAAGTAAGGCGCCTTTGGATCCAAACCATAGGTCTTATACTTGAAACAGTCACCAAACTTATTTAGGTCGAGTCATAAGTAACTTCCGTTTTTTTTTTTTATCAGACATTTATTTTGCTCTCATTAAATAACAAAACTATATTAATTTATTATGTATTCACCGCTATTATCTATAACCTTCTCCCATCTTCCAGGCAGTTTATCAATTCCTTCCTTGTAAAATGTGGTATACCTCTTGTTGATTGACGTGGATTTTGCTCCAATATTGCCTTTAAAAGATTGACAGAAGGACGTCCCGCCCTTGGTTCGTCTTTTAAAGTCGTATCTCCAGAACTGAATTTTAAAAACCAATTACTGACTGCCCGATCAGTTATTAGTCCTTCACCATATACACTGCATATTTTTTCAGCTGTCGCCCTAGCACTATTGCCTTGTTTGAATTCCCAAACCATTACATGACAAATATGTACTTTTTGACTCTCCATTTCAGAGGTTAAAAAAACCAGTTTAACATAACGTGCATCACACAAAACAGTTGACAAAAGACTAGCTGGAGCCTCGTCTATATAGTGAAAACAAAATCTTGTTGTCATGGTAACTCATAGCGGGTAGATACGAACAATAGATTCTACTTAGCTGCATCGGAAGTTACTTATGACTCGACCTGAGAAGTCGAAATTAAATATTTAAATTAATCTGAGGTTTTAAAGGTTCTGTTAATATAAACAAGAAACTCTGGCAAAAGGAAAATTAGATTTTACAAAACTTTTCATTAATTTATTATATATAAGCATGTCTGTGACAAATTACAATGGTTTATTAACTAAATTTGTATTTTACTTTAATATTACTCATGTCTGGCCAGATTTACTAAATTTAATGTCCTTTGTCTGTTGCTTCATCTAGTTTCTTTGTTTTTCCGCGAATTCTTCCTTTGTTGCTGTTGGGCCACGTTATCAGTATATATCCACTGTGATCATCTCAATCCTTCTTCTTTTATAAACTCTTCTTCCATCAATGATTCTCTCACACCTTGTCTCATGGGATGGTCAAAAAGAACAAGCCTACCTCCCGCTCTCTCGTCCTTTTTAAACTCGTCTTTTCCTTGCCTTCTTGATTTTTTCATCCTTCTTTCTTCCAATGCAAATTGTCTCATATGTTTTAAATTTTCTTATTTTAAAGTTATAAAATCCAATATTAAACTATTTTAATTTAATCATTGATATTATTTATATGGTAAATATTAATATTAGATAGAATGGCAACAAATAATGTCCATCCCTTCATAACCATGATTCACAGGTCGTTTACCACCCTTATATGCCCACTAATTTCGAATTTAAAGTCTTGATAAATAAAATTTATAACATCTAAATATCACAACAATATATAATATATATTTAAAGTTATATATAAGCTAGCAATGAGTTTGTCCACTTGGCAAAGTTAAGTTCTAATGTTTAGATTTTAAATGACTTTAGATTTATATAAATGATTCCAGTGTACATGCTCCCGGAGCAAACCATCTGTTATTAACGCCTAAAGAAAGGTTACCTAGCCTCACGACTAGTGGTCCTGATGAGAAAGTATTTCTTGCCTATTCCTGATCATTTCTAATAGGGTTATATTAATTTTATAGGCTTGGGAAAAACATTTATCGCAGCAGTCGTTATGTACAACTTCTACCGATGGTATCCTAATGGCAAAGTTGTTTTCATGGCGCCTACACGCCCTCTCGTCGCTCAGCAAACAAAGGCATGCCATCATATAATGAATATTCCTGTCGAACATACAGCAGAGCTAACGGGTTTGTAATTAATATTGTTGTCAGTTTTTAGTTTTGTTAAATACATTATCACTTATACTTTGATATCATATAATTAACATTGTATTGATTTAAAACTTTTATGAATTGAATATTTTTTAATAAGTGTTCCCAACTTTCAGGAATGCAAAATGCAGAGCTTAGGGTAAATCTTTGGAAGGAGAAAAGAGTATTCTACTTAACCCCACAAGTGATGGTGAATGATTTAAAATCGAAAACGTGCCCTGCATCGCTTATCAAATGTATCGTCATTGACGAAGCCCATAGAGCCACCAAAGACTACGCTTACTGCCAGGTATTGTATTATAAGTGCATGTTTACCCAACAAGATTTGTTTAAATTTTATTTTTTATTTCCTTTAAGATCATGATTTTCTCTTTTTCAGGTATTGAAACTTTTATCTGAAGAGGATGAGGCGATATTTAGGGTTCTCGGTCTCTCCGCCACTCCTGGAAATGATATCAATGCAGTGCAACAGGTAATTTCGGTAGCACAATATACTTTAATATAAAACTGAATACAAAACGTTTCACTAGAAATTATAATTTTTCATGAAGCAAAATAACTGTTAATAATTGTTAAATTAAAGAATAAATAAATAAACTAATTAATATGTACTAATGACGTTAAGTTCATTTTTTTGATAGTATGTCTGAATGAGACTTTGGTACCAAATTTATTTTATTTATATATTTTTTCCATCTTTGATAGGTTGTAAAAAATTTAGGGATCTCGGCACTGGAAATGAGAAGTGAAGATTCATTGGATGTCGCTCCTTATACTCATTCACGGACAGTAGATAAGATAGTTGTGGAACTCTCCGGCAACATTCTCAGAGTAAAAGAGGACCTCCTTCAGGTATTTAAAAATAATATCAGGGAATCTCAGGTCTAAGTCTCAAAAGTTGCCAACATTTGGTATTAAAAGTTGAAATTTGATATTATAAAAATTAGTAAGGGAAATGTTTCAATAAAATTATACAACTAAAAAATGATTAACAATTATTGTGGTGAGTAATCCCACTGGGTTTATAATTATTAGTGGAATAGAAAAAATATTGACAAGGTTGATAGTCGAACCCGCGGCCTTCTGATCTCTGTTCAGGCACTTTGCCAATTGAGCCATCCCGTGCCCCTTAGCCTAGTCAATCTCTGATGTCATACGCCTCTGAAAAATTGTACGTGAGAGCAAAAAAAAATTTTTAGTTTAAAATTAAATAAAATTGTTTTTATATCATTGAAAAAATAGACAGCATCGCTGCCTCCTAGCATAAAAAAAAAATTGATTTTGCTTTTCAACTTCTGGATTTTCAATAACTTCTAAAAATTAGTTGTTGATCAGAGAACCAGTTGACTTACTATATTATTAACCATGGGAGGGGGGGGGGACTTCTCTTTTTGTATTTTATCTAAAAACTTTCGAGGTATTGGGAGTTGTTCCTTTAAAGTTTTAGTTCAATTGAACTTTGTACAAGGTATTGTGCTGTATTTTATTTGTTGTGCAGTATTGTGTTGTAACAAACAGACAAATAAAGAGGAAAAAATACGATCTCCGAGTTTCTAGAAAAAAGTAGAGCACGTCTATTTGGACTTAACATTTAAAAAATACTATGAGATCAGGAGATAACTACATTTACCATACGTTCCATTAGACTTAAAAGATTAATTAAAATGTTATGATTATAGGTATACGAAAAATATGCTAAACGGTTAAAAGACGTTAAGGCCCTTTCAAACAATATAGCTATGGTTTCAAAATTTCAAGTGAGTAATTTTTTGCATGTCTCTTCATTAGATACATATGAAATTCAATTTAATAAAACAATGTTATAATATTGCAGATCCTGAAAGCCTGCGAAAAATTCAGAGCTAACCCACCAAGAGGGATGCCTCCTGCCGTTATTGGGAATTTCATTTCTGACTTCACTGTTTGCATGTCATTGGCCCATTCTCTGGAGTTACTTCAGACATACGGACTGCGAGCTTTTTACACGTACTTAGCAGGTCATAAATATATTTTTTGCAGTACTTAATAGCAGTAGTAATAGCAATAGTTTACATAATCATTTTTAAAAATTATTTTTTTAGATGAAAATTCTGAGAAAACGAAAGCTGCCGCAACTAGGTTAAGGAAAGATGATGATTTGACAGAAATGTTAAAAAGACTGCATGGATGTTTATTCCCTCGACCGGTTAGTACTAAATTGCAATTGCAAAATATTTACTGATACAGTGATAAGGTATTTTATATCTAATTTTTCATCTGAGATATGAATAAGTCATATTGTAATTCATTCGAGTGAAGTCATGAAGGCTTCTCTCTTCAGCATCATGTAATAACTTATTGTGGAACCCCAATAAGTCGTTACATTAACTTATCGTGAACAAACCATGTTCTTTTTCTTTCTTCCAAATCCTACTCGTTCTTCCTTCCTATATGACAATCAACTATCCACTCACCATGGCCTCCTTGAGCATGAATCTCTTCAAGGCCGACACGATCATTTCATATTAGATTCATAAATCAGAATTCATGATGAGATTGTAGCTTCCATAAACGTCTTTTCTATTTAAATGAACCCATAATTTATATAATTATCGATCATAGAACCAATAATATCACTGTATTTTATTATGGAAATGTCATCAGTTTAAATAAACAATTGATTAATTTATGGAGGTAATAATTGATATTTTCTAGTGCAATGAAAGTTCGTACACATGGAGTCATCCGAAGTTGAAAAACTTAGTCACGGTACTGACTGAACACTTTCAGCAAAACCAATCTGAAGGATCGACAAAAGCAATCGTGTTCTGCCAAGTAAGATTATTAAGACGTAATATTTTGCATGAGAATTGACTTGATGCCCCAATTATGTTAATAATAAAAGTAACCCTACAAAAAAAAATGCTGGGTCAATCAATATAATTAAGATAAATGATTATTTCGTAATTAAAAAATAAATATTTTCTATGATTTTTGTGAGTCATATCAAATTGAAGAAATCAATGTCCTAATTAATAATAAATAATGGACAATAGAGGTCAGACCTTATAAAATAATTAAATTAATTTCTAAAACCTATAATCAGTTACTAAACAATAATTTTCTGTGCTAATGATTTTTTTTTTTCTATTTGTAGTACAGAGTTGTGGTTTCCGAAATAGTGGAATTACTCAGTAAATTCAAGCCATTGGTCAAAGCTACAGAATTCATAGGACAATCCGGAGGAAAAGAAAAAGGGATGCCACAGGCAAAACAGCTTCAAGTGAGATTGTTTCATTATATTCAAAGTTTTTATATGTTTAACGATGAAGAATTTATTATGGCTATTAAAAACTATTCTACTCTCGGAGTTTAGATTTAACTCTAGTTTGAAAATGTCAAAGGTCATATAATTTGAGTTCACTTTCTTTCTTTTGGTTTGAAGGATTAACTCTCCGGTATGATATATTTAATTACTGGGACTGAATCTCAAATGTATCAAGATCAAACCATGTTCTTTTTCTAGCCCAAATCTTCAATGGCGGACGTGCTAAACTTTTATTTCTTAACCACTGCCGACTTTCCCTTTAAACTCCTTAATTTATTAAGGTATTTGCTTTAACTGCTCACCATTGACTATTGTTTCCTTAATCGATAAGATAACTAACGATGACTCACTACCTTACTACAACCATCGACTGTCCCCAGTACAGTGTGAATCTCTTCAAAGCCGACATGATTACTTCATATCAGAATCATTACTTTATTAAATTATAGAACTTCTTCTATATTTGAACTGATGTTAAAAGCAATTTATAACTATTTAAAACAAAATTTTAATTTAACCGGAACATAACACTGCAGTATTAAAATGTTGTTTCAGATCATGAAAGATTTTCGGAACAGTATCGTTAACGTCTTAGTGGCAACTTGCGTCGCTGAAGAAGGGCTCGACATTGGAGAAGTGGACCTCATTATACTGATGGAATCTCACAAATCTCCCGTGAGACTGGTGCAAAGGATTGGCAGGACAGGTAGAAAGAGAAAAGGACGATGCATCGTGCTTCTTACCAAAGGCAGAGAAGAGCAGGTACGATTGCCTATCTGTCATTAGTTATGCTATGTAATCCCACTATTTCTACACTTATTAGCTGAAGAAAGATTAGTTCCAGGACCAGTGCTCAAACCTGGGACCCCTGATCTCTATCCACTTAGTAATCCTAATCGAGCCCCATCTAAAAAGAAAAAATAGTGGCCTTCCGGGAACCTTAACCTTTAATGATAGATTAAGTAGCCAGCTCTCAGTTGAAAAATTTGTTATTAGGCTACATTTGTCTCGGATATATGAAAGCTGTATAAACTTGATATGTAATGGGCATTATCTTAGAAGATCAATTTCGGAAATATATAAATTTAAAATATCACTACTTTTTCAAGAAGAATCTAAATATCATTTTTTATTTAATGTCTTAGGTGTGTGTGATATTAATTGATTGGTTATGCGTTATCCAAAAAATTAGTTTTCATACTGTGAAAGCTCATAAAAATAAACTAAAATATGTTTTATTCTTCTTTAAACCGTAATTTTCTGGAAATGTTGTCTTATACCTTAGAATTGATTTAGAAAGAACATTAAATTTCGTACAACTTTGATTCTATTCACTTTTTTTTTTAGACCTACTTCACGAAGCCTAGACCTAATAATTTCTAGACCTATTTCCAAAGCCAAACATAAGTTATTGTTTTTTTATGATAAAATTGTTTTAAACGACATGCCTCAAAAACGGTTATTCAATTTCTTACATCTTGGAAGCTCGCCAATTGTTTCAAGAAAATCCTTTTCTCTTCCAATGTCAAAACTTTTGAAAATCTGTGATAAAAGAGATTTTCTAAAATTAAAAAAAAAAGTTTTCTCCTTTAGTTTTAAGCCCATCTAACTTCTATATGAGATTTATCTATGATCACTTTCTAACACTTAACCTATATATACTATAGAAAGTATTTAATGTTTGATTTTGGCAGCTATTTTTTAAAGTTTGCTAATATAAATTATTAAATACTACTTGACAAAAATGTAAATTAACTTTTATCTATTCATTTTATTTACAATAAACAAACCGATTTGATTTTACGTAATGTAAAATGTGCAATGTATAAGTACTGTAGCAAAAACTACAAAATTGTCTAATGCTGCGAAATGTTCAAACTGCTAGCTGCTAAATAACATTGTTGTGAACCATCATGTGAATACTTTTTATTAAATATTTTCGACTCCTAGGACAAAATTAATTTTCTTCTATTCTAATAATCCTAATATACTATTCTGTATAAAGACAATATAACTTAAAATATTGGTTAATTTTGTTTTATCCTACACCAACCTTAAGCAATTGTACACTAGCAAGCCAATAAAATAGTGGTTTATGAAGTACTTTATTTTTTATTTTATTTTTTTAAGAAATTTCATGAAGCGATGGCAACCCGTAAATCTTATGTAGAGAACATAATGAAATCTGCTGCTGTTAAAGCTAGTCTCTGTCAGTCCTCGCCTCGCATGATTCCAGTCGGTGAGTAAATATTCATTTAAATAAATATCAAAGATTAAACATTTATGGATGTCAAAAATTAGAACTTTAAAAAATATTTTATATATATCTATAAGATAAGGAGGCTTAATTTTATTTTTCACTTTATAATTATTTATTTTTAAAAAATTTTGTCCATTAAAATAAATATATATATTGTTCTGTTTTTTTTTATCTATTTTGCTTATTTAATTTTATCTGATGGTTTAAGGTTCTGTTAATATAAAAAATAATTCTGGCAAAAGGAAAATTGTTCAATTCCAAACCTTTCTTTAATTCTTTTACAAGCACTTCTGTGACAAAATTACGATGGTTTACTAACAAAAATTTTTATTCTACCTTATTATTTGCAACTGGCCAGATTTACTAATTTTTACGTCCTTTTCTTCCTTTTACGTTCCTTTCTTGTAACTTCGAATTTTGATTAAAATTAATATAATAAAATATTGTTTTCAGAATTTAATCCCGTTCAGCAGCTGGTTCACATAAATGCAACAAATTTGGAATCGCCCGCCAGACCTCAAATTAAAAAGCAATCGGATATAAGGAAATGTTTCACAGCAGCTGATTGTCCCGTATTATCAAATGGTGAATTATCAAAGGTACGATAGTTTCAATAAAGTATCTTTTTATAATTTGGTTTAGTTTTGTTTATATTTTCTATTAAAACACAAGTAATTGAAGCCGCCTTTAAGCAAAAAGGTGTATAAGATATAAAGAGGTTCTTCTTTATTCCAAAGAAAATTTGGAACCGGTATACTCAATTCTTAAACAGTGTGTGACTAATAAATTCAAGGGAAAAATGTGCATTCGCTAAGCTAGGCCATTTCCTTGAAATCGTCACTCATTTTCATATCTAACTTGTCGTTTAGGTTCATTATCCGCTCAATCATGAAATGTTTTTTCAATTAGCCGAATTTGAATTTTCTTAAAGCGGGCGACTGCACTTCAGGGAAAGTATAATTTTTAATTGAAAATTATAAGAGTTGCGGCATCCTCTTTAAATCCAGATTTGGGGGCAAATTGAAATAAGAAAGACTTGGTGATCTATACAAATATAGCTTTTCTAATTAGCATTGAATGGTAATTGAGGTTAATACCATACTCGTAGTATCCTAGCCTTTTCATATTTCTTTTACCTCCAGTCTTTGCGGTCGGTTGTCGGTGAAACTACTATCCTCTTATTTCAGATGAAAATAGTTTCTCATAATAAATATCACTGTAATTCAGGAGTTTCTTTTTATTCTAGGTATTGGATGAGTTGGGAGGACATCCTCTGAGTTTTAATACCCTGCCGAAAAATGAAGAAATATGGCATCGAAGATTTGGTAGGTCTGTTCAAATGTTTTATTTCTTATGGCATTTTTTTTTCCATTAGATTAGAACTCGGAAAAAATCATTAAAATATAACAATATCATTTCAATTTATTTTGTTTATTTTTATTACTTTCAGATAAAAAAGTTAGTATTGATGAATTACTTTCAAAAAGTCAAACTAAGCTCGCCGAATGGAATGAATGGAACCACGAAGAACATGAAACTTATTACGTTGACCATACTTCCGATAGTAAATTTTTGTGCCATGTTTTAAAATTATCATCCAAAGAAATTGATGGCATCAATTTTGAACAATTACTAAAAGCAGGTAATTTTATCTACTCCATATATATATATATATATTTTTTTTTTTTCAAATTTTCTTCAATTATCTCAAAAGATATGTTGTTAGGAAACACCATGAAATACAAATGGCTTAGAAAAGAGAAAAGTTTTAATTAACTTTTCAAATTCAGAAATAGTCCTTCATCTGTTTATGTGTAAAATCCAATCAATCTCAAACATGAACTCTTAAATATCTTGTATGGTGCTAATTGGAATTAAGAAATTATTATTAATTTTGTATGAAAATATTATGCCCCATAGTTTTGTTTTTTAGTGTGTTTCCTACGAGGGTGGTCTGAAAAGTTTCCGACCTAACAAAGCTTTTATTTATTTTATTATCATCTTCATGTTGAGGTCGGAAACTTTTCAGGCCACCTGTGTATTATTTTATCCTAATTTATGTATTTTAAAGGGTTGTTAAATAAACTTTTCAAAGTTTTGGACCATTTTTATGACTGACGTAGTACATACATAAAAAAGGTGAAAAGGCTTCTTCCTTCTGGCTCAACAATTATTGTTGTTGTTTTTCTGTTTTCTTAGGTGTTACCTGCTCTAAAAGTGATGATGCGATTAATAATCTTGAAGAAAAACATTCTTCACCAAACAAAAGAAAAAAGATGAAAAAGGACACTGTGAAAAAAAATCTAGGGATGGATATCAGACAATGTTTGGCTTTTGCAGTTGAGAAATCTTCAGCTCCGCCGCAGAAACAAATAATTGAACTTTCCTCCGATGAAGAAATCGATAGTGTGGATTTTCTGGCACCGGCTGTTAACACTGAGATTTGTCATATAAAAGATTCCAGGCGAGACATTCTTTGTGAACTTTTTATAAGCGGAAGTTACCCTTTCAATCTTTTGAACAGATTCATCCCTGCTGTTAGTTATGCTTCCAAGGCTTGGGCATGCGAGCGCACTTTGCCGAAACTGGATATATTTTTTAGAACTGTGACAATTGATGTTATAAAAAATCTAAAAATCGGCGAGACATCACCAGAAAAAACAGCAGAACCCAAAATTATCAAAAATCCTGAAAAAGTGATTATCTCAAATGATTTTGTTGAAATAGATGACTTGTTCGATACAGAAAGCGATAAAGATGATCATGCTGCTAACAGCAACTTATTAAACACCGCCATTTTTGAGTTTCATGATAATGTTTTTGATTTAAATGATCTTGACAATCAAAAACGCCCTCAAAAGCACACAAAAAGTGATCTTGATACTTCATGTAATGCCAATAATTCCCGAATATTAAATTCGTCCAACCTAATGAACGTTTCATTTAATACAAATAATGATATCGCTCTCAGAGTAAGCTCCCCCCTTTGTTTGAATACTTCCCAGGCCAACTCTCATGAAAAACCTATCTGGTCTGATTCATCAGCAAAAAAGCAGTCTAAATCTGAACTGATAACAATCACAAGTTTAATGAATCGGCCTTATTACCTCTCTCCGACAAGTAACCGTTCAGCGTCAAAAGAAAATTTAAATTGTATGGCCTCATCTACGCCTATCCCTTCAGTCAAAAACTTCACAAAAAGTCAGATATTAGTAAAAAGTTCATCCCAATTTTTAAACCCTATCAATAAAATAATCACCGAAAATAAATCTCCTCGTTCGGATACAAGTGAAATGTGGAATTTAAGCGATTTGTTCGAAGAGGAAGAACTGAAAAATGGACTTGAAGGTAAAAATAAACTGATTTCTGGTCTAAAATCTGAAAATGAAGATATTTCATGTCATCCTGGAAATGATCTTCAGAACAGCACAATGCTAGGTATTACCCAGATGGTTAGTTTAATAGAAAAAGAGAAGAGAGATCTAAAAAAATTGTGCGACTCGGATATCGTCAAAAAAACCAATGATGATAGTTTTTCTTATACCGAAAAATGTGATGAACAAAATAGAAATAATTTATCAGACTATTTAGATAGTGATGTAGACATATTTACTGAAGTTAACGATGAATTGGTTGTTCCAAAACATTCTCAAGGCTCATTTAATGATCCAGAAAAAATAGAACAGTCACGTAATGCAATTCAAGACTTTCCTTCATTAAGTTCTGAATGCAAAGCATCATCGAATTCAAAAGAGCTGGTAACATCTAAGCATTCTCAGAGTTTGATTAACGATTCAGAAAAAGATAAAAGGTCATATAGCAAAATTAACGAGTTTCCTTCACTAAGTTCTGAATGCAAAACACTTTCGAATGCTAAGGAAATTGAATTGTCAAATAGCATTGATGATTTTGTCGATAAGATCAATACGCAGAACTCCCAAAACCGTTGTGCAGTAAAAAATTTTAAAAAGTTTACCGCCAAAAAAGCGTTATTCTTATCGTGCGGTAAAAGTTCTCAAAATGTTGCTAGTGCCAACAAAAAGAATGGGTTTCCTCCGGTTAGTGAAAATTTGGACAACCTTACTAACGAGCTTTGGAAACCCTTTATTGGAGATGTATCTAATGATTCTGTTAAACCTCGAGTTTCTAAAAGTGTGTCAATGTTCAATGAATTTAAAAGTGATAAAAATCACACTACTTTATCAGAATCCTCTACTAAAAGGATTACAAAATCACCCTTACTAATCAATGGAAAGAAGGTTGATTCTATTTCTGTTGTTGACGTGACTAAAGAAACCAAAAAATCTTTTGAAAATATGCAGTTGAACAATGTTAACATACCTAGGAGCAGTGAAAGTATATTTCAAGAGAACAAAAGTAAATCGCAACCTTGCTCCTTTAAGAAACCCATTTGGAATTTTTCAGACAGTGATGATTCCGATGTTTTTGAAGTGCCATCCCTGAAGAATAAAATTTCTTTATCAGAAGAGAAAGAAGAATGTCTCAAAATAAGAAAGCAGAAACATAAACACAAAAAGGTAATCAAATTTTGAATATATTAAATTGATTTAGTTAATTAAATGCTTATCTTATAGTAGCCATAAGAAGATTAGGCCGGGAAATTTGTATTTGTGAAGAGAGGAAACTGTTTTAACGAAACTATTCCATTTAAGTACAGTAAAACGTCTTTATAACGACTTCCCGGATATAACTCTTTTTCCTGGGGACTGGTCCCTGTGGGGAATTTTCCAATGTAAGTTTATTTATTGTAATGCTCCGATTTCCCATTTAAATTGCTCTGATGGAAGGATTAAACATATTTTTTCAAAAAAAAACATTTTCATTTTTTAAAGGCATTAGAGATATGTCAAAATTAAGTTAAATTTGTGTACATAAAATTAAATTAATACCAGGAAAGAAACAACACGATGCCATGATCTTAATGGATCCTACGAATCCATAAGAACTTTCTCTCTCCCTTACAAAATGTTTCCACAAATTCAATTAACTTGTGTTTTTACCATATGAAACACATATTCCTTTCAATATTTTATCAACCTGAGTATCCTGTAACATCTTATAAAATGTCTCAAAAATCATTTTCAAAAGAAGAAAAAAGTGAATTAATTAAAGAGTTTCATCAACCTACAATAAATCAAAAGGATTTTGCTGCATCCAAGAAGACAAATGCGTCAACTTTATGTACAATATTTTAAAAAATAAGTGAATTTGTTTCAGCCGATAAAGGAACCAGCCATAAAAAAATATGATCTGAGAAACATGAAGAGCTGGAAACCATTCTAAAAAATTGGTTCATCCATGCCTAGAACACCCCAATAAGTGGCCCGATTTTACAAGAAAAGACCGGTCAGAAGTGGGAAGCTCCTTTGGAATCAAAGAATTTACCCCTTCAACTGAGTGGCTTCATAGGTTTAACAGGCACTCGATCATTTATAAACGAATTTGTGGTGAGTCAAATTCAGTGAATCTTGATTTAACAACTAACTAGAAGAATAAAATTTGAACCCTTATCTCCGGGGCTAAAATACCTCTGTAATTTATAACTCAGAAGAATTTGGGTTCTTTTCCAAACTGATGCCCGATAAATCTTTGGTTTTCAAACACGAAAAATGGCTTGGGGGAAAATAAGCAAAGACCAATTAACAGTCCTTACTTGCCCAAATATGTCCGGAGCTAACAAGAAAAAGCCGTTTGTAATCGGAAAATATCCAAAGCCGCATGTGAAAACCCTTCCCTCCATTTATATCTCTCAATCTCGTGCATGGATGACTTGTGATTGATGTTTCATGATTGGGACACCGAATTGAAAGACTGAAAAAATACTTTTACTCATCGACAATTGTGCTGCACATCCAAAAGAGGTAAATCTAAAGAACATTAAGTTGATTTTTCTGCCGCCCACCATCACAAGTGAGCTCCAACTCGAGGCTTCATCATGGTTCTGAAGCAAGGCTACAGTAGAAAGATAGTACAGCATTATTTATCGATGATGGGCAGCTCGACTTTGCCTAAAAATATCAGCTTTAGACGCTATCCACTTTTTGTATGCTGCATGAATGGACTTAAAGAAAGAAACAATATTAAACTGTTTCATGATAGCTGGTGTTGGGAATTTTACAGGACAGCAAGAAACCAAAGAGGTAAGTTTTTCTCTTACATATTTTTTATCGCATTTTTTTCATGCGTTTGATCATATATGAATGATGTGAATTGGCAAGATATTTTAACAGAAGAAAGATTGGCCAAATTAGAAGGATTTGATGATTTAGACAATGGCCTCGTGACCAATGAGGTTTTAAGCCTTAAGGCCCTAATTGATGAGCATAAGACAGCAGAGAAGGAAAATGAAGAAGAAGATAAAACAGAGTCATCCATAATAACACATCCAAAAATGATCGATGTTTTAGATGCATTAAAGACGATTCATACAATTTTTGTACACAATACACAAGTAGAAGACAAAACTTTCAAAAATACCAATCCATTAGAAAACGATGTTTTTTTTTTAAAAAAAACCTTAGTTTTTGTTAAACAAAAAAGAATAGATGAATATGTTAAGCCAAGGCCATCTAACAAGTAATATAATGTATTTAATTATTGAATTTGTAAGTACATTATTACATAAATAAATTATTTTTATTCTTTATACCTTGTCTATATATATTTTTTTAATTCTACATTTGTCTATTTATTTATGTACTATGTATGTACATACTACATTTTGAATCTCTATCTTATCAAGATGAGGTATAAAATTCAAGGTTGTGTTAATAATATTCTGATATAAACATGTATCATTAGAAATTAGTTTAACTTAACATATGCATTGTCATCAGCTAGAACTTGTTTCTTATATAGCTTAGTAATAATAAGCCTGGTATCTATTTAGATTTATTCAATTTTAAGTTAAATTGATTTTTTTTTTTTTTTAATACGTATGAAGGATTTTGAAATTGAAGAAACAATATTGCAAGACACTTGAGGGAATCTGCTCTAATATGTTAAATACTTTTTAATTCTGAAAACATGTCTCCGTATTTTTGAACAAATATTAAAAACCTTTTATTTAAATATGTTTGAAATTCTTTTTGCTTGGTCCTCTTTAATGTTTCCTTAAGCATAGGGAAAAATCAGCACTTTAAATTAAAATAGCTTTTGACTTGAGAAGCTTAAAAGTTAACTTCTCATTCAACTTCATTCACATTTAATGTGTGGGATGTACCCACAAAATATTAGATCGGTTAAATCATTGTGATGACCAATATCTTAGAACGAATAGGCAGATAAAAAACACCCCCATACCTGTTTGAAAGTATAGCCTAGCTTAGAGAAAAAATGTACTAATTCTTATTTTTTTATCTCTAATTAGAGGTGAGTCAAAAGTCTGTGTTTTTGTATTGAATAACATAAACCAAAGTTTGTTTACAAAACATCAATCATTAATCCATCTTTTTTACTTAATACCTATCACTTAAGAGCCCGGCCTTCAAATCATATGTTCCGATAATGAAGTTTGTATTTTTTAAATTACATTTTGGTACCCTAACTTTAACAAAACCCTGTTAATAAAATCTATTCTAAAAGAGTCTGACCCTAAAATAATTAGTTTATCCAACAAACACTGGTAAAAGTAATGTCTTGTTTTGATTATGATTGATAAGGTTATATCATCATGTTGATAAACATTTATAGGTATTAAGCATTTATAACGGCTCTTGTTTTAGTTATGAATGTTATATCAATATGCTTTGGTAAACTCAACATTTTGATCAAGAATTTATTGTCTTTCAATATTTTAGCTACTTACAATTTTTTTTATTTCTTGACCCAAATTTGATATAAAAAAAATTGTAGGTAAGTTAAATTCCTCTTGATCCAGATATTTTGAGGAGAGGTGTGGAGAAGATCTGTACACAAGGCTCAGAAACAATTTTTGACTCATAATAGAATTTTGGTTTTGTTCTAAATGTATAGTTGTATAAATTAATCTCCGGTTTATGTTTTCAGAAATCAAATGAGTTCATTGATCAAGAAGCAGAGGTTAGTGGGACTAAATTTTCATCGGACGATACAGATGGCAGTAGCTTAGACGATATTGACAACAGTTTTATAAACGATAATACTGAGCTCATATCGAACGATACGCAAGCGATATATCTGAAATCCGTTAAGTAAGTAACATTACAGTCCAAGGACTTACAATCATCAACAAAATCCATTGACTTTATCATTCTCCTTAGCCTCTAGAGGCCATCTTCAGATTATCTTTTAGAAATCAAGAAGACATGTGTTATATAAATATTCAATACTTTATTGGTTTTATTATAATTATTCATTTCCCTTTATATTATAGTAAATAAAAATGTATAAAGTCATAATTTTTTATTTTTGATTTTTTAAGGAGTCCTTTGAACAAAGGAAACTTCAAGATCCCTACTAACCAGAAGTACTTGGTCGACGTTTACTCCCAACAGGTCGAACAAGATTCGGAGTACGTTAATGTGAGTCTGATAAATTATTAAGTGGGCTATTATCCCTCTTGTATGCTACTTGTGTTAGTTTAAAATTTATACCTTGTTATCAAATTTTGGGATTATTTATTATTTACCAGTGATGAAGTGGCATATGGGTATTTGCCCAAAACAAACATTGAAATGTAAGCCTTTGGTGGGCCTAAAACCTAGAATGCTCTTTTGTATCTAATGATTAAACCAAATAAAAATGGCATCATTGGTTTGCTTGAAAGCACACTTTTTAATGTCCTTAGCTCGATAATTATTCGAAAAGAATCTTTCTTTGTTTTCTATGTTATCACTCACGGTCTAAGTCCCTTCATTAAATTTTAATATTTTCCATCTTATGTATTGATAAAATTGATTTTATTATCATGACACTTAAATATTACACCATTACTTATTATTTTTTCAGGATTCGTTTTGTGTCGACTCAGCAGAAGAGGATGAAGATCAATCCACTAATAGCTTGTCTTTCTTAGAAATTGCTGAACGTAAATTAGCCAAGTCAAAAAGGAAGATCCCTCCTAAGAAGAAAAGACGAAGAATTTTAAATGCTTCTCAAGAAAATTCCTCACCCGAGAATACAAATTTAATTTCAGTGACAATGAGTCAACCATCACCGAAAAATTCGATCAACATTAGAAAAAGAAGGCTGATACAATCCGAATCGGAAGCTGAAGAATCTCCTTTGAGAAAAAAACTTTTGACTCTACCAGATCTCGAAAAAAATACAGACTTGGGCCAACATTCAACTGTTATAAAAAAAGAAAAAGGTAAAGTATGTAATGTTCTTTTCACTCTCAGCAGTGATGAAGAAAATCCCGACCGAAAAGAAGAAAAAGTAATTGATTTAACGTTGAGCAGTAACGAAGATGAAAATTCTGAGTCAGAGTTGGAACGTAAATTTCAAGAAGACCTGAAAGAAGCTATCATCAGAAGTCAGTCTGATTTTATTCGAAGCCGATCATCGCAGGGTGCTTTGAGTGAGTCCTCACGAACTTCAACACCCAAAACAAATAAGAAAACTTTAGATCTGGACAAACTTGATAGGTCAGTGCGCGATCTAAATCAGAAATTCAGCGAGCGTCTGAGTAAAATTAGAAGTAAGTTCTGTTCGTCAGATGAGGATTGAGGCCTGTAGTTCTTATTTTCCATGTGATCTTACGGAATAAGTGTATTAATAGAACAATTTTATTTATTTACAAAAAATATTAATTGTATAATCATCCATTCTAACGAGATGATGACAGTTTTTATTGTATGTTAGTATTTACATGAAAACTTTTGTTTATAATTTAAACTATCACTGTTAATTGTTCAAAATTTTTATTTTCCATGTTTTTCTTTTTATGGAAAAATAATCCTGCATTATAAAATAGTCAAAAGTTACTAATAATTTTTTGACACGACTGTTATATATTTTTTGTTGACATTCTCATTACATATAAATTTAAAATCTTTAAATTGAAACATGTAAATACATTGTACATTGCTATGACTGAGATTCGGTTGTTATATAATATTTAATGAAATTATGTAAATAACTGTATATACGTGTGTAGTTATTTATTTTTCAAGTTATGGAAATAAGGTTTAGTTTTGTAAATATGTATAAACTTATGGTAAAATAGTACAGTTGTTACTTTTTTATTTATTTTACTTATTTACTCCCCTTTCCCCTAGAAGTTATTACTGTCCAAAATTAAATAAGATATGAGCAGTTGTATTTGTTGAAAGAAAGATGTTAGAATTCTATCAATCCAAGCCATTCGTTCGCCCAACAAACACATCCACTTCTGTCTAAGTTCAGCTTAAATAAAAAATTAATTTGACGAATTAACCCACTTTTATAAAAAGATACTTTTCTATTATGGCAACCACTATTTTTTGCAACAACTTTATGTTTATTTGTCAAATGGATGATCAAAGCTTCAGAGAAAATCACTTTATTGGATTAAAATACAATAAGTGTTATTGCTTATTACATGATGTGTTTATGAAAATTATTTGTAGGATTAGGAAAAAAAGTTAATGGATTATGTAAAATCCTATAAAAAAGACTTACAATCACAGCCACAATTAGAAATTTTTGTGAAATAAATAAAGTACTGGCACCAAATATTTATTGTTTAGCTAGTTAATATAGTATTTGATGAATCGGAGTAGCATTGGAATTTTACACAATTTCTGTCATTATTATTTACTAGCTATTGTGATATGTTCTAGCGAGAAAGCCTATTTTTTACTCTAAATTCTTCAGTTCCAATGCTGTTTTAAAATATTTTTCTGCATCCACGCTAGTAAAAGTAATTTATACACGACTACTAAATACGGAGCTCCGTGTTTTGTTTCTGAATTTTACTAAGAAGGATGGGTCTGGTTTGGGTTCGCTCAGCCTCATAAGAAGAAATGAGTCGTTACTTGAGTAAAGAAATAAATAAAAAATCAAGTTTCGAAAGCCAAAATAAAGATTGAGGTAACAACATAGCAACCATGTCACTCCTCAGTTCCATCTGCCAACTATGTCTTATTTTTATCTAAAAAGTAATTTAATTTAATTTTAGCAATGATAGATCGCTGCGTGTAAAAATCAATGGAAATATAAAATATTAACTAACTTTAGTTTTCACACAAGTGATGAATAGCCAAACTAGTGAAGCGCTATTAACTTCCTCACTCCTACCCATTAAACTGTAAGTTACATCTTTTTTTTTAATGCTTGTTAAAAAATGAAATGTGAACCACTTCATTAAAATACAAAATTTTTGTTTTAAATGTTTGTCTTAGCATCTAGACAATTCATAAACCGCGCCTAACTTCACATAAGCATAAAAAATGAAAACATCAGACACATTAAATGTTTATATTTCAACTATCGCATAATAGCTAAATGTATGAATTATATGTTATGTTTTTTTTACATCTATATATGAAAACATATATACAAAGTGATAAAGGAAATGAAAATTTCAATTGTAGTAGTTATAATCATCAATGAAAATCTTAGTCCGCAAGCTTTATTCTTCTCGATGAGGTCGTAATCTCGTAAGTGCTCATTGAGAAGAAAAATTTTGCAGAATAAAAGGTTTTTTGATGATTATAAATTCTTAATCTTGCATGGAATAAACAGTTCGTTTTGACAGCAAATGGGCTTGTTGAATGTTAGTCCAGTATATTCATAATCTCCATTGCACGCCTTGCTGTATACGGACACCTGAAATGTACCAAATTACTATAGAAATTTAATAATTAACAAGCTTTTAAGTAATTACAACATAATGTGCAATAATAAACAAAAGCATAACATAATGAGCTTGGGATTAGTATCAAAACTGCCAGTCTCCTATTTTAAAAATTCTGGGAATGCTTGTAAAAAGTTTCATAATTAAAAATATTGACTGAGCTAAGTAGTGTAAATTAGGTTAGTGCTAGAAATAAATTGATCTTGACCTAAATTGTTAGAAATAATCTGCAAAATTTTATATTTTTATTTGGTCTTGACTTATAGTTCACAAGAAAAGGCTACATTCAAAGGTAAAAGTATGGTTTCCTGAAGAAATAAATTTTTTATTTATCAAGATCAAAGATGTAAAAAATCGAATAAGCTACGTTATTTATTTTATATAAGGCTTATACTTTTCCATAAGTGGCAGTTTAAAAGGGGAAAAAGTATGGTTTTCTGAAGAGAAAAAAAAAATGCTTTACAGTAATCAAGGCTCAAGGAAATTTAGCAACCTTCAATAATAATGTAAATCTTACTGTGTCTATTCCATTCTTTCTATGACACAACATTAAGGATCATCCAATCCACCTTTGTCTGACCAGAATTTTCATCCTCCTGGACTGTTCAAAAGCATTATGGTGTTGATGACCATATCCTCCTCTCAAAGTTCAGAGTTGCTAAAGTTGCTAAATTTCCTTGAGCCTTGATTACTGTAAAGCATTTTTTTTTTCTCTTCAGAAAACCATACTTTTTCCCCTTTTAAACTGCCACTTATGGAAAAGTATAAGCCTTATATAAAATAAATAACGTAGCTTATTCGATTTTTTACATCTTTGATCTTGATAAATAAAAAATTTATTTCTTCAGGAAACCATACTTTTACCCTTGAATGTAGCCTTTTCTTGTGAACTATAAGTCAAGACCAAATAAAAATATAAAATTTTGCAGATTATTTCTAACAATTTAGGTCAAGATCAATTTATTTCTAGCACTAACCTAATTTACATTGCATCTGTGCATAGCAGGATAAGGAGAAATTTGCAAAGTTTCTTTTAATATTTTCATTGTATAACTTCATGGGGTTTAGAAGGAAAAAAAAAAAAAAAAAAAAAAAAAGTTCAGATACCTTTCAGTATTCAACAGTTTAATATACTGTTTCAATTATTTTTTATAAACCTCCCTCTACGATGAGGAACCACTCCCATGCTGTCCGCAAGGTTCTTCCGTATCCTTTGTTCTACTTGCCACCTGTACTAATAATAGCTCTGCATCCACTATTCATGATACCTTTATAATAAATAAGAATTCCTTCAAATAAATGTTTCTTTCCGACATTCAACTTTTACAAGCAGCAGACCTCAACACGATTCGTGCCTGAGGAACCAAGAACAAGTTATGTGAACCCTTTCAGAGCGAGCCTACTCTCACCTTTAATAATAATCCCTTAAAATATTGTTAGGTGGTAGGTCTAAGATGTGGAATGAAGACCTACTAATATTATACCAGTGGCTAATCTAGTGATTATTGTTCTACAGAATTGAATATTAGATATAGAAAAAACTCACATATAAGTTTGTTACATTTCTTTTTAGTTTGATGCAAAATCCCTGTCCGGAACGAGGATCATACTGAGCCGCTGTAGCCTGTAACATTTATGTTCCTTCTAATTACTAACAACAATTACACAAGAGACAATCAAAGTATGTTTTTGACTTATAGCAATAATTATAACGAATCACATTTACCAAGGTTTTACAGAGTGCCCTGCAAGTACCCCTCGCATATTCCCCGCAGTCTTTCAAAATTTTCAAAGACTGACTAAAAAGCGGTTCGGTCGCATTGTTCAAATCGTTTTTTTCCATTGGCACACAAAAGCAATCTTTCAAGGATTCACTAAAAGTAACATCAATAAACAAAATTATAATTGTAAATCAGAAAACTTACATTTATTCTTTAAAAAAGTGAGCAATACCTCAATGTTATCTGATGAGTGAGCATCAGAAGAATTGTTAATCCAACAGAAAACATCATTAATCATTAAAATTTATGAGTTACTGTATTTATAAACACACAGTCAAGTTTAGTGTTAATCAAAAAACAGCAGTGTGTTAGAATGTTAAAACCCATATGTTTCTTCAAAGAAACAAAAGAACATTCTCAATAATTTAGAAATTATTTTGATTAAGTTATGTTTAATTTTGTCCCTGGGAAAAAATTTTACTTAATATTTTTGTAGAATTTTGAAATTTACTGAAATTTTTGATATGATTAAATTTTATCACATGCAAATTATCATATGTCTCCATTTTTTTCATATAGAAATTAACAGCTTATGCTTTAATTTGGTGTAGTTATTATTTTACTGTGGTAAAGGCGTACAGACATTAAATTATTTTTTGTAAAGAGGATTGACTGTTCCTCTGGCTAGCTCATGGCATTGGTTGGCACTGTACATAAGAATTTATCGCCACAGCTGTTTTATATAAATATTTTTAAAAAATGTACGCAATAATATAATTTTAAGTTTTTTTGTAATTATAGTCCACTAATCTTCAACAAATAATATATTGGAGGAAAAACATGTTTGCCATCACGCATAAATTAACTGATTAATGGCACTTTTTATTTGATATAGGATTACTATTCGGACCATCAAATTCATTCACTATTCACTATTCGGACATTCACTGGCTCGGGATAGCCAGTCCGCCACTACGTTTTCCTTCCCTGGCTTGTATACTATTTCCATATTATGCTGGGATAGAAATTCCTTCCACCATGTGACCCTTGCCGAGGATTCCTTCAACTTTCCTACCCACTGTAAGGGTCTGTGGTCGGTGTGCACTCTGAATCTCCTGCCGAAGACATACGGCGGAAATGGTATATAGCCCACATGACGCCTAGTAAATCTCTTTCTAAGACACTGTACCGCGCTTCCGAGTCTGTGAGCCACCGGGCGCTCTCTGACATCTCCCTCCTGTGACAACACGGCTCTCAGTGCGTATTCGCGGCCATCGGTGGTGATTGTGAATAATTTGTGAAAATCGGGAAATGCCAGTATTGGTTCTTGTAATCGTGCCATGCATTTCCGAACGTTCTGCTCTATGATTGATGTTGTCGGGTCGTCACGAGGGGGTTTCCTAGTTACCCTAGCCCTGGTGACGAAGTGAGGGTCGATTAAGTTTATAACCTGGACAATCGTTTCATGACGGTTTTACTATCTGACTCCATATGCCCCGACAATGCACTATGTTCAGGAGAATAGGTATAAGGGTAGGTAGTGTAGGTACTTTGTGTGGTCTTGGAATGACCACGAATTCACACTCGGTATCTGAGGGTAGGCGAAATCCGTCCGGGTCCCAAAGGCGAGTGTGAACCGGAGAGAGGCAGACTGAATCGCCGTGGGGAACACTGCTTGGTAAGTTTGCAGGGCCACGACAACCGTTGTCCACTAGGGAGAGGTCTTTCCCAAGGAGGTGCTAGATTTAGCGAGACGAAGGCAGAGATTCCCCCTAGGAAGGTGTGGGGTCTGACAACGCCGGATTAAAACGTAGCGAGGTGGGGAGAGAGAGATGCAGAGGTAGTTGAATAAAAAGACCATGGTTTTTAGTAGAGCAGCAAGCGCCAGTGCAGAGAGAGAGAAGTGTTCAAGGTGCCGGTTTTTCACCTTTTTTTTTTTTTTTTTTTTTTTTTCAAAACTTAAATACAATGTACAAAGAAAAATAATAATCGACTTACAAATTTCTCCTCTTCCTGCATTTAAATGCATTTGGAGGAGTGCATAATACAAAAAATTTTTTGATGTTAATACTACTCAGTCTTATATTCACACTAGGTGATGAGGCTCACCTTCTTTTTGTCACCGACACCAAACACTATAAACAAAACAAATCTGATTTTCACCCTATGGGGCGCTTCTTATATAAGCGGCTAGTCGTGGTGGGGAGCCATCCTCACCAGCGGCTGTTCTCCCCACTCCGACTGACGTCATAAGTTTTATTAAACATATGGAAACAGTGATAGATATGATCTGATCGAGAAGAGAGTGACTTATAATTATTTGTAATTAAGAGGCGGCCACAACAAGATGAAAAGTTTTTTTTTATTTTGTGTGGGTGTGGAGAACAATTTGTTGCATTTTGGTATCTCAACATGTTCGTAAGTTAAACGATTTATCTATTGCATGTGTCGATAGAACCGGAACAATCGACAATCGATCATACCTAAGAGTCCCTCTGCTGATAATGGAGGCAATGAAGGGCCAAATATGACGATTAGTAAAAAAAAAATATGATGTAGTTCTAACTTTTTGTACAGTTCTTGGGGGGGGGGGGTGTCCTGTACAAGATATTAAAATTCCCCGAGAGTGGATATTAGCGCGAAAGGGTTTAAAGCTATTTTTTTCGCGGTTTCTTAAATATCCCTCAAACTAACCCCCCCTCCAGTTATTTTTTCTATTTGCTATTTTCTTTTCTATAATTGCTAAAGAATGATTCGAAGCTGATGATGAAAAAATAATTACAACTGATAGTACACAACAATCTTATCTGACCGACAGACTTTCTTAATTCTAAATTAAATTTAATTCTCAAGAAACCAGATATTAACAAATGAATAGCATATAACTCCTACCCTAATTTTATTAATTATTATATAACATAAAATAACAAAATAAAGTAAGTATCTCTTTATTTATAATAGATTGCGACTATCATCAACCAGTAAGTAATAAAGACTCCCCTGGGAGCGTGATTTTCAGATTTCATTTAGTACTAGGTCTTCAGGATCCCACAGGAGCTCATAGTTCGAACCATCGCTACACACCTATCGGTTTCGATAACTCCTACATTGTTTTCGAGTTTGTGCTGATCCTGATACTATATTTTATTTTAGAATTACCCTTTTAAAGAAATTTCCTGGATTGTTATGAATACCTCCTACACTTTTTTGAGCTTCTGCTATTGTATCAGGATCACTATTCTCTAATCACCGATATAACTTATTTGTTTTACTGTTAAATTTAAGTGTTTGTAATGCTCATTTCTCCATTGCTTTCTTTTAGAAAAAAAATTGGAGCCTGTTGGATTGTTTTGTATCTTGATTTGGGATGTTTTTTTATTTCTTAAGAAGGAAGTTTTAGATATGTTTTTAGTATCCAGTGACGCGGCTGACGGAGGAGCGTGGGGGACTTCCCAAGACTCCGCTTTCTCTTCGCATGTTGATTTGGGAGGTCTCTGGGCTGTCTGTAAATATTGTATGAATGTGCGAGTGAATAATGAACTGTAAATATAGTATGAATGAGAGCATTCATCTTATTACTTATTGCCTTATAATAGGCAGATTGTAATTATAGCACAATAAAGGAAAAGAGAGAAAAAAAAAAAAAGATATGTTTCTATTCTTCTCGCTTTGTGTTCAGCTTTTGTTAATGATAAGATACTTTTGCATTATCCCAAACTACCATTATTATCTCAGGAACTTTCTCTTAAACCCTAAACCCATTAGCTCTTAGGGGGGAAGACCAACCGGTCTTCCACACTGCCCATGACCAACTTGTCCAATGCTGGTGGTCCAGCATAATGGGAAAGTAAACATTGTCTTGATTTTCTTTTTCGCTTGTCAAAGAACTTGTCAAAGAATTGACACCAGTATGATGATGTCTATCACTTTTCTTTGCGTTAAATTTTAGGGTTTTATAGATTTTTTTCCAAATCGCAAACCCTTAGGTATTTGCCCCTGTGTCTGTTGGTGCTGGTCTTTGGGAGTCCTTTGGCATGGAAAATATAGACATCTTTATAAAACCTGATTAACAATACTTTGTTTCAAACTATAATACCAAAAAGTCATAACATTTATATTATGACATCATAGTTGAAACTTTAAGTCGACCAGTTTTTTTTTTTTTTTGTTTACTGGAATAATATTTTACTTGATTCTAATTGATGCAGGGATGATGCTCAAAATAAAACTAGCTCCCTGAAAAACAACCTCATGATAATATATGGAGAGCAGATTATTAATCAACCATTTGTAATTAAAGAAAAAAATGTCACCCAATAATATTAAGTAGGGTATCAAAATAAAATTTAATAACAACTGATCAATAACATTCATTATGTGTTGGGTTTTAGTGGGCTATTATTACAAAAGTCATTGAAATAGTTTTTGAAACTTTAACCAAGTCATTGATTAAGTCTGGTGCATCACACTCCACACTGAAGATCGAAGAATCCACACCTAAGAAACGGAGAGGTTGGGCGGGGGTTCGAGTTTAAATAGGAAGTTGGTAGGAGACTCCATATCACTCTTTTCGGGGAGAATATTTCACTGCTTTCTGGAGTGTGAGGATAGAGGTCTTTCTGATTTCTGGTACAATCAATGAAGACATTGCTGTATATTTGTATGCAGAGTTTCAAATAGTTATTTAATAAGATAAATGTAACCGTTTCATCATTTAAAATACACGCTATTTTCTATTTCTTGTATTGTTAATTCTATTTACGAGGGTGGTCTGAAAAGTTTCCGACCTAACAAAGCTTTTATTTTAGCTTTTATTTATTTTATTATCATCTTCATGTTGAGGTCGGAAACTTTTCAGACCACCTGTGTATATAAAAAACATTCCTTCCATTGACTACCACGTAAATTTATTAAGATAAATTACTTTGGTTTAGAATAGGTTATGACAGTATTAAATTTAATTAAATCTTATTTTCATTTTAATTGTACGCTTAGAATTTGATAAATAAATTAAATCTAGTCGTAGTTAAAATAAGCATCCCTTTAAATAAAATATTTTAATTTTTCAGCTTGAGTGTAATGTAATGATTGAGGGTTAGGCAGGTAAAAGATATTTCCCTACGTTTGGATATATTAAAGATGCATTAATATATTAGTATTTACACAAGTCTATAGGTCACTAACCCTTCATTTACCGAAGGTAGCAGGTTATATAATATATTTGGTTTTAGGTAGTAATTAATTATTAATTAATCGCGGTTGATGTGCAAAATAGAGAAACAAAACTTATTAACAGATTCATCAGAATATTTAAGCTATGTAATGAGTAAAATAAAATAAAAGTGTTGTTCACTGAAAAAGATTACTTTTATAAAATTATTGATAAATTATAACAAAATTGTATTCTCTCTGCAATATTCTGGTTTGAGAACATTCCTCAAACTTATGAACCGCTATTATTAATCTTGATTATAAAAAATACCTGCATTAAAACAAAAAAAGTTGTATATTGATTTCTGTATTTACAAGTCAATTTTAATGAATTTAAGAGGCATATTATTGTACGCCTAGTGGAAAAATTACACTGCAGCTATTGTATGGCATTCTTTGATTCCCCCATCTTATAAGGGGGTTGATTTGTTCAAAGAATAATTATGAAAATATAGCTTAAAGTTTGCACATATTTTTTTTTTCATTTAAAGTATGAATATTTATGTAGATGATTAAACTACAAACATTTAATGCTTATTTTGTCAGTCACCCAAAAGAATTCACACAGTAATTATCAAGGTATAACAATTAACTGAGCTGATCGAGCAAACTCAAAGTATATACATATTTAAATTTGTTACTCAATTCGCCCATCAGTATATGAATATGAATTTTATTGAACAGTAAAAAAGAATAATCATTCATTACTGATACAACAGAATTATTAAAGAGAAATTTTCAATTCAATTCAATCACTTGTACTATTGTTACAGTTGTATTGTGTACTCGACAAAATTAACTTAAATTGAAATAAAGGGAAATAAATTGGACATTTTTTACTACATATTACTTAATCCTAAGTGTCTTTGTAGTCACTTAAAAAGTTTTTTATATTATGTTCTGATAACTTTAAATAGAACTAAAACTTTTTGTAAAAATTGAATAATTTTTAATTTATATTTCATTTTTAGGAGATAGATGATAATAGCTTTTTTATGGTATATTACAATGTCACTTGTGACTCCACAACAAAATTCACATATAATTTATTTGTAGTTCAGTTATAATTGTGTATTAAATAAGTGTTATTCGATGTAATACAGGATATAGCATATAAATACTAAAATCCTCATGTTATAAGCCGAACGAATGGAAGAATCATTGTTTTTCTTTATGAAAGCTTTTCTAACGCTCACTAATTCTTTGCTTCTATTGACAATTTGAAAAATCCAATCTCTATAATTGTAGATCTTCGTATAAAGGTGTGGAGTTGGCTGGGACGGTCCCAACGAGAGAAACCCAGGTATGTCACTGAAAACCCACTGAGCTATCCCAACTACACTGTCATGGCAGATAAGAGGTGCTCCGCTGTCTCCCTGAAAAAAAATTTGTTAACGGACCAGTAGAAACCACCAGGAGTGGCGAAACCAACTCATCCCCTAACAACTAAGAATGTACCATATTATTATAAATCATTGTTTATATATATTAGCTAACTATTATTTAAATTATATATAAATTCCTCAAGAAATTATCTTAATATGAAAAATCTTATTTAAGTAGATAAAACTATACATTAGAACCATTTTAAATGAAGTGTTATAAAATAAACTATTATTCTTTATGAACTTTTTATATCATAATACATTTAAAGTAATAACTATACACAAAATCAAATTGTCAAAAATATAGATTCGGAAATTTACCCAAATTTATGCTCTGGGAGTTACAGTTTTTCATTCAATTTGAAATACACACACAAAAAATATTTACTGTAAAAATCAAGTATTTACCTGAGAAAGTGGTGACCCATATCTGTATTTTATGTTGTATGAGCATACGTAATCATTTGTATTGGCGTCGATGACAACATTGTAAGTTTTAGCTAATTTTTTGCATTTACTCGGAGGAAAAACTTCAACGTTGATGGAGCTTATCATCGGTTGATAAAAAATATGCTGTAAAAACAAATCTTTTCAATAATAATACTTGGAACTCTATGTAGGAAAGTACCGATATATTGAGATTACATTAGAGTGAATTCAGTTTAAATAAGTCTAAAATATTTAGACGGTGTTGATATAAAAAACTCATTTTTGTTTAATAATAATGACAATTAGCACTTTACTTTATGCACAAATTTGTAAACTTACACTTCTGTTTAACTTCATTGATCCATACCCAACGACTTGGCACGATGTGTATTGTTCCAGTTTAATTGGCGCTATATTGGGTATTTTTATTTCAAATCCTTTTGTTAACGAATCAGATACCTAAAATATTTTATTATTGATAATTTAGTTGCAATGACTCGTGTAATCAGAAGGTACTTCTAACAATGTCTAATAATATTTTATGTCCCTATTTTTTTTCTAAAATATGATTAAGTGCTGTAGTTTTTTTAAATTTGAGTGTAACAATTATTTTATAAAAACAATTGCAAGACCGATTTTATTTACAGTTTTAATGACCTATATAAGTTTAGGCCACTAAACTCCCTACACATTTTACACATTACTAATCAGGCACATTGATATCTTTAATCTCATAACCTACTTAATAGTAAAGGAACATATTTTAATTAAAAGTAATTGATTAATTACTGACATCATTATAATTCATAAAGTTGTTATTATTTATAGCATATCTGGGTCATTAAGTAAAACTTAAATGCAAAATATCATGTGTAATAAAAAAATAATTTATCGATGAACTACTCAAAATTATGAAATATTTTTGTTAATAAATAATTAATTAATGGCAAATAATTTGTCTGTGTCCATACTTGGGAAAAACCAAGAAATGGAAGTTAAGCCAATCTCCATGTGGAGGGAGAGTTTATCTCCATATTTGAACAAAACACAAAAATTTAAGCCTAATTTATAATCAATAAAGTGATTATATATGAAGGGTTGATAACGCTTTGTCACTTATACCCTTCTGCTTCTAATTCAATCATATATGAAGAAAAAAAAGAATGAGTATTCATCACCTTCACTAGAGCAATCTCCGCACTGTGTGATGGTATTCTATAATTCTGGTGGACCAAGATTTTTCTACCAGTTCTCACATCCTGGCTTTTGCACGGTCTGATATGAAAAAAAAAAAAGAAGAAAATTGTGACCACCCTTGATGTGGTTTAGGATCGCTTTGTTAACATTTGCTAACAGATTAAATAAAAGCATAGTTTTCATTCATCAACCGTCAAATCATAACATTTATCATCATAAATTTCATAACATTAATAACCTGTAAGCTTTGTCAAAAACTGTTAAAATCACAATAGTTGCCGGATTGAGCACAAAGACTTTTCTCAGGTCTTGAATTTCAGTTTTTGAATATACTCGTGGTTTAACAGTTGCCGATTCTTCCAAAGATAAATTTCCATAAGGGTACTTATGAACGTCTCGTTTCCTAAAAAAAAAATGACTAAAGAAAAGAGATTATGAAAGACAGGGCCCCCAATCTCCTGCGGGGTGATGTACACCACAGTCTAGCCAAAATCAAATCTCTTCTGCTTTCCTCTCACAACCTTTCAAGAGATCTCACCAACATTGGGTGGAGCCTGGTAGAGGGGACAACAATGTAGTACATTTGAATAAATTTTCTGGAAGTTAGTTTGTCTCCTTGCGGCATAATACGTATCTGATATTACATTTAGAACATGCATAAGCTTTATATCAATAATTATTAAGTAATTAATTGATTATGTAGTATCATTATTAGTATTAATAATTTATACAACTTTTATTAATATTAATAAGAGACTTAAATTGAATAAACTAGGCTAGTATTTTTTCAAGGATATCTCAGAGGTAAAGCACTCAACTGGAGTTTGGAAGTCTTGAATTCGAACTTCAAAATCTTTTTTCTTAGGCTAAACATTACTAAAAATAGTGGGCACAATACATAACTAATAATACTTTGAAAAATGAGTCAGAAAAAAGTACTACATTCTTACCTCCTCTTATTTTCTTTATTCCTGAAAAATATAAGCTTCATTCATTTCATATCATTAATATTTGAACCAATAACAAATGAAAGGGTTTTACCTGTAATAATATGTCGGTATATGAAAACAATTCGGTACGGACACAGTCCAAAACTGGTTTATAATAATGCCGCTGCAGAAAAGTCTACCAGATTCTTTGTAATGATAGGAAACCTTAGATAATAATACTATCTTTAAAATAGTCAAAATCATTTTATCATACACAGTACAAGTTCATACAATTTACTTTTGTTACATACGTTTGAATTGACCCTTGTAAAAATAAATTTGTTCATAACCATCCATAATTTTGGCCAGTACGCATGAACTAATGAAGAAATGTTGGGAAAACTTTACATCTTTTCACAAATTATTTGAAAAAGAAATGATATTCTGACAAAGAGGAAACTAATATTGGTAATGTAAAAATGTCTTTTATATCTACACAATATTTCATTGACTATATTTTGTTAGTTATATATTGTGTCTGGTATATCTGCTTCTCTGATCTTAATGGCTGCCTCTAAAACATTCAGCTTCCGAACTCATGGTTTCTTATTGCTCGTGATTTACATTGTGTAAGGGTAAAGAACACAAATAAAAAAACTATAGATTTTTCCTCCACGTTTGAAAAACATCTTAACGTAATAACCTGATTTTTTTAATCTATTTAAAAAAACAAACAGTTATAGTCGAAAGTAATGTGAATTCCTAAATTTCCTTATCATTGTTGAATTATTTTTTTAAAATAAATGTATCTTCAAGCTAAAGTATTATTTGTAATTACATTTGCCAGCTTTAAAAAAAATCTCTCTCTTTATTTAATTTGGAGAGAATTAACTAGACTATACCCTCTAAGAGAATAGTCGCATGGTCCAGAGAATGTACTGGGTCAGCCACAGTTTTTTTTTCTCTTTAACCAATAATAATTATTGCTTGTAAAATAACAGGAGTGAATTCATATAAAATAAACAAAAATTGTCGGTGTAAAAAGTATTGATTCAATTAAAAAAACCATCTTCATATTGCATTTGTATTAACAAACTAATTAACTGCTGTTAAAATGAGATTTAATTTGGTAGTGCTTAAAGAGAAGGCCTATCTAACATCTTTCTTTCATAAGCCTAGGCTGATATCCCTACAAACAATCAATTCATTTATAAATCCATGGCTAACTACTAGTGCCCTGTTTATGAATTAGTTTAATTTTATTATTGATATTCTCAATATGAAATTATTTAACGTTAAATATTGCCTGTCTTAGAACATCAAAGTTTTCTTGAATTAATAATCCTGCGCTTCCACAAATTTTTTTTGCCATTGGGTTCACAAATGTTGATAAACATCTAACAAGTTATCATTACCGACTGTAACATATTATAGTGATTTTCACAGCATATCAATTTAGTAGAATAGTGCTGTTTAACTCCAGAAATAAAACCAGATTTTCTGGTATATATTCATAATCGTTAAATATACTTCGATATTATGTGATACATATATCATTATATGATAATCTTATATATTTTATCTTAGTAGATCATGAAATGTTTAAAAAAATCTTGTTTACATAAATCAGAAGCATATTGGTATAAGTGAATATGTTTTGAGAAAATAAATTTGATATTGTTCTGGATGTGGTAAAAAGCTAAGCAGTTAGGATTATATTTAACTAGTAGTCAACATTTAATTCAGATTTACAGCTTTTTGCTTCTAACCCCTCCATCTACCTAAATTTGAGTATTTACACATCCTAAGGTATAATAATTTCAAAATAATTAATGACAAGGCTTTTGATTATTTTTATTCTATTTTCGAATCTTTCCTGCAAAATTTCATGTCAAAAAGAGGCTGCACAAAAGCTGCGAAGAGGATATTATTGATGGTTTTAACTGTTTATGACTGCAATATACCAGACTATAAAGGCACCTTCAGCAAGTACTGCCATTCTTCTCACATTATCCTTTAATGACCCTAGCCTTGCCATACAGCAACCCTAAAAACGGGGTAATGCAACTAGTTCTAACGTCCCTGGTGCTTATTTCAACTTGTGCGCTCCTACTACTTGTTCCAATGAGTCTTTCTCAATACAATTCAGCAATTTGAGCTCATTCAGAAAGATAGGAAGTGTTAAAAGTGAAAAAATAAAAATGGACTACATAAAATATGTTACGAGGTAAGTTTAGTTCATTTACAAAATACATTTATATCACTAGCAAGGATAAAATAAATTAAATACTGTTTGTTGAGATAATAAATAATTAAAAAAAGTTATAATAAAATTGAAGTTAAAGTATTGTCAGTTATAAATGTGTTGCCAAGGACATTAAATTGCATGATTTTTGACTCAATGAATTTTCTTCACTTCTTGGACCTAACCTCAGTCTTGAGGAGGCACTTATCATTTTGTTTGGTGATGACAGAGGTTCTCCACTAGCTGATGCATCTGTTGATACCAGAGATATTGAGCACCCCTCAAACCAGATCTGTCCAAAGACAAAGATTCTGGGGATGAAGATGGTGCACCAGACAATATCAAGGTAAAAGGAAAATGAGTCCTTTGCATGGTGTAGACTTCTCAAGCACCGATTATACACAGTTTTGGTACATACATAAAAGATTTGGCTCCTGTTCAAATGTTTGAACTGTTTTCCAATGACATATTAGATATGTTTGTGCAGGAATACACATTATTTTTAACCTGTCCTGATATCACACCCTCGAAGAAATTTGAGGTTTTTTGGGGCATTCTGATATTGAACGGTTAGAATGAGCTCCCAGGAAAAAGATATTACTAGGATACCATTTAATGATATGGTTTTAATACTATAAGAAGAAACTGATTCTGAGATTTCTCCATTGCCATGACAACTCTTAATTTTCTCAATCTCAAGATGCTAAGACCATTGCTCTCAAAAGTTCAATCCAATTTCATACCTGAAAGATTGCGGTCATATGATGAGTATATGATTAAATACTACGGGTGACATTCGTGTAAAAAAATCATTAGAGGGAAGCCCGTCAGATTTCGTTGTTAACCCATAGAAATGATGTTTCGGAATAGCAGCTAGCTCCCTCAATATGATTGTACGCATTCCACAATAGTTTAGGTTTTATATTGATAATTTGTATACAAGCTTAGATTCATTGAAACTTTTGAGAGAAATTGGATATGGAGGAACGGGCGCAATAAAGGACAAGAGGATTCCTAAAGCGTGTCCCTTACAAGACAATTATAAAGAAACAAAGAGGATATAGTACTTCTATTATTTCCAAAGATGGAGTTTAGTTGACAATGGAGTTGTGGTAATTAGAAATTATAATACTTTCATGAGTGGTACAGATCAGATAGATTAGAATATTTCACAGTACCAAATATAGATAAGAAACAAAACGTGGTATTGGCCTATTTAATCGTGGCTTACAGAAAAAATGGACACAATATTCCTTAACTAAGGTTCTGGAGTCTTGTAATGGCATACTTGACTAAATATGCTACTGAGCCAAATCAGGCTGTTCGTAAAACAGGTCACACCTCATCTACAAGGGAAATAGACAACATTCATTTAGTGATGAGGGACAAGCATATCAATACGCACAACACGATGTAGGTCAATGTTTAGAGTGTTTTATGCCGTACCACAAAATACTTAAATGATTGTTAACATAAATTATAAATATTAACTTGTTTTTATTTTATTGCATTTATTCAAACCTTAAGAGACAAAAAAGGTAAAAAGAGAATTATAAAATGCAACAATTAAAAGACTTGCATTCTACCATCTTGAATTCCTTTCAATTTCCTAACTATACCCGTATTCATTAAGTAAATGTGTTCCTTCACAAATTACTGGACTCTTATTTATAATCTACTTTATATTCTTCCAAATAATTGTTACAACAAATGTTCTTACTCTTTTAATTCAAGCTATTTATGATAAACTAATACTTAACTCATAATTGTGACACAATTTTATTGCATCTCATTTTATTTACTTGTTAACAGGATCTCTTGTAACTGACGTACATAGTAAAGATAATTCATCATCCATTTAATAAATTTGATGAAAACCTTTTACTTTATCAACCAAATAATTGCTTTATTTATATATTTTATCTGCTCAAGAACCAACAAACATAAATTATTATTTGATATTTAATTTGCACTTAATGGTCCATTATAACAGAATTGTGTTTTATGGCTTTTGGAAGTTTCGTTCATAACCCTATCTTAAATAGAAGTCAAAATATAAATAATGCACTAACACCCTGATTAAAAATTGAACCTTCTATGTTATTATTGGCATTTAAATCACTTACAACAAAAGAATTATCAATAACTGATGCTAGCTGACCATTGAGGGCAAGACCTTTCGGAACTTTAATCCTATTTGAATAGACCTTGGACTGAGTGTATTCTTTATCGCTGTCCCTCCGATACTCGCGAGAGGATTCAATTTTCAAAAACAATCCATTAAGACAAAGGATCAACCAAACCAATTCAATGTTTTGAATTGGATAAAGTGTCATTACTCTACATGAAACTAATTTTAGCAGTATTATTTAATATTGTCGTGGCAACAGTAAAAATGACACATGAAAAAATAAAATAAAAATTTGGATTTTTCATATTTTATTAGTTTTTTTTTGTGCCTATTTGTACATGTATACAATATGGTCAGTTATTTAATTCAAATTTTACAGAACCAAAACAATAACAGATAGGAATAAAATATTACAAAATACTTCGATGAATAAAAGTATCACAAGAAATTGTACCAAATAAGTTTTTCTTTAAATATTTATTATTATTACATATTATCCTGAACAGATAAAAGTTCAGTTTATTTATTAGAGCTAACATCTCAGTAAGTGTATACACCCGCATTTAAGTGTGTATACACATTTTATTAAAAAAATAAAAAAAGAACACAGATACTCGAATCACCAAAGCGAAAGCCTTCCATGTGGTGAAAGAGCTTTCTTCTTCCATCAAATAACATTTTATAAATTTGAGATTATCATCATGGACTGATTGCCGAAAAGTACCTTTGTGAACACAGAGAAAACTATAATTATTTGATTAAAATTTACTGAAATTCTTACAGGACTAGAATAAATTTGTTTTACGGATGGTAATGTATCAAACAAGCATGAGTTATTTTTATATTTGTCTGTTTCAAGTAACATGCTTTTCTTTTCTTTTTCCTTGAACAAACTCTAATAAGCTTAACAAATAAATGAAATGTAATCTCTTAGAAGATAAATATGTTTTATCTTGTGTAGTCCTAATTATTATTTTCTTTTCTTTCACTCTTAGAAAATTTTTCATAGAATGCTTATTATTATTATTAACTTAACAAAAGAAATTTACTTCTAATAAACAAACCACACACATGTGAAATTGTTTTGGTCACTGATTAAATAAATATTAATGCCCTACGGTCGTTTTATACTTTGTATTTTAATTTTTTAACAAAGCAGCATTTATTTTACGTCTAAGGAACAGTTAATATAGATTATGACTTAAATTTTTTTTTTTTTTAAATTATTTAGACTGGCTCGTACATTCCCACCATAATAAGAAACTTCAAAACCCCCCCATATTTTGAAGGATGTAAAATATTTTTTGAATAAAATTTACTGTATTTTATCGGGTTGATGCTTTTTTTTGTTTTTTTTTTCATTACATGATAAAGTAACAACATCAATTAACAACTACCTAGATTTCAATGAAAGGGCTTCTGTAGAAAACTTTAGATGCAACACTGTAATAGTCTTTTGATAAAAGAATTACTCTCCAGTCAATATTACTGTTTTAAAATATGACCATAGGCAACGATTAACCACTCTTTTCATTTTCCTGTTCTTATCACAGTTAATTTGATATTGAAACAGTTAATTAATAATTAATTTTTTCACATATCTTATGCCTCATGTGTGCTGTAACAATTTTGAAATAAATATATTTGTAATATTATATTAAACAAAGTGAAATATAATAAAATAAATACTTCAAATAAAAGATCTTTATAATAAAAAAAAAAAAAGAGCCTAATTAAGATGATTCAAATTTTTTTTTTACTTTTTTTTTTTAAATTAACAAATAAATCATCATCAAAACAGTTAATATAACAAGAGTATTTCCATAAATATTGCCTAGTTATATTCCTTTCTTTATTCTTTAAATGTGGTTATAATGATTACTAAAAGAATATTGAGCTCTCATTAGAGTGTAGTATGGTAGAAGGAGAGGATGGAGAATGTCCAAAAGAGAATGGTCGAATCCCCCAACTTGTTTATACGCCTACCTGCAACATAAAAAATAATTATTATAACAAATCTTTTTCTGTATGAATTTACAATATGTTTAATACTAACAAATTACAATGGTTTGTAACATTACAACAAATGTTTGTCAACAATTGGAAGATTTGTTTATTCAATATGGAGAGTATGATGTCAAAAGTCACTTGTAGGATTATTTGAGACCATCTGGAAGGTCAGAATCAGTTAAATTTGAGGGTATACTAGCTACCCTAGTTAAGCTTACGATAAAGTCTGTTATATAATTAAGACAGAGTTGTTTTAAGTATAATCACTAACAAGTGATTAAATTAAATATTATATATCTATAATATACATAAATATTATATTAAATAACAATTTAAGAACTCAGATGAAAGATTTTGAGATTATTTACATCATTGGAATGCATTAGATGATCTTGCTTCATTTCCAATCTACAGTGAGTAACTAACTTATATTTTGATTGTATTAAAATAGTTTATAATTATTAACATTAGGTAAAGATAGCTTTCGAAATAGTTAAACAATTTAACTCAGAAATTACATTAGAATCCATTAAACCTAAAATTTTATGTATAATACTTTTCATTATAGTACTAAATAGCACAAGTAAAAGTTAAAAAATCATTCAAATATTGATTAGAGTAAATCCTTACTAACCTTATAATGTTAGGAATTATAAAGTACAGGGGAATTTCTTCTAATTTATCACTTTATTTTAACTAATTTATCAACAAGTATAATTAAATTTTTTTTAATATAAATTACATTACCTTAGGAAAGTACTACCAAAATGTATATCCTCCTTCAGACGCGCCGGCAAGAAAACTACCTTTCTTTTGAGACAAGGTGAGATTGTGACCAGCCATGGCGGCGAGCTGTGCAGGAGTTGGTGGAACTCCTGGAGGAGGTCCAGGTACAACTGGGGCTGCGATGCCGTCAAATCTCGCACCTCCATCATATCCGTTCTGGCAAATGAAAATATCCAGGGTCATTGCAAAAATATATTATTTGCGAACAGTATCAATGAATTTTATTAGAAGTGTAGGTAAATTATTTTTGGAGTGGCCAGACTATCGATGTGAAATATTTATGGAAGTTGGGACTTTTTAGCAAGAGACGAAAAGCATTTGTTATTTTGATAATTTCAATTCTCTAGACAGGTCTGCCCTTCCTTTGTTAAATCAGCTAATTAAACCCTAGCCCATAAAACAAAAATTAAATTAAATACTACAAAATTCTTACAGGTATCATGATTGTGGGCCTAAGTTGAGGTTGTGGATACGTATAGGCGAGTGGATAGTAGGCCTGCATCGGAGTAAAAGCTGAGGTGTAGTAACCTGGAGATGCTGTCTGACTGTACATAGCAGTGCCGACGCCCACGTGAGGATACATCTGCGAATAATGCTAAAAAAAAATTTAAAAGATTTATATAACAGAAGTTCGTAATAAATAAAATGATTTATTTTCTAAGCAAAAATGGTGTCAGCCAATACTGGATTTTTAAATTTCATAAAAAAATACCAAATAATACAGTAATATAATAATAATAATGTGATAATGAGAAATAACTTCAATTCATTTTTCATTAAAAAAAAGTTGAAAAACAAAAAATTATAACCCTGTTTGAGTATATGTGTGTATATATATATTAACTAAAGACAATTTCTGCTTAGAAAATAAATAACTAAATGATTTAAAAATTACTTGTTGAGCCATTATTGCAGGAAGTTGCTGATCATATGGAGGCGGTGCTTGCCCCGGATAGAGCTGCTGGTACACCGCATAGGGTGAAGCAGTAGCTGCTTAAATGACATAAAAAAGCAAACATTATAACATTTTATAATTAAAATTGATAAATTGCGGCTATTGTTATAATACAAATTATAACCACGAGCCAATTACACTAAAACATTTTGAACAAACAATTGTTATTATATATACGAGTGCTTTATTAAGTTTGTTTGAAACCCTTTATAATTACAAATAAACAAACAGATTAGTCTTCGTGTCGGACCATTTTGGCACAACTCTTTTTATAACTTGGGGAATTTATTCTTATCTAACTGTAAAAATAAGATCATAATCTACTATTTGGGTTTTTATGTGGGACAATCTGAATTTACTAATTAAATTTAAATATGATAGAATTTTATAGGTTCTGACTAGGGTACAGTTGATGAAAATAAGAAGATACAAGTCTAAAATACCTACCCCTCGCTATTGCAACAAACTGCTCTTTGTGCGAATAGGAATTAATCTATACTATAAACATTTAATTGAACTTTTAAAAGCTATTAAAAATTATGGTCCCTTAATGGTAAACTAAGTTAAATTATGTTTTTTTCTGTCTCTTTAGATGTCTAAGTGTAAAGTTCATTAGTAGTTAGGAAGATGAAATGTAATAATGTTGATAGATGAAAAAAAAGGAGTTTATTATTAAACAAAACAAATTCAATTCTTTCACTTAACAGCAGTTTGTGGTAGCAATAGCATGATTGCTGATGGTCCAGTAAAGCACAAACACATGATACATAAGGAAAATAATTATTTTTGAATTACTAGTAATTGATTAAGATTTGAGCCTTCATTGTTTATTTTAAGGTTGTTATAATTTGTAGCATCTTTGAGGGATCATCATGCTAAATATAATCCCTTTATACAAAATGGGATCGCTAAAAAAATTATGAATATAGTTGTAATGACTACATAATTATCAGAGCTGTACTTATTTTTGGCGTATGCTATAATATGTATTATTTTTGCTTTCTACTTTCAAAGGTGAAGTTTATGAGAGGTATAAACTGGTTGTCAACGTTGTGCTCGGAGAGAGGAAAGGAGGTGGAATCAAAGTTGGCGCCAGGTGTTTGTGGGACCCTGAGACTGACTCATACCCATGGATACATGAATCCTTCTATCAGGTTCAAGTCCACTGACAATATAAACTTCACTAACATTTACACGATTATTGTAATATTTATTATTTTTTTCATTTTCAGGAAACTATTTTCTGTGTCGCGACTGTTTATGGTCTATTGTTCTACTAGGACCTTTCCAACTGTCTAACAATTCCAAATACTAAATATATTCAACCAGTAAAATAGAATTATGATTTTATTATTAGTTATTTATTTTTGTTTTTGTTAAATTCTTAGCTTAGGAACGTCCAATAGACATTTATTAGCGTAAGAAGAAACCCTATATTAGGGATTTATGTATATAAACTTAAAAAACAAAAAATCTGTTAGTTAATAGGCTTAGTTAATTAAAAGCAGAGGTAGATTAGACTAGTTCAAACAAAATGAATACAGAGATGTAAAAAGAAGCCGATATTCCACGGCATGAGAATCCCATAAAACTTTAATTTATGACTGTCATTTATCTTTTTTAAAGAAACCATAAAAATCCTTAAGAGCTATACATATAACTACTATTAACCACAGCCGCTTATTATATGTTTTAATTTTAACACTGCATTAAGACCAGATAGTCATAAAAAAATTATTACCTGACATTCAAGGAATTCATCATGTGGGTAAAAAATTAAGACTCGCAACAGAGAATACAAAACAAACATCGCAATCCATGGAATCAGAGGAAAAGAACATAATTTGACATTAAAAAAAAAAAAAAAAATGTACACTTATCGGTGGTCAAAATCTGCACACCACCTTTATTTTAAAACTTTTAGTACCTTTCCAAATGTAAATATGAAGCCTTCAGCCTTCAGGCTGACTTAAACCTGTAAGCCACAGTCATATCTAGAACTTTGAACACCGATAAGATTTTTTTTCATTTAATTATTTCTTAATTTAAATGTCTCTATTTAAGAAATACAAAGAATCATAAGCCCAGTCTAGATAGATCTTTTTGGTTCTAGTCCAGTTCAACTCGTACTAGTCTAAAGAAACCGAAAAACGTTTCCTGAGTGTACCTAGCCGATTTGCACTTACCTGAATCCTCTTAAATAGAAACACAGTACTGTTATTCTTTTGTAATAAAGAAATTGTGCACTGCACAGATTTTGTCCCATTCAGTGTGTTCTGGGCTTGGATATTGAAAAGTTGTTATGATGTTATAATTTAAAAAGGATTGAATAATGAACACACGAATAAAATAATATTCCCCATCAAAATTGTATGCTGAGAAGAGATTTTTTTTACAAGCTTGTAAGGAACATCCTTTCCCAACTAGAGAAACTTCATGTGGTGTCGATGTGACAACTTTTCTCATCTCGATGGGTTATTTTTGAAAAATCTTCTTTTGAAAGATTTGCTCTTGCTGTATATGGTGAAGTGGTGTCATATCCACTGAAAGCATGAAGGAAGGAAAAGGATACTACCTAAAAAAGATGGTTGCTCAGTGTTTTGAGTCGAAAACATTTTTGTTCCTACTTTTTTTTCCCCAGGCTTTATGAAATAAATGTTGTTCTCTCAGGATGCCAAAGCAACTAATAGCAGGAATAAGCCAACTGTAGGATGAGAAGTTGCTTCTTCTATTCCGCATATGACAATAAATGAATCTTCATCGCCTGTAGCCACTATTGCTTTTGTCTCGTTAGCAACCGTTTACTGCGAGAGCAGCCGAATAAGCCTCATTATACTTTCTAGTTGGCAAGAAAGTTTTCTTGTCCAACAATTACTTTTATATTTTCTTCAAACTCGATGTCAACAGAAGTTTTAATGACATCTCTCAATTTCAATTCTGCACTCTTAGAACTGTTAAGATCACCGTACCCATCAAAAACCACTATGCATCTCTAACCAATATGTTTGACTAGATAAGTAATACATAGGTCAAAAATGGAGGGAAAAGTGGAGTTCACATTCCAATTCACAAATGGTGCAGGAGGAATTGGTGCTTAATTGGAGATCAACAATCATACTTCTCTCAGCTAGAAATACTTCATGCTCGTGTTGTATATAGTAGTATACTGATGTTATTTGTATTCATTTTTCTCTTTACGAGCATTGGTGTGTTTGTTAAAAATTGTTTGCTTCGATTAATATTAATTTTTTCTCATGAATAAACCGCTTTAACAAAAATTGTGACAATTCCTGTTTTTAAGCCTCACTATTTCCTAAAGCATTGACTCGATGGAAAAAAATGAATAAGGACATTCCTATAGGCAATTTTGCGTACTTACAATTGTATATAAAGGACATTTTGCTAAAATTACTAAATTGCGAGACATTAGAGAAAAGCACATAAAATGACCTTTGCCCCCACCCTCGGGGATTTTGAATTTATGTTGTATTACAGGTCCCAAAAAATAAATTTGTTTTCTTAATCGTCATAATGGCCTTTGTTGCTTGGCACTATACTAGCGCTGTCTAGATTCAATTATTGTGAGGTTGATAACCATCCCTTTCTACGAAATTCCTTGATTTTGTTGTCTTTTTAATCACTTATTCTGTTTATTACTTTTTAGCCACTCAATATTATCTATTTTTACATTAATAAAATCACTTAGGATGTAACTTTGGCCTGAATTAATGAACTAACATTAGCATGGATAGTATTGTAAATAAATATGATTATTTAATGAAATGCACATATTTTAAACCTATAAAAATTAAAAACTAACATACCAGCATAAGCTGCTGCTGCAGGAGTCGCTGGGTGAGGTGGAGCTGGTACATAACCTGCTGGGGCTTGTGGGGCACTTGGATATCCTAAAAAATATCAAAAAGTTACTGACTGAACTGAAGCCCCTATGCGAACACGAAACAACCAGTTCAAAAAAGCACCACATGCCTCAAAAACTAGATGGGATTTTTACTATGATTTTATATAAAAAATGGTAATATTAAAAAAAAAGTAAAATAAAATCAGCTTGATCCACAATTAATACAAATGCAATATAAGTGTATTTATTGTTACAAAATGCAACATGCATTATTGTTAAAAAAAAAACAAAAAAAAAAACATTATTTATATGCCATGATAAAATAGAGGTGTTTTTAGCTTACATGTGCTTTATGTGATAATAAAAGTCCCATCTTTAAATGTATGATTACAACAAAGCAAAATGGTTATTAGCTTTATTAGCAATTTACTTGGATTGCATAATAATTAAATCAGCATTATCCTGGTTGTCTCGAGACGAAACGGAACAAACACCATATATGTATACAATAAAAACTACTGCAATCCACCACCCAAAAACCACAGTTAACTTTTGATATATATATATATAATATATGTTTTTTTAATTCAAAACTTTACTGTGGTCGGTAATTAAATAGTTATTGTCAGCAAACAGCAATTATGTATATACACTCAGTAGAAAAAACAAATGGTCAAATATACATTAATACAAATTGCTATCCAAACCCATACAGTCACACTTAAATGTATAAATGATGAATAGACACGCAATAAAAAAAAAATACAAAAGTGTAACCGAGTTAGTTTTTGTATTACAAAGTAGATATTTTCCACCATACACAATGTGTTCATGAAACATGGAACAATAAAAGAGAAAGAGAGAGAGAAAAAATATAACCAATAAGCACCTATTTAGTACTAAGTATGAGAATACATGTGACCCACTACCGTGGACCGATGGCGGCGAGATGTGATGGGTAGTGTCGCCCGAGCCACTTGTCATCATCCTTTGTGAAGCAAATTAGAACCTGTCGGAGAGAACTTAAAATATGGAACCTACGTCAATGGCTCGAAACTTCGACACAGAGATTAATAAATATTATTTAAATTTTACAATATTGATCACTTTTGGATTGGGAGGAAAAAAATAAAAATACAATTCTTGCCTAACTTCATTTGGTACTCTTCCATTAGCCTCGGCTGTTTGAAGATTCATTAGACGTTAAAAGTGAGCTAGTCCTTCATTTGATTGAAAACCCTCAGACTCAAGCTCGCGATAATTGATGACAAACTAGCTTTTATTATTAGAAATAAAAAATAGAGCAATCATAGTTTAATGTCGGCATAAACTGCTATGGGCTAACATTATAAATGATTCTGTCAGTTTTTGAATCGAATCAGGATAAAAACAACAATTTTAAACTGAATTATTATATTTTGCACATAAATAGAAGCAAAATTAAGGATGTAGAAAATGAAGGAACAATATTGTGAGATATCCGTTCAAGCAACAGAACTTAAATCTATACAGCTTCTGAGCTGGGATTAAAGTAAGCCTCAAAGTTGGCTTTTTGTCCTGGTTCCTGTTAATGTATATATCTCCTCGAGGTGTTGGAGAGTACACTATTAAAATTTAAAATCGATTAAATCATTTTTATGACCGTTATTGTAGGTCACACTAACAGACCTGAATGTACCCGAATGAATGAATATTGATCCCCTTTCCTCAGGCTCGGCAAGTATACATTCTTCTAATCAGTAATATTCGATTTGCACCAAACAATAAGTCATTACTTAGCTCGTCATAATTCGATGAAATGAAGGATTAGTTAACTAATAAGAGAACAGACCTTCAAACTAGCATGGCACTAACAAAAGAATACCTTTCAATTAACTTAATGAAAATAAAAACGTTCAGTAAACATTAGATTGAACCATTTGAAAATTTGCCTGTTGTAAATCCCTCTCTAATCTTAAAATTTTGAACAGTGTAAATTGAAAAAAAATAAGAGTTGTCCCGCCAATTTATGTTTTAAAAGATAAAACATTTGTGTGCCTATATATTTGTTTCATGCCATGCAACCCCTTATGTCTAAACATGCTTCCTTCAATTCAAAAATCATTCAAATTCATACCATTCCACAGCATGAAAACATATAATTTAATATACAATTACAGTTTATATCAATACTAAAATAAAATAGTCTAGTTTAATGAAAAAAAAAAAAAATTTGTTTAAGTTTACACAAATGATTCAAAGAAACGTGATTCTTCAAAGAACGGGCGATAATATCAAAGAATTCATGTGTGGAATACAAACATAAAAAAAAAAGTAGAAAGAAAAAAGAAAGAAATATTTTGTAGCATTCTTAACTAAAATACCAAAGTACCTTACGTAAAAATGTTAACAATGCATACAAGATGAACTGACATATTACTTTTAGAGTTAAGAATTATTTAGAACAATCATCAAGATGTAAATAAAAAAAAAAGTAATTGTTTAAATAATGACTACGGAGCAGCAACTATTACAAGATAAAAGCTGTCAGAACAAAAATATTGATAAAGTTTCAAGGTCGGTTCATCTGAGCAATAGGAAAAAAAAAAAAAAAGGATAAAAGTAACATGCAATATCATGCAATTTAAATATTAATCATGCCATATCTATTAGACCAAAAGTGATGAAAGGAACAAAAGTTTATAACGAGAAATAAGTTACAAAAACAATATCAGAATTTGATTATTGATATTTGTCTTTGACTGTAAAAGAAGTGATAGAACTGTTGTAACCAATGAAGAGATGGCCACAGTGACCTATATCCAGTATTGATTATCTTCAAAATCTGGATTTGCTCCTTCCAAAACCTTTCATAAAAAATTCTATTCTATCATGTCACAGTGCATTAAAACAAAAGAACAAAGGGGCATTTCAAGAATACATTATTAAAATAGCATTGGCGCTTTAGTTATAAAGAAATGCCGCTAAGTTAAATCTTAAAAAAAAAAAAAAAAAAATTGAGCCAAGCACAATAGAAAATATAAAAGCCAAAAGTCTGGAAATGAGATAATGAAAATTATCGTATTATTAAATTTACCATTCTGAATATTTTATTAAATCTTTCAGACTTGAGGCTTAAATTTTGAAGTTAATGAAGCAAATTTCAAATCCATGCAAATCAAACAGCTGCATGCAGCGAGATAAAGAAGCCTGATGTTTTCAAGATTAACCCACCCGTCCCGTCCCAATAATAAAAGAAAGAGAAAATGTCTTTACCTACGGGAATAATAAGCAATTGTAGAAGTTATAATTGGCAGTTCAAATTTACTTCCTCTCTGTAAATAATATCAAGAAATTTACCTCCCACATAAACTGTTTTATTTTTATTTTTTTTTTTAAATAAATGGCTGATTGATGTTATATCAAACTTCCAATTTAAAAAAAATGTTCAAAATTTATTAAAATTAGGAAGCAAATAAACTTTAATAAGTGTTAAGGTTCGAACCATTTTCGCTCACAAAACCAGAAAAAAATCAGTTGTATCCCATGGGATAAGATAAATAAAAAACCTTAATTGCAACTATGGGAATTAATATTATGGTTAGGTGCAAACCAACAAGGAAGTAGCTAACTAAACAAACAGAAATTCTCTTCAATCTTACCTTTTTTGCAGCATACAGAACTTTAATAGAGAAATCATAATTTTTTTGAAGATCATCAATCGTAAATTTAAGTATCGAGATAAGTATCAAAGGGAAGAGGATTTCCGTTGCCTAATCCATGCAAATTCCTGCTATTGGGTTAAACTTAAAAAAAAGCGATGAAAATAAAAATAAATATTTACAAATTGAAAAGTCATGAAAAAAAGCTAGTTAAAAACATTTTTATATAGAGAGGCCCAGGCGTTTTGTCAAGTTTAACCCTAGAGCAAGAAATTTGAGTCAAATTATGCACTCTTTTGACTACTTCTAGTGTCCTAAACGGGGAAACAATGAAAAGAAAAAACACACAAGCACAATAGAGATTTATAGCAAAAAATAAAAACACACAGAGAGTAGAGATAGATAAGAGAGGTGTGAAAATACGTTTAAATTAGTATATACGAGAATGAGGCCCCATAGCGACGGTCCGTGGGTATCAAAAAGCTGTAACGGATATAAGGTTAGTGAGATTACCAACACTAAAACACCATAGGTTGATGCCTCTGTTATGATCGCTAGCCAATCCCGCGTCGCCATTGAATCTCTGAAAATAGAACATACACATAGCAAATGCACAACATAAAGAGATGTGCCCTTTCAGCTGTTTGGTTTATCAGGGAATGTAAGGAAACTAATTCATATATGGTTACTTAATAAAAAAGAAAAATTATAAAATAAATGAAAAGATGTGAAGGCGCTTTTCCTAAATATTGGATTTAATTCCTTTTGAATAATTAACTTCAATTAATTTAAATTAATATAATTATAAACATTTTAATTAACACATCAGACCCAAATATTAAATGACTTCAATAATAAACGAAGTCAGTAACCAGACTAAAACTAAAATCTAAAACCAAGAGGATATATCTTGTGGAATGAGAGGACAGGAAAATGCACAAAATTGTGCTGATGAAAGTGATTAAGGATTAGGAAGTGCAAGAAATCAGAAGCAAATTAAAAGTTAAAATCATAAATTAAAACTAAAAATAGCAGTAAATATTTAATAGAAAATATCATGTATGATGCAAGTGGCTCCATTTTGTTCACCTTCTACAAGGTATTGATTTTACTCTTCACTGTTACAACTCCTCAGTTTGAGATGAACAGATATAAAAATATACATCTATACTCACTTATAATAACTAATATAATGGGAAAAGTCATGAATAACATGAGATAAAACTAAATACAGCATTTTATAATACACACTTAAGGGCGTAATCCTTTGTCTCGGGGCTAATCGAGTAATTGATGAGATAATAGAAATAAATAGCGTACCTTTCTTTTCAGACATGTTCCAACTCAGTTATAATCAGTTCAATAACAAATATGTGAATGGAACAACAGGCGAAACGGCTAAAAAGACTATTAGAAGTATTTGGCGTCAAGAAAGAACTGTGAACATTGATCAGTGTGACAAACGAATCCACGGCCTACAGGACATCCCACGATATCTACCTGCTGCGGAGACGGCGCCGCGCCAATTTCAAATTGAAATCATTTCAAACAAACTCAAGTATTAGGCTGGCCAAAAAGTCCGTTCGGTTTTCACAACTTTTAAACACAAAGCGATTTGTTCAATCAATGATATAATTTCCGTTTGTTCCAGTATCTTCTGCCATCTCATGGGCAGATTCATAATTCCATGCTCAAAGAATTGCCTGTGTTTAGTGGCAAAAAAATTTTCCAAGTGGATTTTTACATCTTCTTCAGAGTTGAAGGTCTGTCCAATCAATGAATTTTGGTCGGGCGAATATGGAGGGTGCGGCAAAACTCCCCAGATAAGCTCCAGTAATTTCTGCCGTGTCTGCAAAGAAGTGTGCGGTCAGGCAACGTCGTAATGGAAGACAATCCCCTTACGGTTGGCTAGTTCTGGACGCGTCTGGTGGATCGCTGCATTTAATTTGTCCAGCTCACATCCGAATTGATGTTCCTTTTCGTGGGAAGAAGTTCGTAAAAGACAACACCCCTCCAATCCCACCAAATCGAGAGCATAACCTTCTTTGGGTGAAGTCCTGCTTTGGGGGTTGTTTGTGGTAATTCGCCGCGCTTCCCCCGTGAGCGTTCGCACTGCACATTGTTATAGACGATCCACTTTTCGTCCCCTGTCATCATTCTCTTCAAAAAAGGATCGTTTTCTTAACGTGTCCACAACGAATCGCAGATGGAAATCCTTTGGGCGAGGTTAGCTTCACTAAGTTGATGGGGAACCCAAACATCTAGCCTGCTCACGTAGCTAAGTTGATGCAGATGGTTTTGGATAATTGGAGAGATAAGTTCGAAACAAGGAGCTTATCGGCCAGGCAGTTTGTGATTGGCTCTGGCTACTTCTAGGATTGCTTTATATAGACGAACATTGGACAGATAACGAGCACCACTCTCCTCATCTGTCTTTGGCCAGGGTCATCGTCATGACGGGCGGGGGGTGTTGAGTGTTGGGGAATGATAAGATACTTTTGGTAGCTGGAGACACTAAACACACTGGTGGTCCATAAACAAGCCGTTCAAATGTCAATATCGAAGCAGTGCGTGAGAGTGTTGTTAAAAATCCAGGAACATCAATTCGGCGTCGTAAACACAGTTCTTTGTGCCGAAATTGGATGATATTGGTGTGGCCAATATGTGGTTTCAACAAGATGGTGCCACATGCCATTCAGCCCATGAAACAATTCAAATACTGCATGAGACATTTCCAGGTTGTGTACTCTCTCGTTTCGGTGATCAGAATTGGTCCCCTAGATCGTGTGATTTAACACCTTTAGATTTCTTTTTATGGGACTATTTGAAGTCAAAGGTGTAAGTCAACAAGCCCACATCCACCCGTGCAGTAAAAGAGGAAATTCAACGCTGCATCAACAAAATTCAACCACATTTATGTCAAATGGTCATGGAAAATTTCGACAAAAGAGTGCGTATGTGCCAGCAAAGTCGTGGAGGCCATTTGCCCGATGTGTTATTCCATAAATAACCCTATACTATTTACTTTATAATTCAATAAAAAAATACTAAAAACTGTGTTTTCTATTTAAATCAAATCTTGCGTTAATTCTGGGACACCCTTTGTAACAGTTTTGCAAGCATTTGAAGGAGGTATGGGAAGGATCCGGGATAGTGTGAAATGTTGGAACTAATGAGGATTAAAAACTATATGGATGGCATATGTCTGCTCAGTTCGGTATGTGTTGTATCCTGTAATAAATAAGTAGTGTCGTGTGGTATGATGCGTCTCTGTTAGTAGGATAATTTAAATTTTTTTGGTTTGGTCAATATGGTAAGTTCTTTTCTGTGTCGTAGGAGTCCGTTGGAATTCTATATAATGTGTAGACGTTTGTAGGGTGGGACAATCACGGTTGGGAGGTGGGGCCTAACATCCATGTGACGTTTTATAGTATAATTAAGGATTTTAGTTGAGCTAGGATTTGAGTCAGGCTGTTGGTTTTGTTCTGAGGCTGTACCATGAATGAGGAGGAAGAGAATAGAAGAGTAAGTAGATCGGTCTAGGGGCTGTTGGGATCTTAGCGGAAGACCTAGGCGATGAGGTGGGGTGTTTCTGTTGAGGAGGGCAGAGGTTGTTGTTACTGTACTCTGGAAGCAGCTGTATTTGTGGTGTACTGGTGTTTGGTGTCGCAGGCAACTATTGGGATGAGTAATTTGTTCATTTAGGTTTACGCTCTTGTGTACTTCAACTTAATAAAGAAAATATAGATTATTTAACTGTTAACACCCTGAGCTAAAGAGGAGAATTTCATCCTGGAACTCACAGCGATTTGGTTCTAACACTCTGTAAGCCTATCCGAGTTCGGTTGACCGAAGTACAAAAATTAAAATTTGCAAAAAAGTGTGATATAACTCAGAATTAAAAGTTTTATTACGGATGTGAAATAAATGTTGATGATTTTTTGTAAATGAAGACTAAAGTCGCAACACCCATTTCTATGTAATTAGCTAATTAATGATGGTTAATCATGATCTATGGGTATGATAGTATTTTTCATGCTATCACATCAAATGGGACTTCCATTTCATGTTTCCGGTTCGAAAAAGGGACTAGATATATCTAGAACAGACAGATACACAGGTGAAAACATAATATGGATGTTGGTTTAAAAATAAAAAATCAACAAAGCCCTAAAAATCTCATGAAATCAGTTATCTAATAAATTAGATATGAATGGCATCTCTCTCTTACTACATTGCTGTTTGATGCAGGAAGACAGCCTATCTTATCGTGCTGTTGCCCACAACTTGTTTACTGAACAGCCATTGTAAATAGGTTCATTTTTCGTCTCCTTTAGGCTCATTCATGAGTTGTTATCTTAGTGTTTATGTTAAAAGTTAGGAACAAAAGGGTATAATTGTCAAAATTTAATTTGAAAGAGCACTTAAATATAATCCTCTAAATCCTTGTGAAATTCAATCTAATCCTGTCTAGCAACACGGATAAGAGAAGTACTAATATGGTTTTCTTTTCTCCTACGGTGTCATTTGTTTTTTCTAAACTTCACATTGCCTTGTCACAAAACTTTGTCACTTCGACTCCCCCCCCCCTTTGCTTCCATTACACCTAATAATCGTAAGAGAAATCTCGGATGTACAATATAGCTATTATTGTATCAATATACAATTTCAAAATAACACAAAGATTTTTATGTCACATTAGTAGAGAAACTTTTCACTGTCCCCAAAGAGTGAGGCTCGTACTACTTTAATCAAGCTCTCGGTCGATCTTCTGCCTGTCTTCATCATTCAATCGGTCTGAGATTTTAAAGGAACGTTCCGAAACACTGTAACATACGCTGATTAGCTTTTGGCCAACTGTCAATATCGAGATGAAAAAAAAAATTAAACCTGAAAAAAGTCCACATTTGATGATTTGCAAAATCCTAGAACAGGAGCAATTTTTATTTTAATTACCACGAAAAATTTCACTGTCAGCGAATATCAACTCAATCAATCGTCACACTTTTTTTTCTTTCTTTCATGACCCTTTAAATTTACAGATAATTATATATAATTATAGATCCTCAGGCGAATCTATTTACAAATTATTTTTGTATTTCCTGTCGCATCGCTACATTATATACAGCTTTTGTTATTTTATAGAAATTATATAATGAATAAACAAGTATAATGATACACATTATACGTGACTGGACTAAACTGGCTAATAAAGGTGATGGGACTCACCTTTTTGATCAAACTTAAAACTAACTTACATACTAATTCTTATCCTATTTTTTCCCCAACAGTCTGTTGCCATCGATGCGGGAGGGGTGGTGGGGTCATTGTGTTATACACTGGGTTTGTGAGGTGCTGCAACGAGTCAAAAACTCAATGTGTCTCCGGCGGATAAACTCACCCACCGACGGCACACCAAGCAACGGGTGCAGGTCAGCGTTTTTCAACCTCTCGAGAGAGGTATGTCGGACGACTTTTCGCATGATCCCATTCTGGAAATGTTGGAGACATTTGGCTGTATTGTCAGTCAAGTGGGTAAATAGCGGGGCACCGTACAGCAGAGCTGTCCGGAGGTCACATTTATATATCATCAATTTGAGACGAAGCGACAGGTTGAGTGAAGTTAGCAAGTGCGATAGCCGGTTAGACCTGTGTCGTACTTTTTCTATTTTATTACTAAAATGAGTAATAAATCGTCACACTTGACAAATTTGATGAAACTCTAAGATTATGAGTTGACTTATTCTTTGGGATGTTAATTTTTCAGCAAAATTATTAGACCATACTCCCGTGCTATACGATGGGATAGTATGTCCCAAAGCCACCAACAATTAATAAATTTTATAAAAATCTAACATCTTTTTTACATCAACCTAAACCTATATTGTTTTTCACCTTCAACATACTTCATTTCGTTTTATTTATTTTTTTCAGGAAACTAGATGTTTGATTAGAAAAATCATTATGTGAAACGAATCAAAATTTAGCATTTAATTAAATATATTTAATAGCAGTCAAAAAGCTTTAGATGCATTGAGTTTATAAGAAGGAATATACATAAATTAAATAAGAGAAAATGATGTTTCTCAAGGCAACTCGGAAAAGACCTTGTTTACGAAAAAGTAATTATCCTACAATGCCATTTGCCGGAAGTGACTCTTAATTATTCTCTGAATTCGTTTCTTAATTTAGAGAGATTTTTTGAGAGAGGGGGAGAAATTCTTGCAAGGGCTCATTACATATGATAGCCAGACACCTCTAAACTAACGCTAAGATACAATTAATACCTAAAATATTCACTTATTTATATGTAGGAAAACAAAAACTACTACAAGAATATGCCTCGAAGTTAAAAGCTATTGATTATGCTGCATTTTTGGGAATTTCTTATTCGGCATTTAGATTCATTTAAAAAGCGACATTACGTTCAAGACAATTTAATAAGTGCTATTGTTTTGGACCCATAATGAGCTCAACACAATTGACTGCAATTATTTGAAAATAGTATTAAAGTGATGAAAAATTGCAGTTTTTTTGATGTATTAAATATTCTTCAAGTTCGTACATACAAGTTCGGAAAATTGATATCAAAGATCGAAAATATTCAAGGCAAATTCTGACGTTTTTCAAAAAAAAAAAAAAAAAAAAAAAAAAAAAACGCGTCTACTTTCAACCCTTCTTTCGTCAACTTAAGGGTTGCTGCCAGTTAAAATCGGCCACAGAATTATGTCGCCCAGATGTGTATCGTAGCATTGAGTGTAATCCTACGTCAAATTAAATCGCCCATGTCCTCGTTTAAAAATAGATTATGATCAAATATGCATAACTTCATTGAGCAGGCTGAGTGATGAACTGCTCAGAACGTCCAATGACGCGATTCCCGGAGGAGGCAGCCATTAATCAGTCTTTAATTCATTACTAATGGATTGAGAAAACAACTTGGCATTGAGGAGGGGTTCTAATCATTAAATAACTAGACAGATCCAAGCAACAATGATTTTATTTTTATGATTAAAAAAATGTTGCTACATATATTATAAACTAAATTGTATTATTTTTTAGTATATACAAACGAAACGGAGCGAAAGAGTTTAAAAAATACTTTCCTTCAGGATGACAGGGGCTTGTATGAATTTCTTAAATTATTGTGGAAAAAAAATTTAAATAACCAAAACAGCATAATGAACTTAGCTGAAAAGTATTAAACAAGCTATTTCTATTCTTGGTTAGCAAAAGTTTTTTTTTTGGAAAATATTTCATTTTCTACCGTTTTCCCATAATCCCTGTGTTTAAAACAAAACTAATCAGTATATTAGGTTTTGGATATTACATCAATAATTTCAATGGCTGCTTTCATAGAACAGACCTACAAAATAAGATAAGCTCAGAACTGTGTAGAGCCTCTCATTTTAGACTCTTTAAAATGAGGAAACAATTTGAAATGCAGGAGTGACAGTCACATCTTCAAAACAGTATATCTGCCCATACTTTTGTATAGAACTGAGAGTTGGATATTAACAGACCGACAGGAGAGCAGAATCACCACCGCTGAAATGAAATTTCTGGGAAGGACGATTGGAAAAACAAGGAGAGACCGAGTTCGCGATGAAAGGATTCGTCAGGAACTGCAGATAGCCCCACTGAAAGAGCTCCTAGAAACTCGTCAGATAAAGTGGTTCGGCTATGTTATCAGGATGGACGACCACAGAGATCCTCTAAAGACCATGGAATATGCCCCAGATGGCAGAAGACCTAGGGGTCGCCTTAGGATGTCCTATCTCAGCTACATAGACCGACTCTGTAAGGCGAGAGGGAAGGACCTCCGACAGGCGAGGAACCTAGCTGGAAATAGGGAAGAATTCAATTTCTGGCTGGATGCTCCTCTACGCTGAGAGGCTTAGTGCCCTCCTCAGTGGAGGGAAGCTAAAGAAGAAGGTCAGCAAGTTTTTTTTTTTTTGGAAAATATTTAATTTTCTACCGCTTTCCCATATTCCCTGTGTTTAAAACAAAACTAATCAGTATATTAGGTTGTGGATATTACATCAACAATTTCAATGGCTGCTTTCATAGAACATACCTACCACCAGACATAAAAAATAAGATAAGATAAATAAGCTCAAAAGAGCCTCTCATTTCAGACTCTTCAAAATGAGGAAACAATTTCAAATGCAGGAGTGACAGTCACATGGCTATTTTATTTTTAAGTGAGTAGATTATTTATTATTACATAATAAGGACATTACTAGATAATATTTACCACTTTTTGGCAAAATATGTAATTTTTAAAAACAGTCCAATAAAACAATTCATTATTCTCATGAGACAGGCTTTCACTTCAACTCATATGCACTTAATTAATTTTACAATCGTTTTTAATTTTTTATTTTTGCAATTAAACTTTACTCTTCTCTTATACTGAGTAATCCATTCTTTGATGATAATCCTGATTTAAATTGAAAAGTACAGTAAAGCGTTATAAATCACACAATTAAAGATTTTGCCATAGAAACGAAAAAGTAGCATACACAATTTTAATAACCTACATGTAATTATAGTAATCGTAACATTAACCTGTAATAGATTCTGAGTAGTGGCTTGAGTAAGCTTTAAAGGCACCGAGAAAGGCTTTTTTTTTTTTTTTTTATTACCTATGTCTGTACCTTAAACAAAACATAAACAGCATAGCCCAGTGTGTTGATAATTATAATTTTAAAGTTTCAGATTAATTGAACCATTTTTACAACACTTGCTGAGGAACAACTGGACATATAAGATTACCTGTTTTAAATTAGAGACTATCCCAACATGGTCGGAAATGATGAACATTATATATAAATCGGGAGTACTGAAGAAGTACAGAATCATAAACATTACACAAATATAATTTATTAGTAACGTAAAATATATAAAAAACTAAAATAAAATAACAAAATCATTATAATAAGTACAAATACAATATAAATAGCATTAGACAAGCATGTTGTTAGGACGGTGCATATTTTTATTAAAGATTTGGCATTAAGAGATTCATTTATTGATCCTTTTCCTTAAGGATCTCGGGTTGCAGATCGTACCAAGCAGTAACAGCACTACTTAAATCTAATTCCACCAAATTGATGATGACCTGAAATAAAAATAGAATTATACACAGTTAATGACAACAAATTATTAGTAATTAAGATGGTGTAATGCAAATTACCTGTCCCATAACAGGGCTTTTCCAAGTTTTTTGTGTGAGAACAGTTACTTCTAATTGCCTTGTGCTGAGCTCTCCTTGCGACATTACGTACTCGAATGTCTCATCATAAACAGGATTACAGTTGTCTTTGACAGTCTGAAATAAGTCATTTTAGAAAAGGTGTTAAGTAAAAAGTGAAATCTTTAAGAATATCAAGTCTCAGAGGATAGCCATTTACTAATAGAGTGACTCAAAAATTGTTGTACCTCAGTTTTCCGTTTAGATTCTTTAGACCTCTCTGGTAACAGATACAGTTTGACATAGGGATCAGGGATGTTGCTTGGATCCTTGAGTGGCAGGTTACTAAAAATAAAATATTGTTTATAAAACAAAAATGTTTTTGTTTTTTGGGCTGAGCTTGAAAACTTAAATGATATCTTATAAAAAACACAATTTCTTTATAGCTGAGAACAAATTTTACGACTTGTTGAATTAACGACTTTTTGTAATTATAGTCCACTAAAAGTCCAAAAACATAATTAATTAATTAATAGGATGTTGATATCTTCAATTTTCTACCACTCACTGTGATGAGAAAATATTTATTTTTTAATTATGTGATTGATTAATGACCCTCCATTAGTTTTTATGGGGTTTCCTTCATTTCTAGCACCATTGGGTCCTCCAATGGAACTAGAATGTAAAATATTAAGCCACTAAAAATAATCATGGGCTGAGTTAAAAGTTGTGAACACGATATTGATGTCAGTCTTAATGACTTCAAAGTTAAACAGGGGACATGCAAAGACCAGAACAGGCAGACACTAGGCAGGTTGAAAATATTAAGGGTTACTGATTTTGAATAAGTATGACAATCTTCCATTTTCTAGCTCTGATTTTTTTAGAAAAAAAAAACCAACAAATAATTTTGAATGATCAAAATAAAATGGAAATTGGAACGAACACCATTTGACTATTGTAGTCTTGATAACTTTTAGTGTTTATAATATTTAATATCTGTACCTAAAAGCTAAATAAATAGCGAGATATAAGAGTTTAATTACTTACATGATTTTGTGCACAAGAATGACGAGCCTTTGTCTTTGAACGGTATAGCGAAGGGTCAACTGTATTTTCCCAAGATTATTGTCACCAATCGACCTAAAAATAACAGAAAAAAAAACACTTAATGCAATATTTCACAGTTTAGTAACCTAAACATATAAAAATATTTCATGTCCTTTCTTTTTAGACTGCGTTTTTTATTAATAATAAAGGTAGAGATGACTTACGAAGCTGCACTTGGCTGTCTGCGATGAACTGTCTCCACTGTTGGGATGGCACTAGGCAAGATTTGGGACTCCTCAGAAGTTTTTGAAGTGTCCTTTGCTGAATTCTCCTCTAAAGAGAAAAAGAAAACAATTTTGTTTAAAAGAAACACTGTAACATGTATATCAGTATACACTATAAAACGCAGTAGAGCGTATATTATCTGACTGAATGAGTCACCATTTAAATATTTGAAAGTGAAGGTGATATATTTGAGTAGCTGCCTGCAATAAATTACCAGATTTTGTGGATATAGTAGAGAGAGAATCCTGCTTCTTGATAGTCGAGACTCTCGATAGATTTGGAGATGGATTGATTTCTCCTTTGGACAAAGATATTTCGTCTTCGTCTTTTATTGTGCCCCGAGGATGTTTCAAAACCTAAGTGAAAAAAATTCAAAGTGTAACTACAAATATAGATTTAAAATAAATATTTTTTAGTAGGTTTAATAAAAGCTATGAGTTACTTCAGCCCCTGCTAAATTCTGATACATGAACTATTTACATAAATAAAGATTCAAAAAATGTGACTATACCCTTAGCCTCAAGGAAAGTTGAACTTTAGCGTCTGCATTGGAGCTTTTAATCTGAAGAGGCTGGTGCTGAAGTTCAAGTCCTGGCTTGTCGAGTAGGGTGCTCAAGTTATATGAAAGCTTTCCAATCTCAGTTTGTGATTTAGTATCTACAAACTAAATGGGAAAAAGATATAATTTAAAACTCATAAAATTCAATACGTCACAAAATATTATACAATCAAATACTTGACAATGACCTTAAGATGCATGGTATCTGTTTCTGGATTATTGACGAGAAATGTGAATTCCTTTTCAAAAACTGGATGATCCGTTCTATATACAATGTGCGACTGTTTTGACACTTTTCCGACACTGATGTGGAACATAGGATCTGGCGGAGTATTTCCAGTTTTTCCAGTCGGTCTCTGAAAAAATAAAAACAGAATATTAAACATTAGACATTACAAAATATGAAGTTTTGGTAGTTGATAGTTTGTCACAGATTGATTTTTAACTCAATTTTAATTGCGAACCTCAAAGGAATTGGCTTTACTTTCAAAAAGGTACCAGACAGTTGTAAAATATAAACTATTCAATTCAACTGAAATTTTAAAGGTACTCAAAAACATCCCATATTACACTGAATATGTCATAGTAAAGATGTAATAATGAGAACAATGCTTTGAATCAGTATCAGTTTTTAAGGGACGGCTATGAAATTATTTAAGATTTAAAGTTCTGATTCCCCCCCCCTCCATGGTTAAAGACACACTAAAGAAACACCAAAAGAAATTCAGAGATATCACAAAAATATAGTTTTCACAGTCAATAGTAGACATTTTGTAATTAATAACTCTCAGGTTTTAATGGCTTTATTTTTGCTCAACGTTCTATCAATTTATAATTTATTATAATTATTAATAACTAGTCACTGAAAAGACAATGACAGGCCTGGGGTTCAAACCCAGCATTTTCCGATCACCAGTTAGAGGCTATTACTCTGAGCTATCTCTGCCTGAACACCTGCCTAGCCAATCAAATCTCTTATATATTTTTCCATTTAACAGTACCTCTGCTAAGAGATAATTTATTTACTACCTATTCTATCGTTCTATCAAATAATTTTTGTTTTTAGAGAGAGAATTTATTTATTTCATTTTGTTACATGAGCTCATTACTCATACTTTAGCATATCTAAACTAAAACTAAAATACAATCAATACATACAACTAAACTATCTACTCATTTATATGAGTAACAATAGAAACAAAAAATACTGAATTAAAGTTTAAGCCTTGGTCTGCCTAATAAGCTTACAATCAAAAATTACATTAGTTTATGTCTGTTTGAGATATGTCGGAAATACAAGTGTTTTTGTTCATAAATTTGAATGTGTGAATAAGGTAACTTTTGGTCTTTCTGTATCGTGTAAGCACTTGTGTGAGTGTTAACTTGCTCGAATGTTGTCACTTGAATCAGTCCACTGAATTGGTTCCATTAGTTGTTAGTCTGAGATCGTATCAATTCACTCTAGAAATTATTAAGAAAATAATTTAGAATGATCGTCCAGCTGCTGGTGCTATTTCCTCATAATTGACCTGGTCAATACGGATGATCTTGCAATGCTTATTTTAACAATTTTCTTCGTAATTATTACCCTAATATTAGTAGAAATTATACTAATACTAATATTATTAAAATTAATACTTACAGGTAGATGAGATGCAGAATCGACATAGACCAAGAGAACAGCGGTGCTCATTGTTGTGACCCGAAGCATCTGTGTTTCGGCTAATGCCTGTCAATAAGTTGAACAATTATACATGATACTACCATAAAAACATATTTCTTGATTAAAATAATAATAATCTTAACAGAAATATTTACCGTTTTTAAATCTTCAAGTTTGTCAGACAGTTCCAACCAAGACATCCGTATATGAATCATGCCAGTTTTTGCTTCTTCTAAAGTTACCCACTAAAATGAAATAAATCACAGTTTTATCATTTTCGGAACATAAAATAAAATAATCAAAAATTGCTACAAATGACAGCTAATATATTCAAAGAAATTCAAATTAAGGAGTCAGTGGAATAAAATGCTGATAGAAACTTAATGGAAATAAAATTAATAATTTAAAGGCTTAACTATTCTATATATTAACTAGCTCTTGTAAGTGATGAATTCAAACATTTTAAATGACTTCTCGTGATTATAAATGCTACTTTCTATTCTTAAATCTAGTAAAGTTACACAAGAACCCGTTCAAAAATATTTTTTAAAGTTCAGAAATTTTAAACTCGGGATCCATAGATAGCCTGAATCTAGATAAGAATGCATTATTTGTTGTTATATCGGCTTTGGTTAATAAAAGAAAGATGTCAGATTTTCATCAAATTTTTATTTTTTTTGCCTCGCTAACCATCGATCCACTTAACCTCGAGATGGCCTGCCTCTCGCAGTTCTTAAAAATGTGGTAAGCAGAAAACTTCTTACTTTCATCCTTTAACACCATTTTACACTGGGAATGTAAATTAAAAACCTTCCTCATATATGAATTAAGTGATATCTATGTTATATACACATATATTAGTTATATATTATTACGTTCTTTGAATAGATATGGTAATATTATTTTTTATTCCTTTACTTTAAATTTTTTTTATTTATTATTTATTATTATTAGGTTCCATTAACAAAAATAATTCTGGCAAAAAGATGAATTTAATTCTACAAACATAAAAAAATAAACTTATATTAATTATATAAATACTTGTCTATAAATTTGATTCCTTTTCTTCTTTAATTCTCTTCATTCTTTAAACAAAATTAATACTTCTTCTCTTCGTGCTATTTCTCTTCCGTTCTGCTTTAAGTCAATAACCACTAACCAACAAAGTTTTTAAGTTTTTCTTACTCACAATCTCAAGCTAATAACATGTATTACGGGCTGATCCCAAAACTAGATGAGTATAATGCTCTGTGTGTTTTCATTATCACAACAACAACTATACTATGTAAGTTTTTCCATGATCACTAGACCCAGACACCTATACACCAGGCCGATCCCATAACTAGAGAGAGAAATTCTGTGTTCTCGTCATAAAACAACAACTATACCTTTTGTTTTTTCCTCCACCCTCAATTGTTTTTGTTTGCCTTCTTGATTCAAGGTTGGATTAAATATTTATATACAAACTCCACAATATCTAGTATCACAACAATATATTATTTTTGTTCTCTGAGTAAATACAAATATTTGAATCTTTAGAAAATGATAAAAATAGTTTGTTCCCATTTTAGTTGGAACATACACTTATGGTCATTAACGTAACTTCCTTTTAACAATGATTTTTGTTCCATTATCGCACCATAGTGAATTCTTTTATTCCTTCATCATTAAACATGTAACATGCTTTTGTTGTCGCATATATCACCATTTCCATATTTTCTAATGATAGGTACAGTCATTTTGTAAATGTATCATTTCACTAACAACTAGTCACTCATTTATTTTGTTGCTAATAACTGTTTCACAAATTGTTCTTATTCTTTAAATTCAAACTGATCAACAGTTTCATATTATTTTTCCACGAATGTCAAAACTTCTTGAAATAATAGATTGATGAAAATCTTATACTAACATTTTTCTTTCGTTGAACAAAGCCGATACCCCCCAACAAAGAATCAACTTATATTCAGAAATTTTCTATTTCTACCAACACCTTACAGATTTACAGAGATTTTACTAATATCTATTTTGAATATTACATATTTTTTTTTTCAGAAATAATCTTCATGTTTCAAAGTGTTATATTATTGAACGTAAAATGCCCTTTAAAGAACGGTGGAATGAAAATTAGAACATGAAATAGACTATAGTAACAAGATTATAAATAATTAATAAATGATTGAGCCATAATATTTTATCACACAAAGATACAAGGAAACGCCTAAAAAGAGAATATTTAATAATAAAAACAGAAATACTTACTGTATCTGTCTGTCCCTTTTCACTGGTTGCAAACACTTCTACTGAAGCCCTATTTACAAAAAATAAAAATTTCAATAAAACAACTTCTTAGAAAGCCATTAGAAAATTACTTCAATTGTACTTTTGTAATGACAGAATTTTTAAAGATTTTTTTTTTTTATAAGTTAAAATTAAAATTTTAATGGCAGAATAGTATTTAGTGCAAAGAAAAACAATTAAAGGCCCAAAAAAGCAAACGACATGCAAATTAAATGTTAGTTAAAACTTCTTTGTAATAAGAGAAAAATATATATTGTTTACATAAATGAGGATTCTTTTCTTTAACAAAAGATGAGCCGAGATATTTAACTTAAAATATTAAAACTATTTTTTTTTTTTTGAAAATACCTTCCAAGAGCTTCATCTTTTCCAGTTTTATCTTTGTCAAAAATGAGAGTTCTCACTAGCGATTCACCTTTCGTTGATTCCAACAAAAACTATAATAAAACTTTTTTTAGGTATATGGTAAAGCGTAAAAAAAAAAAAAAAAAACGAAAAATAAAAGTGACCAAGCATAAAATAAAAATTATTAAAACAAGAAATAGAACAGCAATCCTTTTTATTATTTCTAAAGAGCATGCAGTGTGAAAATTTATACTGGGCGAGTCAAAAGTTTGCATTTTTATTAAATAATATAAAAAAAAGTCAAGCCTTAATCCATCTTTATAACCAAGTGTTCAGTTTTTGGATAAATTTGCTCGTAGGTAAGTTATGAAATTGGGGTGATTTTGTCGACCGAGCCACATTTTTGGCCCAAGTACTAAACAACTTCTGCCTGAGTTAAGGGTTGTTTTGTAATTTGATTACTCAATTATTATGCATACTAATGACTCATCCTAGAATAATTTTGAACATATTTGATTCAGCACTGGTAAAAATCCTAAGAGGTCCTTACTCGGTTTTCTAAATTAATATTTAAAAAATAAAAAACGGCGAAAAGTGTTATTTCATACAAAATCCTTATACAAATTCTCACACATTATGAGTAAATAGGAAAAAAAAAAAAAAAAAAAAAAAAATGAACTCTTCAGTAATTTAATTTCTCAGATCTACCTTCCTAAAAAATCATGACTTTGAAATCCTGGGTCCCAATCCCAAACTGAAAACGCTACTTCCTCTATTCGCCTCGAAGTTATTATCGCCTAAAATGTTGTTTGAATTGTCTGTTAAATGTTATAAAATATCAAAAGCTACATAAAATAATAATTTAAATAAAAATATGTTGCATGCATACCATATTTTAGCAGTTTTAAACTAAATTATTAAAATCATTCAACAGAAAAACATACTGTTGCAGGTAATCCTCACAATGACAAAACAATACTTTGAATTGTATGACTACGCACAAGACATAATGAATGGCATTTCAAAGAGAAAAAATACTCTGATAATCATATGATAAACCTGGTCGAGTTTTAATGACGGATTCATTCGGATTAATTGTACATTTTGTGTTAAAACAGTACAGAGAATAATTACGACGCTTCACAAACCAACAAACAGTGTGGGTTAGATGAACATACCAGGGTCCCAAGTACAAATTAATAATTCTGCAAAAATAAAATAATAACGGAAGGACATGCAAAGCCTTTAAAAAATTGTCATGCAAAAGCAATACAGCATTTATTTCTTTCAGTGACATCAAAGCATGTGTAAGAATTTTTAAATATTAAATTTAATTTATATTTGTCCTATTGTTTAATATTTATAAGTAACAGCTAGAAAGACCTTTGACCGGTTTCTAAAAATCTTTATCCAATTTGCCACTTACTTCCCTAAGTCAGAGTCCTTTTTTGAAAGATCATCTTGGTCCATTAGTTTGAGGTTCAAAATTTGGCCGGAGATAGCATCAATGGGGAACTAAATAAAATCCCGTGATATGAAAAAGTATAAGTTAAATAAAATAAAAATAATAATAATAGAATAAGAATATTCAAAACAAATAATGAAGAAAACAATCAAATATTTATAGAGCTTGAAGAAAATAACAAACTCATTGAAATAAAAGTGAAATTAAGACAAGCTAGTAAGAAGACAAGTGTTTTAGAAAATGATTAGCTTTTCAAATGGATTATTTATATGTTTCGAGAGAGATGTCAATATCAATTTATAAATATTAAACTTTCTAGAAGCCTGGAAAACAATTAAGTACCGATACAGAAGGCTTAGCAAACTAAATAAAATGTCTCTTGACTTCTAAAATACAATGCAGTGTAATAATTAGAAAGATGCAGTCACATTAGCAGTAGTATTAAATCGAGATAACATGCCGTTTTATTTCAGTTGCAACCTAGAAAATAATAAAACCTACACAAGTTTAGAATTAATAATATACGCCATGATATTATTTTTTGGAGTATTAGCACTCAAACAGAGACATTTGTAGCTATTTATATAAGTTAGAAAATAAGCTTGAAGTATCTCAAAAAAAATCTTTTTATTGATATATCTTCCTCTTAGTCTTTCACGAGGTGTCTTAAAACTGCTTATTTATTAAATTAAGTCTTTTTGTATTATGTTATTGTTGCTTCTAAATATGTAAATTTATGTATCTAGTTTTAAATTGTACTCCTGATGATGCCTGAATGGGCGAAACATTGACTGAGAGGATGATATATCAATAAAAAGATTCATTTTGAGAGAATCCAAGCTTATCTTCTAACATATACAAATACCAATAAACTTTATATTAACTTTTTTTTTCAAAGTTTTCCAATCTTATATTGGGGATCTACTAAAACACAACAGCGCACAAACTATTTTTTTAAGGCAGCTCATTAATACAACTGATAATTACTAACATTAAAAAATAAATTGGCATCAATTATCCATAAGTGGTAAAATACAAAACATATGATTTTCCTACAAGTTAACAAACACTAGTACTTTCTCATTCCTGACTTGTGATGTAAATTTATTTAGTAGAAAAAAGTTGAGTATTGATTAACATACAATGGTTTTTGAAAAAAATACCTTAGAAAACACATTAATAATTAAAATAATTTCATGTTTAATAAAAAGTAAAAATAATAAGATCTAAGCCTGGTGCGATCAACCTATGCGATTTTAGTGATTGAGTGTTAACTAAAATGTTACTATCACCTTCTAATTTTGTGATTTAAATGACATTTCACTAATTTACTGTGAACTAACTATTTTGATGACCAGCTTCTTGTTTACTGTTTATGAAGTATTTCAGTGTCTACTTGGTGTACTAGACTACTTTTCTGCTATTGGTTAAGCATTAGTCTAATTCTAAATAACAATTGTGTTTTTTTTTCTTTATGTCTTATTATACGACAATACTGGAATTTCATGATGCTATAATTCCTTAATACTGGAATAGTACTGTCTACTAAATGGGATAAAACATTATTAGTATCCTTTAACCCCTTAAAATACAAATAAAATGCGCATCGATGCGATACGGCCAAAAAGCGTTTACAAGGCATAATTTTCAAAAATATGGGTGTTTCTATTATTTTACACTTTGACTAGTACATATCTATTTTAGATTTTTTTATCTGCGACATTACTATGCAAAATATGCTCTAACTTCATCATTTGTTAGTGGATACCAGTCCTTGTTCTGTCATTTTTGTATTCTGTTCCATTTCTATTTGTGCTGCATATCTATTCGTTTCTCTGACTATCATTTCAAAAAAGTCATCACATAAAACTTGTTTGAAAACGCCAGAGGTGTTGCATTTGTACGCAATCTTCGTAGAACAGAGCAGTTCATGCCTGCAGTTTCAGTAAATTGTTTTATATTGACAATATTTTCTTTTTCTTTCCAATTACATCCATCCTCTGGTACATCAGATTCGTCACTGTTAGAAATAGGTCTTGCACGTTTACGCACAATTTGTCGAATAGAATAGCTTCACTTGAATACTCAACAGTATAAACAATTTGATGACCATTTTCAATCTCACTATCATCACTAGAGTAATCTAATACACTTCCATCGTCACTTTCATATAATACATCCAACTGAGACATGTTGGGAGCACTATTTATAATTTTTAATAATTTCAAATATGTAGTACGGCGTTCGTAGGGCGAGGTCAGCACTGTAATGATTACCACTTTCATCGTGCGTCATTTACTGGTTTAAGCGATACGATTTAGTTTATCAGTAGTGTTGAGTAGGGGGTAAAAATCTTAAACAAAATAGGACCAAGGCACGACTGCAGCAGTTAAAGAACCTAATAGTATACTGCGCGGCGTTCGCTGAAGAAAGTTTGTTCTTGCCGTCTCGGAGACGTCAAAGTCTACAATCACACATGAAATCAATGACATCTCCCAGATGTCATTGTATGTCAAGAGGTTAATTAAATTCAAGAGGAATGGGCATAATTGAGAAATTCTGTGGAGTTCCACATAACATTTTAACCAGTTACAGTGCAAAAACAAACATTAGAAAAGATACCATAACACGAGATACCACATATTTACTATTACATACAGATGATTACATTTTTTTTTTATAATGTATTAGTAAATATGATGACTGAATTTAGATGAATAATTGATGCCTGTTAGTCTGTTAACTTGTACATTGACAATGCTATATAGCATGACAAAGACAACGCAATAACTGCAACAGAAGCTATTTTCTTGGCAAACCATAGTTGGGAAAGGTAAATATCTCTGTTTACATCTATTAAGTACAAACAATCACAATTACCCAAGAGTGAAACCTCATTTAATAAAAAAAAACATACCAGTTAATCCAATACACATCTTATAATACGCCAAACAAAAGCAGCTTATAGGTTATTGATACTACCTTGTACTTTCAGAAATTTAATCGCCCTGTTACTCAACATCTACTTTTTTTTCTTTTACTATTGTACCAAGCTAATATTAAAATGTATTACATTGTGTAAAATGATTTTAAAGCACAGTAAAAAAAAAAATGCCAATAAAAGGGAAATCATGGACAAGGTTTGGGGTTGCCAATGGGAGAAGGTAAAGCAGAGACATACTTCTAATTAAGGAAAGAAAAACTTGTAAAAGAAATTTTAAAAGGTTTCATATACAGAGTTCAAGTACAGGAATAGGTGAGGAAGATAAACTAGCATTGCAAATCTTCATAACGGATCACAAAACTTTTATCATTTTAATATACCATTTGTGCATCACATTACAAGGCCGGTGAATACAAATTAGTTAGTAGCAGAACATAAATACTGGTAATATAAAATACTTGTTACTTACAGTCAAAAATACCGCACCAGGCACAAATGGACAATGTTCACAAATAAAAAAACATGAACGATTAAACCAATCGGATGTTTAATAATTAAAAAAGAATAGCTTAAAATACCGAACAACAAACAGATTTACTGTTTATCAGGAGTCGGTATCAATAAGTGAATAAAAATCTAGACGACACATTTAACGTCCAAGAATAATTGCATGAGCGATTGGGATCAGTCATAGAAAACAGTCATGTGACATAATTCAACTTTAAAAAGGGACATATTCATGCATACAAATACATAGCTCGCACAAAAGATTACTTTAATAGTTGTTCTACTAGATAATAATGTTTGGTCTAGCAACAATCATTACTACCAAATTTTAACAGTTCAAGTTAAAACATGCCAAATACAACGCTATAGTGCGTTTGATCAAAAGGTAGATACGGTTTTTTATCACATGTGAGTGCATATTATTAATGCATATTATAAAAAAGAGCAATTAATATACTTGCTAGCATATCTATAATGAAATAAAACTTGTTTCATATGCAATAAAACAACCTTAAAGACTTCAGCAACATAAGAATTGTACATATTACAAAATTGAAAAGGATTCCAAGGATAACAGTCAAAACATACACTAAAAAAATTTTTTTTTTTAAACTAAATCTGAGTGTGTCTGTCTGTCCATCAAGTCAAGTACTGGTTTAATTCAATATTACCCCGTATATACTAAATATATTTCTAAAATTGCAATTATTTGGAATAAAAAAAGAATGGACTTGTAGCACTTTAAGTCAAAAATTAATTTATAGTTGGTTTTGTGTGAACACCGCGAGGAACAGAACTACTTTTTTTTTCAAAATTGAAGTAGAATTAACTTGAATTAGGGTAGCAAAACCCTTTTTTATTTTATGCCATATATCGGTCCATAAAAAGAAGGGAGATGAAGTTTAAAAATTGCAGATATTATAGTAAGGAGAAATTTTTTTTAAAACTGATTACAGAATTCTAATGATATGGTAAATCCTATCCTATAATGGTAGAGAGATGCTACAAATAAAATACCATGAAATATTTACCTAAATAAACTAATAATACTACTGATTCTATACTTTCGAAAAATGCTTTCATAATTGTGAAACATTGACACATATACAGCTTTCACTGATATCATATCAGTCTTTGTTTCTGTCACATTACGCCTCAAAACATGACTTTTATTTCAGGTTACATATAACAATTAGTTATGGACAGAAACAAATTTAGCATTTAAAGTTTTCATTTTCTAATAACTTGTAACAAGCTGTTGTATTCAAGTTTTTTTATTTACCTTTAATACTAAATATTTTATAAAAGAAATTTGTTTGGGTGAGGCATAGTTATCCAAGATGTAAAACTAAGATAAAGATCTATATCGAGGGTTCGTTTGAAAATAGTAAGGTTTCATTCTGAAACCTGAACATTTACAAAATGTTTGCAAGAAGAGCCTTGCTTTCTTTTCTTATCAGTGCTACGTATCTTAAAAAGATCAATTGTTAGCGGTGTGATGAGTGGATAGAATTTAATTTACCGTGGATAATTGAGATATTTTAGAAAAATAAAAATTAGTGAAACACTGTTTAGTTTACAGCAACAGTGCTAAGACACTAGCCAAGATAATAACATCACCACTAATTCATACTGCCTTTATCTTTGTTCAGCATTGGGTTTTATTATAGATTACTAAACATTAAAAGTAAGATTATTAAACAAATGCAAACATAGTTCGCAATACATATTTATATACCTCACACCAGAAGTCCCATTTGGGATCAACTGTGTTATCGATAGTTTTGGTCCTGTATGACTCTGCTCCGAGAGTTACGATGGCATAAGGATCTGATTTTCCTTTTCCAAGCATACTTATGTCTTTCTTCATCAGTTGTTTAGCTTCAATCAAGTGCACCCTGAGAACCCCCTGTAAACAGATAAATAAAACTTTTTTATCGATGTATTTGAAGTATACTTATCACTCTTTTCCCCCAAATAATATCAAAATTAGCCAAAGGACATTTATTAATCAATTACTTAGAAATATCAACTCTTTGAAAGTACAGTGGGTTTTCAGGAAAGCCTGCTAACATGGAAAAGGTCTAAATAAACTAAGTTGAGTTAAATTTGACGAATCTCTGATATAATTGCAGCTTATAAATTAGTATCGACAAAACCCTTTGAGCAATTCATCACACTTGCGTTCCTTTATAGGTTTAGTTTACATTAAGATTATGTACTTTAATTGAGCGTAACTATTCTTGCTTTAAAAAATTCATAAACTTATATTTATTTATTCAGTTTTAAGTACACAATAATCTGTCAATTTTTAATTCATTAATTCTTATAACAATTTTCTTTGTACTCAAAATATTGGCATTTTCATGTTAACTGTCATATGATACAGCCATCATACACAAAATATAATTGACAAACAAAGAATAATATTGATGGCCTATAGATGAAACAAAACAAAATTAGTTGGCCTATTCAAATGTATTTACAGTATTGATAATGAGAGTATTGATGATTGCGAGTACTGATAATAACTGATGAGTGAGGTGACCAGTAAGATACCGTATCTAAAAATTTGTATTTCCATGAGGTACATAATACAAACAAGGAACTACACGATTAGATAAAATTGTCATTATTTAGGTGAGCTTATCATGCATTCGTTTATGACTCTATCCTTGTAGTCAAATTTAAAAAAAACACTTTTTACAAATATTTTTCTAAGAATCTTCTTTCAATAATTTTTAATATGTCAAGATCATTTGAGTCAAATTTTAATGGTTTAAAGTGATGCATACAATAGAGATTTCTATATTGGCCTATTTATTTTGGCTTTTGTAAGCAATAAATACATTGTTTCCATAGTAAAATGTATAATATTTCGAATGAAATTGTAATGAGTAACTTCCCAATAGAGTTAAATAGATAATAAGATCATTCAAGGCCATATGCCACTTGATGTCACAGTATTTGTCAGCTTATAAAATTGTGGCTATGACCTGTACAGAATTCAATGACTTATATAATACATTTTCTTGTCATATTTTAGGTCAACTGAGATTTTAAAAAAATAATGACTGCACGTTAAATTCAATGGTTTCAAAGAAATAAAATGAAAAAAAATTATAAAACAAGTTAAGCAAAAACAATAATAAGTAACATAACAAAAAATAAGAAGAGAATTGGAATAACTTTTAATCAGATTTAAACCATTCAAGAATTAAACCACTTAACATATAAATTTGATTAAGTTTCTGAGCAATAAAGGTGTGGGTTTCAATGTAGAATCTTTTCATGAGTAACATGGTTTAAAAACAAATGACCACAGTCCCACAACACAATTTTGCCACAAGCGAAGGTAATGTGATGTTAAGAAAAAATGACTGCATATTGAAACAAATTCAATGGGTTTGAAACACAAAAATTTGCTGAAGCTTTCAATTATTTGTTTAAAAAAAAAATATTTCAAACTTCTATTTATGAACGGTGAGTGGGCTGCTTATATTGACAAGAGAAGTGAGCTCACACTTGCTAATTCCATGCATGTGCACTGCAGGAAAACGTGTTTAAGCAACAGACTGACACAAAACTGGCAAGCAGCTTACAAATTTTCACATTTACATCCTGAACTATACAGTAATATTTATTAAATGAAAAAAAAAATGTTACTCAATTTAAATTAAATCAGTTGGACAAGTTGAACTGTTTTTAACTACTAAATTTAAGATGTCTTGGTAGGCAAATATTGAGATCAAAAATGTTCATTTAAAAAAACAAAATTATGGAGACAAGACATTCTTTTTTAGACAAATATTTTTAGCTACCTGATTTTTTAACGTGTATTTTTCTTTGGTATTTTTATCAAGTATACTATAAAATAATATAACATTACTCACTTGTGGTTCGGGGAATTTCAGCAAGTGTGTAGAAACATCATCGCTCAATACTATTGATAATTTATTCGGCAATACCATAATTCCTGATACTTGTTCAGTTATTATTTTTCGCAACATATCGCTGTAAAGAAATAAATTCATCATTTATTTAATTAATAATAGGTTTTATACAATACAAACATTAATAGTGTGAGGTTAGTTGTAAGTTACCTGAGTCCTGGCATGTCCAACAGATCAACTACGCCAACAAGGTTGAAATCTATAGTCGGATTATTTAGAAAGTATATCTGCAGACCACCAACCAGCGGTACTGTTTTGATCAACGGCTTCATGACTATTCTGACCATGCCATGAATCTGCAACAAATAGATACTTAACAGCACTGATTGAATAGTCAACAACTGAAAGCTGTTTAATTCCAAGAAATATTAACCTGAAAGTCTTTGATGCCCCCCGAAAGTCCACTTAAGGTGAAAGAGATGTCACAGTCACCAGCATAGCTAAAATCATTCATTTATTGTATGTCAAGTTAATAAAGATTTTTTACGGTTAGTGGTTACTAAAACTTACAATATATCTAAATCCATGATGATTTCATTCCTTGCAATATTTTTGTCATATACTTTTACACCGCCGACTCTTGGAGGCTGAAAAGAAATATTTAATAATCAATTGCATTAGCTGTTTGACAACATTTAATAAATATTGGTGAAAGTGTATGGATGGTTGGTTTCTGCCAACCCACTTTTCGATTGAGCTGTCCCTATCATTCAGGTTAAGGCTCTGTCAATTTCTTAACTGGGCTTATCACCTTCTGAAAACATCATAAATTGTGGGCAGTTTCCAGGGTTGATTATAATCAAATCATTTTATAACGTTTTAAATACCTCTTTGCTTTTACAGCATTAAATCTGATATGATAATATTTATTAGTTTGGTTGTGAAAACATTGGTCTAAAAACATCAGAAATGATTTTATTCAGAGTTGACTAAAATTGAGCACAGTTAATAATATATGTCATACTAACTTTAACACATTAATTTGAGTAGAAATATTTTAAAAAGATGTATCTTACAATTGAACCAAGACGCATTTTCTGAAAAGAGAATCCGGACATTTTGTACATCAGTAAGCTCTCTTGAACAGCTGGTTCGATTTTGTCTTTAATGATATCTTTCGCATAGTGGTTTACATTAGGCCAAACTTGGCTGAGAATCTGTAAAATACCATCAATAATAATATTTGCAATCGTTAAAAATAGTTCATATGGAGGCAAATGTTACTTGAATGGATAATTACCCTATTGACCCATTCAGCTCTTTCAATGTCGGGGAAAAAAACCTGAAACAATAGACAATTACCATTTACCGATTAAACAAAATAAATAGAGATAATGTTTGTCGAACAGAAGCGCGCAAACCTGTCAATATTTGTTCATAATTCTTTCATTTGAATGACAATAGGAGTGAACAAATATGGTTTTACTCACCCAAGCTGGTAGATCGTCAACCCTTGCCAGTATGACATCTTTTTCGTTTGACAGAGCGGCTGCTTTGGCAATGTTCCTTTTCAAAGTCTTCTCTTTCTTCCATTCTTCCCTAAGAACTGACAGAACGACTGGTCCCAGTAGCCAGGCTGGGCTGATGTTGAAATAGCCGAAGAGGTAAACAATAGCAATTTTGCTTACATGTTTCCCGAAGGTGTACATTAGATGTAGGATACTCGAACGGCTGCCGAGATCGTTGGGGACAATTTGGTTTTCGACGGTGGGTTCATCTTTGGGACTTTCTTCCGACATATTTCTTCTGGAGATTGATAAATAAAGGGAACTGTGTATATTCCTTAGGAGATGTGTGTCGAGGGGCGCTGTCGCCCAGACTGAAAGGAGAGTTAATTATAAAACACTGCGTCAGCCTGAGGTCATCACGATAGATTTCAAACCGTAAGTGATAACATATGCAGGTCTTATCAGAACGAGACTCGAGAAGGGGTGATAGAATCGATCAGTGCTTAGAGGTAATATTTTGATAATTCTGAGATTAAGTCAAGTAAAAAATATTCAAGGATCGCCTTTCATTTGTCTGTCGGTCTGTCTGTCTATGTTCTAGATAGTGGTCATAAAAATGATTCAATCATTCTAAAATTGTATAGGTAAATTCCGCAACACCTCACAATATCTTCTTTATTGCTATAAGCTTTTGGTTAAGATACAGTAAGAGAAAGAATGGACAAAAAAATAAACGTAAAAATTTATGCTCCTTTTGCTAACTTCTTTAACCGAACTCTGTCACCTCTGGAGTATCGAACCCTATGGTTTTCCACTTTCCACTTCCTTGATTTATTTTATATTTATATTTCAAAAATACAATTTAGTTTATCATTTAATGTAAAAATACCTTACACGCTAAATTATTGCCAAGTACTTAACTGATGACACTTCGTTTTGTTTTTATTTAGACATACAATAAAACTACTGGACAAAACATGCCTATAAGTAAGACACGGGTTTAGTTAAAGTTACGAAAACTATTTTAATCAAGGTTTTAATGATTTTTTGTAATTACAGCTCAAAATTGAACACTATATATGCTTTAATGTGGACGATAGCAAAATAATGATTTTTATTGTCAAGTAATTATTTAATTATAGGTACCGCTGGCACCTAACAGTGCCTGTTCAAAGAAAATTTTGCTACACAATTATTTTGGAATATAAGAAAAAAAACTATCAAAGAAGTCTTTGAATCTGCCTTTAAAGAGAAAACAGTTTTCCTGGTATGGATTGATGCAAGGTGTTCGCAATTAAATAATTGAATGAGTAACTGTTTAACAAGAGTAATAAACAACCAGCAATACACAGAACACCTTCATTACCTCCTTTTAACATCAACAATATTGTTAGTAACATTATTAACATCAACGTTATTGTTAACAACATTATTAACATCAACGTTATTGTTAATAACATTATTAACATCAACGTTATTGTTAATAATTTTTCAAAGTCGGTTAGTGCTTATAAAAGATCTGCAATTAATTATTTTTGTATATATTTTATAACTTTTCTGATGTTTGAAACATTGACATTACCCCAACTAAATTTATTTTATTTAATTATGCTGTCTACTTATAATCACTTATATCATGTCAGAAAACAATGTTTTATACAGATACTCAAATGTTTTTAGACCGATTCTTCGTTAGTTTGAAATCCTTTGATATGCTTAAGTAATTTCTGGTTGAGTATTAACCCGGACATTCTGCCGGCATTTGGTCTACTGTTGTGGTTTGATAGCAGCTTTCACAGGCTTATTTATTTCTAAATTGCAGATTTTGTAGTGCTAAAATACTTTCCTTTTTATGAGGAAATATTTGAAGTAGATTGTACGCCCTAAAAGATAGCAAATATTTCATCTACCTATCCATAACATTCGAGTATGAAATTGAATTCCTTTGCTGGATTCAATATCGCAAAGTAAAGGGGGGGCACGGAGTCCCATGGGTTCATCCTGTAAAATGCGTTCCTATGCAGTTTGGTTTAAGCGAACCATCTATTTCAGGGATCCCCAACCATCTACCAGCGGGTACCAAGGCGCCCGGTGAACGTTTCATGCGTCCTCAACGCTGCAACACAAATAAAAAAGGATTAAGTTTTTGTTTTTTTTTAAGCGTGGAAGGAAGAACTGGGGCTAGAAATTTTGGATCTTGAGAACAATATTGTCCTAAAACCTAATGTTACCCCTGATCTGTTTGATCTATTTATTTAGGTATTTTTTTCGTATATTTATATATATTTTAAGTTTAATCATATTATTTGTCTTGCTGGAGATATATATATATCTTATCTACCAGCATCCTGAACTATGTCCCGATAACAACTTTTCCAACTTTCAAAAAAACGAAAAATTCTAATGCTTGTAACATCTCCACTCTGTGTTCGAAAAACTACTTTTCTGGTTTCGATGTTGGTAATTTCAAACCCAGAAACCCTCGTGTTTTTCGTTTGTATGTCTCTTCTAGTATTTGTGATTCCCATGCTCAGACGTGAAAAATGAATGCTATCAAATTAAAGAAAGATCTTAATGTCCTTACTAATAGGATATAATTAGTGTTTTTTTTTCAAACTATGATTATTTAAAAAATCGTTAAATCATTGATTTACATCGTGTGAGTAACTATAATTTATACCGTGAGTTTTTTTTGAGGTATGGTATTTTGTTCCATACGATCCTAAAAATAAAAGCAAACCCATGTGTCGGGTCAAAGTTTGTCGTCGAATATCCCCAAAGTGGGGAGGAGACGCCCGCCGCGGGCTAGGGTCGCTACAACCTCTAGCCACCGTCCGGCGAGCACCAAGAAAGATATAAGGTGGGTGGACCTGTGGTCTTTCACCCTGGCTGCCGGCCTAGTCGGGGGGCAGCTTAATTCGTTTTGATCTGACTCCATAAGATCTTAGAAGGTGCGTGCCCCGACAAAGCACTATGTTCAGGAGAAGAGGAATAGGGTATGTTTATAGGTAGTTTATGTGGTCTTGGAATGACCACGAATTCACACTCGGTGTCTAAGGGTAGGCGAAAACCATCCAGATCCCAAAGGTGAGTGTGAACCGGAGAAAAGCAGACTGGATTGCCGTGGGAGACGCTACTAGGTAAGCTTGTAAGGCCACGGCAACCGTCGTCCACGAGGGAGAGGTCTCTCCCAAGGAGGTGCTAGCTTTAGCGAGACGAAGTCAGAGATTCCCACTAGGAAGGTGTGGGGTCTAACAACGTCGGACTAAAACAAAGCGAGGTTTGGAGAGAGAGATGAAGAGGTAGTTGAATGAGAAGACAATGGCTTCAGGTGAGCAGCAAGTGCCAGTGCAGAGAAAGAGGAGAGAGTAGTGTTCCAAGTGACGGTCCTATTTCGTTATACCAACTCGAGCTAATCTCGCTGCTTATATAGGTGGCCAGTTGTGGGGGTGGGTCCCACCTGCGACTGTTTCCCCCCACTAGTAGAAGCTTAGGAGACCCCCACTCTCACTGACGTCATAACATTTATTAAAAACATATGGAAACATGGATAGATATTTTTTGATCCGAGAAGAGGGGAACTTGTAATTATTCGTAATTAAGAGGTGGCCACAACACCATGCAAAATACTGAACGTTCGTTAGTAAATATTTTCTCATCATGGTAAGTAGAGTTTCAAATTGAATATTACGTCTTTATTAACAGTTTATTATATCTGTTTAGACTTCAGAGGATTTTGTAGCTATAAAAACATTTGGGTGTTTCCTTGGGTACTAAATGATTAGGATTTGTTTTATTTTTATTATCTTAAATGCTGTATAATTTGAGGAATAGTTTTATGTAACGAAAATAAAATAATTATCATTTTTTTTTAAATTTCATTCCGATCTGACGACATATTAATTTCAGTGTATGAAACGCACCCACTGACTGAATGCTCACCGACAACTAAAAGCCGCTAGAGTAAGTCACTACGGGAAAAAACACTGCGTGCCGTTACACGGTACTCCTGTGTGACGATGTTTTTTATGACGGTCTTCGTCCCAATACCCCTCATATAAAATGAAGTCATATATAAACTCAATTGTCTGACTTATCAACCTTTACTTTAATTTGATATGTAAATTACCAACCAATCTATTTTTTTCAAACTTAATTATATATTTGTGAAAATTAAAATATTATTAACTATATGTGAGATTGAATCACCTCAAGAAAATGGGTTGTATATTTCAAAATTCCAGAATGTATTTAAAAATATATAAATTCTGTGGGCGTTGGCACCCTAATGGTTTTTAAACCTGAGAGGGGGGAATTCTTCGATCTAGCTCAGGTAATGTCAGAGGAATGGTATTTAATTTCCTGTCTCATCTCTTATCAAGATCAAAAGTTGGCCAGCTTATGCTTCCTGACTACTAGTTTCTCCCTTTCTCTCTTTTTTTCTTCTTTCTGTCATGAAAAGGGACTGTTTCTTGCGCTGTTTAAAGTTTTCGTTTCCAGCCTTCAGGAGCTGTTCGATAAAATTTCAGAGATGTTCCATAGGATAGAAAGTTTTTTCCCTTGTAGAAAATGATATAGCAAAATAAATCAAATACTTTATTAGACATTTTAAGAGACGACTTGAAATGAAAAATATATTTTATCAAACATCGAGAGGAAACAGTCAGAATTAGTGACAACAGTTACCTTCGAAGCCAAAAACATTTGGAAAGAAAGATTTAACACTTAATAAGCGAATAGTCTTTCTGAACATTTCGTATTGATTACTTACATTGTTTTATTAACGCATTTCTCTTTGTCCATAGTTTTATAATGCTAAGAATATTATAATGCTAAAAGTAGAAGGGGCCTGAGCAGAACTGTATACCTCCCTCGAAACTTCATGGTAGTCACTGATGGTTCCTGTTATTTTTAAGTAAGCAATTCTCCTTACTTCCCAGAATCATATCCTTTTCTTATACATATATGTCTCAGCGTTAGCTCCAGACCATCCTAGACGTTCCACCCAGTATGTAGTAACGTAACTCTTAATATTTGTATATAGCAGTGTTTTGCTTGTACTTCATAATAAAGCTTTTCTTTCTTTTCTATTAAAAGACTCTCCTCTACTAAGATTATTCAACTCCTAGATTGTTTTTATTGGATACCTGATGTAAACTGTCAATAGGGTAGCTAGCTTTACAGAACACTTTCGGTCTGCCAATCATGTTTACTTAGCTGGAAAAGAATCTATAACACACTTTTTTGTTACAAAAATTAAAAATGATTACAATTAGCAAGCATAGATATGTGAAGCAATAATCAATAATTTAGCACTTATTAGACGGTACATTTTCGTACACAATTTTATACACCCAACTGACAAAAATGTTCTAGGAAAAAACAATGACTCCAAAATTGACAGCACACTAACCTTTTTTATACAAATTAGATTTAATTGCTGCATTTTGATGTCCCGGTTGAGGTGCTTAAACGACAGCTAATTCAAGTAAATAAATCATGAAAGAAGATCATCGAAATGATGTAGAGGCTTGATAGCTCGCCGAGTTATTTTTTTAATGTTACATCAATTTTGATCCTTTCCAATAAACAAAAGATAAAATCACATTATTCAAAATATTTAAATAAAACAGCTTTAGCCATGGCTACAAATTCCTATGTAAAAACATATATATATATATATATATGTGTTAGTAAAAATAATTGAGAGCTCAACCCTTAATGGTATAATACCACACGCTTAACCATTTTTTTTATTTGAATATTAAGTGGTCGAACAAAGTCGAACATCAAGCGTATCCAATCCTTTCAATCAAAAGTCCTGAGAACAATAGTAAATGTCCCTTATTATGTCAGGAACAAATCCCTTCATAACGATCTTAATATACCCTACATTCTCGAACTCATCCTTTCCAAGTTCATGAAATTCCATAGTAGTCTATCCAACCACCCTAATCCCCTAGCACAGTCATTGCACTTCACCACTCATCCCTATAATACTCGTTCGAGACTGAAACGGCGGTGGCCTCGTGTCCTGCTATAAATGTGTAACAGTGGGAGTCCTGGCAATGGCCAGTTTCTCTAATCATGTCCTGATCGTATGTGGCTCTCGCGCTCTTCGTCAGCCTCTACTGGCTCGTATCCGGTGACGCGGTTGACGGAGGAGCGTGGGGGACTTCCCAAGACTCCGCTTCCTCTCTCACATGCGAGTGTGGTGACAAGCGTGTGGATTTGGGAGGTCTCTGGGCTGTTTGTAAATCCTGTATGAATGATGAATATGGTATGAATGAGAACATTTATCTCAATTACTTATTGCCTATTTAGGCAGACTGTAATTTTAGCACAATAAAGAAGTTTAAAAAAAAAAAAAAAGAATATTAAGTAGTTGAAATATGAGCAGTCAGGTATGTTAAGGTTTTCTTTCCGGTATAAGAGTAACTTTTTCACCGACTGCCCTATGAGACCTTTAACAACCGACCTTTGCAGGGGGTGAGAAGGGATTAATGGAACGGGGAGGGGGGGGGTTGGAGTGTCGCCACATTATGCGGGACTGCTGTTATACAAGCGGTCTCCATCTGTCCCTGTATGTGGGCGCCCGCCTAGCCATCGACAACCGGACAGCCGCACAAATCCTCGGGTCCACCTGTCAGGTAAAACTTTTCACGCCACCCAAAAGACGAAAAAACTTTACAAAAAACAGCCTATGGGAGGTCAGCAGTTAGGTAATTGGTATGGGTGCATCATGATTGTATTATATGTTAATAAGATGGGGCCGGTAGCTTAACTCAGGCTAAATACAGTTAAAATTGAGAACTTATACGAATTTTGACTGTGATAATCAATTGGTTTTTGAGCAAATTATCTGGAGATCGCATTTTGAACATCATCCGAATTTTCAAATTTTTAGCGATTGGAATTAATGGAAATCCACCCCTGCACTTAAGCAAGTGTGATGGATCGTTTTGTTTCGACTCCAAAAACGATTTAATATCAAGATTATAGGTATTACATACAAAAAGAACCTATCAGATCTAAAAGAAGACTAGCTAATGAAATCGCACAAAGTTTAATGTCAACTAGAAGGCGGATTATTATTGAAGATGTCGCTTTAGAAAATATTTTAGAGATTTTTTGACTTTTCATAAAAATATTTTCTCTCTTAGCGTTCTAATTATTGTCTAATTTTTCGAAATGACCAATATCATGCACTATCAAGGGGCGAAGGGTTAATATTCCTTACCAAATCTATACCCCCCCCCCAACACAGTGGTGCTTGTATTTCCTGTTAGACGTATAAAAAATGTTTTATACACAAACCGTTTTTTTTTTTTAAAAGGATGTGTTTTCATACACTATAGGTTTTTGTATTAACATGGCTACCTACCTTTTAATGTAAAGTTGGTTTACCATGCCTGAATGGGTTCGGCAATGGTATCGGACGTTTTCAATTATTTTTACAAATTGCAAAACAGAACGCCTTTAAAAAACACTGGTTGAGTTAAAGTTTCAAACGTGATAATAATGAGAAGTTAGTTTTTTTGTAATTATATTAGGTGGACCGGAAAGTAATGTTGTTGTTTTTTTTACATTAAATTCAAGCAGATAAATTTTTAACAAGTATTTGTTTTTGATCAATGATGTAATCGCCCTCGTTATCAGCAACCTTTTTCCATCTAGTGTGCAAATTTTCAATCCCTGATCGATCAAAATCAATTGGTTTTTGAGCAAAATATCTGGATATGGCATTTTGGACATCATTCGAATTATCAAATTTTCAGCGATCGGAATTAATGGAAATCCGACGGCGCAATATCGGGCGAGTATGGTGGGTGAGGCTTGGGATGAAAAATGGTTCCTCTATGATAGTCCAAAAATCTCTCTCCGCATGAATCGGCACGAAGTACAGTTAAGCCAGGCTTACACTCCAAAATGTTTTTGGTGGAGTATTCGCGGGGTCGTTCATCGCTGATACCTGGAAAAACTTTGAATGCAGATTTTTACAGTGAACAATTGGATCGAGTGAATCAATCTTCAATTGAAAATTTCCCAGCGATTGTCAATAAAAAAAGGCGTTATTCTGCAACACGATAATGCAAGACCCCACTGCGCCTATTTTTTTCCGCAGGAACCCTGGAAAAAATTAATGAATTGGGGTGGGAGGTATTGTCGTAACTACCATACTTGCCCGATATCGGATTTCCGTTTATTCCGATCGCTACATTTTTTAAGCGGCAAAAAATTTCAAAATTTGAATGATGTCCGAAAAGCCATGCTCCAGATATTTTGCTCAAAAACCAATTGATTTTGATCGATCAGGCATTGAAAATTTGCACACTAGATGGAAAAAGGTTGCTGATAACGAGGGTGATTACATCATTGATCAAAAACAAAAACTTGTTAAAAATTTATCTGTTTAAATTTAATGTAAAAAAAAAAGAGATTACTTTCCGGTCCCCCTAATAGTTAAAAAATACGAAATAAAAATTACATACTGTTAATCAGGGTGTCGAGTTTTTTTTAATCTGGTACCCTACTTAAAATTATGTTTTTTAATACCAAGTAATTAATTAATTAATGAGTCTTAATTGTGGAGAAGGTTACATTTTTCGTGTCTTCACAATATCAAATGGGACCTCCATGTAAAATGCCATGTATTTACTTTGAACAGGTGACTTGCCATAAGAGGCAGCCCAGAATAAACGGACAAGCTCCAGAAAAATCCCTAGGGTTTGAAATGTATACATGTAAATTAAAAATAAAGGAGAACTGGGGAGCTACAGTGATATACAGTCGGGATTATAACCGCCAGTACGAAGGGATGTAGTGGGATAAAGACCCTTACAGATTTCTCTAGCCACTTCAGCACTACGAAGGTGGGGAAGGGTGGACCATATTAATCTTGCGCTACCGTGTGTGATCATCCTTCAAAGCTGACTCGACCCAATCCCAGAATGTTGTGTACTTTCGGTTATTTTTCGCTTGGAATACCTTGCCGTAACAGTATTTGGCCAGGGGTAAAAAATCAACATTCCTACCTGACAAGAACAGGGTAGTGAGTGGCCTTTAGGTAGGCCTGGACTAATGAAGAACAATCAAGGTTCATATCATACAGTTGTTTATAGTTCTTATAGATGTATATCAGACAGTTGATTTATAGATTTTATTTTTTTCACAACTTCCCTTTATTGTGCTAAAATTACAATCTGCCTTATTAGGCAATAAGTAATTAAGATAAATGCTCTCATTCATACCATATTTACAATTTATCATTCACTCGCCCATTCATACAATATTTACAGACAGCCCAGAGGCCTCCCAAATCCACATGTTGTCACCTCCCTCGCATACGAAAGAGGAAGCGGAGTCTTGGGAAGTCCCCCACGCTCCTCCGTCAGCCACGTCACCGGATACGAGCCAGTGGAGGTTGACCAAGAGCGCGAGAGCCACAGACGCTAAGGACATGATTGGAGAAACTGGCCAATGCCAGGACTCCTACTGTCACGCATTTATAGCAGGTCACGAGGCCACTGCCGTTTTAGTCTCCGAGGTGGATTATAGGAATGAGTGGTGCAGTGCAATGACTGTGCTAGGGGATTAGGGTGGTTTGAAAGGCTACTGTAGAATTTTATAAACTTGGAAGATATGAGTTCAAGAATGTAGAGTATATTAAGATCGTTATGAAGGGTTTTGTTGCTGACGTAATAAGGTGGATTTACTATTGTTCTCAGGACTTTTGATTAAAAGGATTGGATACGCTTGATGTTCGACTTTTTTGCTGTCCCCCATAGCTCTATTCCGTAGTAGATTTTATTATACATTATACATTCTTACTTAACTTTCAGATGGATTGAACCATTTTTACGAACGCTGGCGTACCTGAATGAAGGTGGCCCTCTCCTTTCGGGCCAGTAAATGCAAATTAATCTATCTCAAAAGGTTAGTTTACTAAAAGGTTAGTCATCAGTTAGCTAGTCGTCGGGAGAATGATTTACAGACCCAAACCGCGGGTCTTATATACCCAGCTGGCTTCGTAAGTAGCCAATTATCTCCGGTTTTATTGTACCCAATGGCAGCTCAGTATGCGGTGACTCTTTATTCTCGGCCGCCCTAAGTCTGGGCTGCTACCTGCTGTGGGTAGCGGGTGACCTAGCTCATATAACTAATTGACTTGCAGCTGCGTCTTTATTGTTTACAACATTTACAATGATTTATGATTTGGTAATGTTATTTACATTTGTTTTAAATTAATTTACAATAGAGTATAGGGTGATTTTTCTTATGTAGTTAGCGGTCGCTACAGACATGTTTAGTATGTAATAGATCTCCCAAATCTACATGGTTGTCACATCCCTCGCATCTGAAAGAAGAAGCGGAGTTTACTTTAAAAATAATATATGGAGCTTTGAAACTAGAATAACCAACACTTTATTCCACTCAGCGACGAAAGAGTATTGTATTAATGAACCACTCAGAAACGACGGAGTGTTATGTAAATTTAAGGACTAAAGAAAATAATAAGTGTACTAGTTTAGAAAGATAGCATAGAAAAGTAAAATTTTTTTTACTAGTTCATAAACTTGACTTCTTATCTATGACGAAGTGTTTTGAAGTTGATTTCAGGATTTTATTTGTTAATCAACTTTTAGTTAAAGTGAAAACTGATATTATACTTTATTATATAACAAATAATTTCTTAAGTTACTTTAGATAGTAAATTAACTGTGGTTAGATAAGGCTGATCATAAACAATGTTATTTGAGACCCCCCCTCCAAATAACGTGATCCCACCCTTAGTTATGAATATATTGAAAGCTAAAAACCACTTCTGCCAGTCTTCACCCCGTTACACTCGTACTGCCATGAATATCAGGTCGAGTCATAAGTAACTTCCGATGCAGCCAAGTAGAATCTATTGTTCGTATCTACCCACTATGAGTTACCATGACAAGTTTAGGTTTTCACTATATAGACGAGGCTTCAGTTAGTCTTTTGTCTACTGTATTGTGTGATACACGTTACGTTAAACTGTTGTTTTTTTTAAACTCTGAAATGGAGAGTCAAAAAGTACATATTCGTCATGTAATGCTTTGGGAATTTAAACAAGGCTATAGTGATAGGGCGACAGCTGAAAAAATATGAAGTGTATATGGTGAAGGACTAATAACTGATCGGGCAGTTAGAAATTGGTTTATAAAATTCCGTTCTGGAGATACGACCTTAAAAGATGAACCGAGGGCGGGGCGTCCTTTCGACTTTGACGACAACCTTATAAAGGCAATTGGAGCAAAATCCACGTCAATCAACAAGAGGTATAGCAGAAAGGTTGAATACATCACAATCAACTGTTAGCCGCCACCTGGAGAAATTAGGGAAAGTCAGCAAGTTAGGAGTAATTGTTCACGGGTACAAATTGAGCCTTTTTTTAAACGGGATTGTTACATGCGATGAAAAATGGGTTACCTATGGCAATATAGTCCGCAAAAGACAGTGGCTTGATAAGGACCAACCACCCCTACCAGATCCGAAAGCAAACATCCATAGCAAAAAGATTTTATTGTATGTATGGTGGGATTGTCGAGGAATAATTCACCACGAGTTGTTGAAGTCAAATTTAACGATTACTGCGGATAGATACGTTCAGCAGTAGCAAAGAGTGCAAGAGAAACTCCATAAAAAGCGTCCTGCACTTTTCAATGAATATAATTTTGTTATTTAATGAGAGCAAAATAAATGTCTGATAAAAAATCGGAATGACTCGACCTAAATAGTTACAAGTCTACGTATTCTTGTCCTGTCTCCCTTCTCTCTTTTAGAGCGAAGTTGTGTATTTCCTTTGGCCAGCTTACTGCCCCTATACTTGTTAGACGACCACAGCGTTTAAAGCTTTTGTTATTTAAACTAACAGAATGGACATCTACTTGAGTAATTTGGGGTAAACAGATCTCAAAAATTCATTTCCATGAAAAGCACTTTTGTTCTACTATGGGCGATAAGTTTTTTTTTATGAGAACCTAGCTAATAATCAGTGTTAGATCCTCTCCTTTGTGGACATCCGTTTTCCATTACTCAAGTGGATTTTTCTTTCTTCCTGGATATGTTTAGTAAGTTTAGTTTTTAGATCAAAATGGTGAGCCCCATCACCTCGTAGAGTCTTGTCATTGAAGCCAAGTACATTGTGTATCATTGTACTTGTATTGATTATATAACTTCTATACCGATTCAGACCTTGCATAGAGTGTATCGACGGTACAAGACATATAAAATGTAATATGTAAATAGATTCGCCTAAGAATCTATAGTAAATAATAATTTTTTTTAAGGGGATTGGGGGTGGAAGGACATGTCCACTGGGTGATTGACGCCCACTTGTTTCAGCTTTCATACAGCGTGAAGCTTGAAACATTATCTCTATTACTATTAATGGACACTATTTATAATCACAACAAAAGAAAAATGCTGCCTGCGAATCTATAGGCTATCAAAGTTTGTCATATATATATACGGCCAATAACTAAACTGTCCAGGCTGGGAAAACTTTTATTATTTAGGTAGCAGGAGTTGGTAGGACTGCTATAATAATTTTTCGAAGAGCAATATGACAGAGTTAGACCGCGCCAGGCCCGGGGACCTGCCTCTGGGACCACTATATCTTCGGTCTGTCACCAAAGGTATTGATCGATATATTTGAAACATATTGCCTCTACCACATTACCTCCCTGCTTTATAATGGATTTTCCTAGGAGGATTTTTTTTCTTGCTCTTTTATTACTTATTGTTGTTTCGGAATCCTTTTTTTTTTATTATTAACAACTTTATTATGGTAAAATTACATTCGGCCTCATTAGGCAATAAGTAATTGTGATAAATATTCTCATTCATACCATATTTACAAACAGCCCAGAGGCCTCCCAAATCATGGTTGTCACATCCCTCGCATACGAAAGAGGTAGCGGAGTCTTGGGAAGTTCCCCACGCTCCTTCGTCAGTTGCATCACCGGATACGAGCCAGTGGAGTCCGACCAAGAGCGCGAGAGACACATACGCTCAGGACATGATTGGAGAAACTGGCCATTGCCAGGACTCCCACTGACCCAAATTTATAGCAGGTCACGAGGCCACCCCCGTTTCAGTCTCCGAGGAGGATTATAGGGATGAGTGGTGCAGTGTAATGACTGTGCTAAGGGATTAGGGTGGTTGGATAGGTTACTACGAAATTTTATGAACTTGGAAGCGTCGAGTTCAAGAATGTAGGGTATATTCAGATCATTGTGAAGGGTTTTGTTGCTGACGTAATAAGAGGCATTTAATATTGTTCTCAGGACTTTTGATTGAAAGGATTGGATACGCTTGATGTTCGACTTTTTTACTGTTCCCCAGAACTACCGAATCCTTTTTAAAATTAGAAAAGGGTGAGATCAATCGAAAAAAGAAGGCATGCGTTGATTGAATGTCATAATTGCCCCCTATTTTTTTTTTTATAGATCTATTATTGTTTATGTTTTCATTGTTTTTTCCCCAAATCCTTCTCGTGTTTGTGAGTTCCATGTTCTCGCTACATATATATTCCTTTATTGTGCTATAATTACAATCTGCCTTTTATAAGGCAATAATAATTAAGGTAAATGCTCTCATTCATACCATATTTACAGTTCATCATTCACTCGCTCATTCATACAATACTTACAGACAGCCTAGAGACCTCCCAAATCCACATGCGAAGAGAAAGCGGAGTCTTGGGAAGTCCCCCACGCTCGTCCGTCAGCCGCGTCACCGGATACTAGCCAGTGGAGGCTGATTGAAGAAACTGGTCATTGCCAACACTCCCACTGTCACGCGTTTATAGCAGGTAGCGGGGCCACTGCCGTTTCAGTCTCCGAGGAGGATTATAGGGATGAGTGGCGCAGTGCAATGACTGTGCTACAAGATTAGGGTGGTTGGAAAGGGTACTGTGGAATTTCATAAACTTGGAAGGGATGAGTTCTAGAATGTAATGTTCTCGCTAGAGATATGAAATTTCACTTGTAGGGGATAATGGGACGACATACCTACTTGATAATGGGACGACATACCTACTTGATAATAGGACGACATACCTACTTGATAATGGGAAGACATACCTACTTGATAATAGGACGACATACCTACTTGATAATGGGACGACATACCTACTTGATAATGGGAAGACATTAAAAACTTAATTATCAACAAAACATGATTAATTAACTAATTACTTAGAATTAAACAAATTTACATAACTCTGAGTATGGTATCAAATTAATAAGTCCAAGGTTTTGATTGATAATATATAGTATGTGTTCGAAAGTTGTAATGTAAAAGTCATTAAAACTGCCAATAAAATTATATTCACAGCGTATTCACAACTCATGTTTGGCTTAGAGGTATTTCATTTTACACAGTAGTCACTCAAGTTGATTAGTTGGCAAATTAAAAAAAATTAATATTTTCCTTTCATAATGAGTAGAATATCATTTAATATCTATAGTATTATGTAATATGTGCTGGACTATAATTACAAAAAAAAAATACAGTCTGTTTCGCTTAGAGGCACGGAAGGCAATCTGAACAAATTGTTTACTTTAAACTTATTTTAATTAATTATTACTGATTAAAACTATTTACTAACTTTGACTGAAAATTGATAATTACTTAATTAAAAGCTCCAGCGTTTTTAGTCTGATTTCAGGAACATTGTCAATTATAGAACTCTTTTTATGTCGAAACCTCATTAAGGTTTGAAACACTTCAATAATTTTGTTTGTATGGTTTACTTGTAAAGTATCAATCGTCTTCACTATTTTTGTGTAGAATGTCTTATTGATCTCTAGAATTCTTTTCCTCCTAATATCCACCTCTGCCTTCAAAACCCTCCCTGTTCCTACACACCTCGTCATCCAACACCTCCTTGATAGTGAAATCATTATTTATATTTTTAATATAGGTAAGTATATAATTTATTTTGTTACTTTTTCAATTTTTTAGCATTTCACTTTTGTTAACCAGAATGGAATTTATTTATTCTTATTCATAGGGGACTTGGTCACAGAGTACGATTTTTTCTATTATACAAGAGCATTGTTTTTCGTTTCTCAAATGGATTTACTAAAGCTACCATGAAATACCAAAATAGCAAATAACTAAATGACTAGAGTGAATGTTAAAGAGAGGACCTGTAGCACAAGCTTGGAATGCGTTACCTCACCGATAGTGAGTCACTGTTACAACTAGGTGGCCTCGAGGCCAAGGAGAATCTTTTAGTAGGTGATCATATTTGTATTAATTTTCGCGGGTATTAAAGTTTTATTATTATTATTATTATATTTATTATTATTATTATTATATTTAGATATATTTTAAATATATGACATAAGATATGTCCACCAAAAAAATATATGGTCTGTTGTGAACTTGGAAGATTCCTATCGTGAAGCATTTGACGTGCCGTATGATGATACCTCTTGAATTCGGATACGAATATTAGCCAAATCAGGTAGCTGAGACTGGAAGTCCAGCCACGGACCCTGTAGATCATTTGGAAAATCTTGACCCCGATCCAGATGAAGCTGACTTCCTTCAACGGGACGTGCTTGACAGCGGGATACTTTACCCCCTGGTCAAAAGCTTATTGCTGAAGGTTTCCAAGGGATAGGGACCAGGCAATATCCTGTTGGTAAGTTTATTCAGCCTATAAGACTGATCATGTGGTTGATGTACAGGTTGGTGAGGGATGTTCTATGTAGGGTGCAAAAGGAGGGCAGTCAAAAGATGTATCTATCGGTTCCATATAATCCCGCATAAACCCATTATATACCTCACGTAATTCGGGTTTCCTTTGAAGGGGATGTTCCAGGCGGAGAAATTGCCAAATGGCCACATTGACGGACACACCAAGATTCCGGGAAGTCAGAGGCAGGTCCACGATGCAACGCCCAGTCAGAGTGCGTCGATTCTGGAAGTATGGATCACTTCGCATTCACTCCTGACTGGAGTAAGGGGAACGACATCGGTGACCTTATCTAGCTCCCAAAACCAACGGACAATGCCATTCAGAGGATCGGAAGAGAAGAAGAAGGATCGGCACAGGAAGCACGTTGGAGAACGTCAAACCGGTCTCGAGGCTCAGGATCCAAGTTTTGGGGTGTCAATGCAAATGGCAGGGAATCGGTGATGTCGCTGATGTTCACTGCTTTGAGAGCCTGAATAGCATTTTTATGGGTGATGACAAAGCCTTTTAGATCAGTCAGAGAAGGGATAGAGGACCTTCAAAAGTTGAGTATTTGATTTAGATACTTATGAGCTAATAGGCGAGTGTTTTGAAATCGGTCTTTCAAGGCATGGTGAGCGAGAAGATAGTTTGGAGGGGTCAACTCAAAGCATGCAACCGTTGCAACAGCTTCAACCATGACCGATGATCAAAAAAATTAGAATTTCTGGGCCTCTGACAAAGTCGAATTGTTGTGCACTAGAGCATCAAATAGACTGTCGGGTCACCCCAAGGGGGTAGGACGCCCACCGTGGGCTAGGGTCTCTACGACCTGGCCGTTTTCCGGTCTTTGACCTTTGCTGGTGGCCTAGTCGGTGGGCAGCTTTATTCGTATTGATCTGACTCCATAAGATTTTAGAAGGTGTACCCCGACAGTGCACTGTGTTCAGAAGAAGAGGAACAGGGTAGGTATTATAGGCAGTTTATGTAGTCTTGGAATGACCACGAATTTACACTCGGTATCTAAGGGTAGGTCCGGATCACAAAGGCGAGTGTGAACCGGAGAGAGGCAGACTGGATCACTGGGGGGAGATGCTACAAGGCAATGTTTGTAGGGCACCAGGGACCGACGTCCGCAAAGAAGAGATCTCTTCCAAGGAGGTGCTAGTTTTAGCGAGACGAAGGCAGAGAATCCCGCTAGGAAGGTGTGGGGCCTGACAACGCTGGACTAAAGCATAGCGAGGTTAGGAAAGAGAGATGCAGAGGTAGTTGAATAAGAAAGCCATGGTTCGTGTAGATCAGCAAGTGCCAGTGGAGAGAGAGAGAGAGAGAGAGAGAGAGAATAAAAAACAAATCTGGGCCTTATACAGGCAGGTCAGGGGCTGGGCCTTACCTGCGCCCCTAGTGGGCTTAAGCTGTTTCATCCACTAGTTTCCCCCTCTCTTAACTAATGCTTAACTTTTTGTTATGAAAATGTGGAAGTGTAGGTAGATATTTTCTGGGCCGAGAAGAGGGAAACTTATTCGTGGTGAAGAAGTTGACACAACATAGACTAATAACTCCGGCCATTGCTCGATTTTCCCATTAAATGTGGGGGAAATTTCATGTTTGGTAGGGGAAGGTTAGCAGAAGACAGCACTTGGTTAACAGTAGATGGAGGCTGAGTCACAGCCAGTTTTCGGAAACCAATTTCGATGTTAAAACTGAAACCAAAAAACCCGTGATATTTAGAAGCAGGGGTGTCCTAATAGGTCGTTGATTGTTAAGTTTCATAATGAAATTATCCACTGTTTCAAATTGGGTTGTGATTCTTCGCAATTCTTCAACGCAAGCCTCATCTCTCAGTTAAGGTTTTGATGCAGTCGTGAATTTTTGTTACCGCGGAGAAAAGGTTTTCTCCTAGTTCGCTTGCTTCGGCTAACGGCTGGCTTGTTTTTTCTATAGCCGTACTCATGCTCCCGAAAGAAAAATACCAGTAATTATTAGAAAGAGTATTTATTAGATGTGTAGATAATTGAATTAATTCTGTCAAACAATTAACTCAACATATTTTATATTAATTTTCCCAGTTATTAAATTGATCAAATTTATTTGTATATAAAATTTTAAGTATATGATATGTCCACGTAGAAAATTCCTATCGTGAAGCGTTTGACGTGTCGTATGATGATACTTCTTGAACGCCTACAATATAGCAAAAAATTATTCAGAACAAAAATCAAAAAATTAATACAACTCATTAAGAAAGGAATGACGAAGAGATAACAATCCTCTTGATCTTATTATCGTCGACCTCTTTGTGACACATCTCAACAGTTTTTTGTATAGCTTATTTACTTTAGATTAGAATAGAGTAGGAATACAATTTTATTCCGGGAGAAAGACTTCTATGAATAACATTATTGTACAGATGACAAATTCACAGCTGGTAAATAAAAAGAGCTTTAACATACGACAATTTAAAATAACCAAAATAAACCACTGAAGGAAAAATAATAATAATTATGAAAAAAAATAAAAACTGTTTAACTGATTTTAGTAAATAATATCATAAGTTAAATAATCTTGGCAGAGGAGAGTCTTTTAAAAGAAAAGAAAGAAAAGCTTTATTATGAAGTACAAGCAAAACACTGGTATATACAAATATTAAGAGTTACGTTACTACATACTGGGGGGAAGGTCTGGGAACAAGTGGGGTCTGGGGCTAAAGCTGAGACATATATGTATAAGAAAAGGGTAAAATTCTGGGAAGTAGGGAGGGAGGTCTTGAAGGGATGCGGTTGCTTACTTAAAAATAACAGGAACCATCAGTGACTTCATGGAAGTCAGTTTATATACATATATATATATATATATATATATATATATATATATATATATATATATATATATATATTTGGGTTTTATAATTGTACATTAATATTTGTATTAATGAGTAAACTGTGTTGTTAGAAACTCATTGTATCTGAGCAAAACATTTTAATAAAATAATAATAATTTCTCTCTATAAACACAAAATTGAACTCAACGATATTTAAAAGAACAAAGTTTTGGGACAAAGCAAGATATCGGATATTTAATACCGTCAGACAAGATTTTAATTTGCCCTCTTAAGTAAATATTTTAGCAGTTTTTTTCTGTTTGGAAGTAATTTTCTACAACCGAAGTGGTTAAAATAAGGTATTTTCAAGAAATACCATTTAGTTCAAAGTTGATGTAAATCCAAATTTACATCGAAAAAAAGTGTTGTGTTTTCACAGAAAAAAAAAATGCCCACAAAAAAAGTGGTGCACTTTGAAAAATTTGCTTCCTAATACAATTATTTCGGCTTTCATTTCTTTTTTAATTAATATGAAACGTTTTCAGTAGCTTATGTAAATCTTTAAAAATTTAGCAAAGAGTTTTTTTAATTTGAGACAACGTTGTGCAATCGCAGACCCGGGGATCAGGTCGGCTGTGAGTGACAGAGCCAAGAGATGACCGATTATTGTAATATACTACACACGCTTCAGAATCGGGTTTCATTTGGACTGAAGCTCACTTCTTAGTAGAATTCAGTGCAGAAACTGTTACAATAAGACTTGCTTAAGTAAATTTAAACCCTCAGACACCGGCATCAGGGCCATTGTTGTGACCACAGAACATACCCTCTTATCACTGAAAACGTTTAATATTAATTCAAAAACATTGAAATCCGACATAATTCTATTAGTAAGCAAATATGTATTTGAAACTTTGTAAGCGCGCCAGTTTTTTTCAGACCAAGCAATTTACATACTGACTGAATAAGGATGATAAGATCAGGAACCAAATCTCAATATTGAATTTAAAATTTTGCATGCTCATGTATCAGGTTTTAATTTTATGGCATTATTACTGAATGCTTATTTTATCTGTAGAAAATGTTTACATTTCATGTTAACACTTAATCAATCGTCGTCTTTTTTAAAATTATCTTTCTACTGTATTTTTTTAGGGTGCGGAGTTGAGATCTTAACGACTCTTTCTGTAGTGAAAGACCACTCACGTTTTACAGATGTAGTCCAGCAGCCTTCACCTCAATTCCCGGCCTTGCAGCAGCACATTCAACATTCTCACGTCTCCATCTATTCAATTAATATTTTTAGAGTTTATTGTTTTACTGCGGGCTCCGAAGGGAGTGGATCTACTTTCACTCAGTTACTGGGTGATAGTCATTTGTTTCCGGTCAATACATAAGTATGTTCTGCAACATTGTAAATTTGATTCAGTCGATCTGAAATTTTAAAATGCCGCAATGACCTGAAACCTTCTGATTACTTTATTTTTAAAATACAATTATTTCAAGTGTTGAAAAAAAAGCTTAAATAAATTTATTTTTTGTTTCGAAACCCCTTTTATTTAACATTTTTACAACATATGAACAATATTTACAGAAAATTGCTCCTCTTGCTGCGATATATGTTGAAACATTAACTCGTGGGAGATTAGGGAAGAATTAATTGTAATGACCTAATTTATGCAGAGAAGATTAATATAATTCCGGTGTGTGAGTTTGAGTATATTTTTTCTATTTGAAAATCAAAAGGATAACATGCAATTTACATACCTCGATTTAGTAAAAAAAAAAATAATAATGAATGCTAATAAATCTGATACAGGCATAAAATATATTCAGAAGAAATATATTCCACAGTATATAAATCTATCCCGTAGAAAAACCGAGATTAAAATGAAAACCTGGCTTTTCCCAGTTTGCTTTATTAACTTTATGGATTATCATTTGGCCTTAATGTGTACTTTATTATTAGTAAAGATCATCACAACCCCTTTCAATCTTAAAACGTGAACAGTTAGCGAAATGCCACAGAGATTTTATTTAATTTTTAATTCGTTCGACATATGACTGGTTGTCATAACCAAACGCATTTAGATGCATTTGAAGTAGGGTAGAGTTACAAAACCAAATTTCTTATTACAGTTAAAAAATACAATATCAAATAGACAGGACTAATTGACCTTCGGATTACAATATGAAATAAATAAATAATAATCCGAGCTCATTTCGCTAATTTTTAACAGTTCTCTCAGGTACCAGCTCAGAGGTATTTAAATGTGTGGTTTTCCTTCTTGATTAAAGGGCACATTAAAATAAAGTATTTAGGGTCTATAATAGAGCTCGCTAGTATTTAAATTCGGTTTAAAATAAAATTATAAAAAAAAAAAAAAAGATACATTTTTCTCTCTTATTTTCGAATTGTATTTTAACCAATAACTAATCAGCATATTTCGAAATATGGAATATATCGATTGACACGACATTTAAATAACCTTTGTAGAGGAGAGTATTTTAAAAGAAATGAAAGAAAAGCTTTATTATGAAGTACAAGCAAAACACTGGTATATACAAATATTAAGAGTTGTGATACTACATACTACTGGGTCGGGTGTTTATGGACGAGTGTCTTGTGAACAACTGTGTACTAATGGGTACTGGAACTAAAGCTAAGACATATGTGAATATGAGAAGGGTTGTTTCAGGAATTGGGAGGGATGCGGTCGTTTACTTAAAAAATAACAAGAAACGCCAGTGACTTTCATGAAGTCCCGAGGTATACACTAGAAGGGGCTTTTAGCCTTATATATAATATTAGGATTATAATATTCTTAGCATTATATAACTGACAACCACTATCCTAGAACGTATAGACAGACGAAAGTATGTTCGAAAAAAAGTATCCCTTCGGGATTGACAATAAAAAAATAGCCAGGCATACAGAGTACAGTATATAAAGAACAGAGGAGGGTTCGCGCGAACTATTTCTGCCCGAGGTCAAAGTTCTCATCTGAAGGAGAGAGAGGGGAATAGAAAAAAGGCCAATTAGCCAAAAGAATGAAAAACTTTCTGTACCAGCGCCAGCTGATTCAGAGATTGTGCACTCGCTAAGAATAGATTTCCCCTAGCGAGAAATGACACAGGGGAGTTTTTCCGAGAAACATAGGCCCAGCGACTGGATGTACCAATTCTGCCGAGACTCGAACCACGTCATCTTTCGTTCTGGACCTGATGCAGGAACACCAGGTATGTCGAAACGTTGTCAATCCATCCTCGTTTGGACCACAATCTGAAATAACTTTGAGGAAACCACGAGGTTAAGTAAAAAAATTCCGGTCAAGTTTGATGTACCAAACAATAAGGAGTATCGTTACTTCTTTTAATTGGGGTCTTCCAAAGTCCCAACATATATTATAACATATTATTAATCAAAGACCTTGAGATAAAACTATTTTCCATGGCGGCCTTCATACTTCGCAACGTAGGTGCATGTTTCTCAAAAAACAACAACAGTGGTTGATTCAAAATAGCAAACAAGGTGCTCATAATAGTTTCAAAGGGTTTTTGATATTTTATTAAAATAATTAAAGTGTTAATCTGGACAGCGATATCTGTAATTTGACACTGTTCTGAATATATATATATCTTAATACCAACCAATGAATCAAACATTTAATCATGTTTTTTTGGGATTAAAAATATTTTTGGTATCATCGCGTCATGAAATGGAACCTCCATCTAAATTATTTGACCTCTAAATCGAGCAGTTACATTAACAAGGCCCAAAGTTTTTTTGTTTTTTTTTTATAGGTTTTTTAAATTTACAGATAATTATATACAATTATAAATCCTCAGGCGAATCTATTAACAAATTATTTTTGTATTTCTTATAGCATCGCTACATTATATACAGGTTTTGTTATTTTACAAAAATTATATAATGGAATAAACAAGTATAATGATACACATTTTACGTGACTGGACTGAACTGACATTAATAAAGGTGATGGGGCTCACCTTTTTGATCAAACTTAAAACTAACTTACATACTAATTCTTAACCTAATTTTTCCCTGACAGTCTGTTGCCATCGATGCGGGAGGGGTGGTGGGGTCATAGTGTTAAACACTGGGTTTGTCAGGTGCTGCAACGAGTCAAAAAACGTAATGTGTCTCCGGCGGATGAACTCATCCACCGACGGCACACCAAGCAACGGGTGCAGGTCAGCGTTCTCCGACCTCTCGAAAGAGGTATGTCGGACCACTTTTCGCATGATTCCATTCTGGAAGTGTCCAAAGGTTTTTTCATTTTTTTTTTTTTTTTTCCTTCATAGCCCTTTTAAATTTCCAGATAATTATATATAATTATAGATCCTCAGGTGAATCTATTTACAAATAATTTTGTATTTCCTGTAGTATCACTACATTATATACAGGTCTTGTTATTTTACTTTATTTGTGTCCAAAGGTCAGTGGCCTAGATATTTTTAAATGTAGTACCAAAGATTAATAATTTAGGTTAAGTGGAAGTAAATCTACAAATAGAGATAAGATAAAATTATTTCTTGAACATTCTTTTTTTTTAAATAAAAGGCGTATCACTCAAATTTATTTATTTAATTGTCGACGTTTCACCAACATTCAGGATTCTTCAGGATTTCAGAACCGTTCAAAATTCACCGATAAAAGCATCAAGTAAAACATAACGATAACATTTTGTGAAATTATTGCTCAAATTTATATTTCCATTTTAACATTTATATTCGGTGAGAAATTACAATTAATACTTTTGGTGAATTTTTGAAGTAATGAAAATACCTGAATTTCGGTGAAACGTCAACAGTTAAATAATCTTTGTAGAGGAGAGTCTTTTAAAAGAAAATGAAAGAAAAGCTTTATTATGAAGTACAAGCAAAACACTGGTATATACAAATATTAAGAGTTATGATACTACATACTACTGGGTCGGGGGTTTATGGACGAGTGTCTGAGTGATCAGTGTGAACTGGAACTAAAGCTGAGACATATGTGAATATGAGAAGGGTTGTTTCAGGAATTGGGAGGGATGCGGTCGCTTACTTAAAAAATAACAAGAAACACCAGTGACTTTCATAAAGTCTCGAGGCAGGTATACACTAGAAGGCGCTTTTACCCTTTTATATATATAGATATATAACATTAGGATTACAATATTCTTAGCATTATATAAATGACGATCGCACAAATAAATTGGCCGGTGAGACCACACATTTATTTGAAAAAACAAAAAATACCCAAATGAATTGTTTTGTGATTTTTATCAACAACATTAGTGGCACATTAATTATATAGTAAATTATACTTTTTAAATGCGTATAAATGAAATGAATTTTAAGTATAAATGCCTATCCAACCACCCTAATTCCCTAGCACAGTCATTGCACTGCACCACTCACCCCTATAATGCTTTTCGGAGATTAAAACGGCAGTGGCCTCGTGACCTGCTATAACTAAGTGATAGTGGGAGTTCTGGCAATGGCCAGTTTCTCTAATCATGTCCTGAGCGTCTGTGGCTCTCGCGCTCTTGGTCAGCCTCCGCTGGCTCTTATCCAGTGACGCGGCTGACGTAGGGGCGTGGGGGACTCCCCAAGACTCCGCTTCCTCCTTCGCATGCGAGGGAGGTCACAACCATGTGGACTTGGGGGCCTCTGGGCTGTTTGTAAATACTGAGCGAGAGAATGATGCATTGTAAATATGGTATGAATAATGACATTTATCTCAATTACCCATTGCCTAATAAAAGGCAGATTGTAATTTTATCTTAATAAAATTGATTGATTGACAATACTAAGTATAAATGATTTAAAAAAAAAATAAATGGTATTTTTAACTGAAAATTAGTTAATTGTCTTTGTTAACCTACTGAACTTGTGAGTCCCCAAACATGGCATACTAGGACCTGATGCAGACATGGGTATTATGTCGAAACTTTTCAACTAATCACTTTGTTGAAAATCTAACACCTCTAAATCCACGCGTTGCTGATTTGAATGTTGAGAAGTGTGAACAAAATTTTTGTAATTTAAACTCTGGTAGATGAAGCCACGTTTAACTGATTCTATTCTTTCTAGTTTATTCCTATAGTTAATGACTGTGAATAATGCGAATAATTTCCTTAACGGACGCGTTTATCTTCGACATCATATCATAAAACTAAAAATAGCTTTTATCTAACCGCGCTTGCGTCCTACTCTAATATAGTGATGACTAATTGTTAATGATGAATCCACCTCTCGAAATTCAGGGACCGGATATAAGCCATAAAACGGACAGACCACTTCCCTTCAAATTTTAGGTTGTTTTGAATTAGGGCGTAAACGTTGTTTTTTTAATTTTATTAACTTCAAGCGAAGGAAGTTTGAGCAACCTAGATAGTGTTATGTCCGTGTCAGCAAATATGTCAGCACTAACTATTGCATCTTCGCGCTCAAAATAGTTTCATAACTGGTTAATACATGGATCTGTAGTCTCGTATTTGCTAGGGTTTCGCTGGGTTTATATCAAAATCGAAAACGCTTATGTTTTCATAGTGATTTACCTGTTCGACCAATAACAATGACATTTAATACGGATATTCCATTCGACTAAAAAAATAAAAAATCCATAAAACATAATCTTCTTCTTCTTTAGCTTCCCTCTTTAGTGCCTCTCAGCGCAGAGGAGCATCCAGCCAGGAATTCCATTCTTCCCTATTTCCAGCTAGGTTCCTCGGAGGTCCTTCCCCCTCGCCTAGGACATCCTAGGGCGACCCCTAGGTCTTCTGCCATATGAGACATATTCCATGGTCTTTAGAGGATCTCTGTGGTCGTTCATCCTGATAACATGGCCGAACCACTTTATCTGATGAGTTTCTAGGAGCTCTTTCAGTGGGGCTATCTGCAGTTCCTGACGAATCCTTTCATTGCGAACTCGGTCTCCCCTTGTTTTTCCAATCGTCCTTCGCAGAAATTTCGGCAGCGGTGATTCTGCTCTCCTGTCGGTCTGTTACTATCCAACTCTCAGCTCCATACAAAAGTATCGGCAGATATACTGTCTTGAAGATGTGTAGCTTCACATCTTTGCCTACTTCTCTCTTCCCTACCACATTGTTACATGTCTGGTAGTAAACTGCATTCGACTCGTTAATCCTGTTAGATATAAATCATAATCAAGAGTTATTAAATAATTAATTCCTTGATAATCAAAACAAAATTCCTACCTTGCTATTATGATATGCGAATGAATGGTTGTGATATATTGATCGCCTTGATGAAAATCATCATTATTGTTGATTAATAATATGTCATTTTTTAGCCATATGCTAATGTCGCTAAAAATAAAACAAGCCTTATAAGAAATCATGGTAATTATAAAAAATATTATTCTATGATAAGTACTAGGGTTTCAAATGAAAGATCTTGACTGTAACTGATACTTTTTATTATTTAGGGCTTCAGTGGACTGTAATAATGTTGTCATTAAAATTGTCGTCGTAAGAGTATTCGTTGTTCTTTTGCGACCCCAGTTTAATTACAGTCAACGTTTCGCCTATTCAGGCATCCTCATAACTACATTTCAAACATAAATTTAAATACATAGAAAACAATTAGATACGCACATAGCACTTAAAATATTGGCAATAATCCAAAGAATAAAACGACACGTCTGCACACAGGATGATGTTTTGCATGAAAATTTTACTTGAGGCCAACTAAAGCACCCTTATGAAAAAAAAAATAAAAAAAATGAAGGGTTTTGTAATTAAAAAGTAAACATTTTCCAATCATATTATGTTGGGTAGAGTTCTATCACATTAAAAGTCTCAATGACAAAAGTCACTAAAACTTTCAATAAAACCCTTAATTATGCTATCTGTCACACTTGACTTAATTATTTAAAGTCTAGTCGAATCAACTTTGCTCGAATGTTGAACTGGTTCATTGCCTAGTAAAGGGTGTTCCGGAATTAACGCAAGATTTGATTTAAATAGAAAACACAGTTTTTAGTATTTTTGTTGTTATTTTTTTTATTGAATTATAAAGTAAATAGGATAGGGTTATTTATGGAATAACACATCGGGCCAATGGCCTCCACGACTTTGCTGGCACATACGCACTCTTTTGTCGACATTTTCCATGACCATTTGGCATAAATGTGGTTGAATGTCCTCTTTCCATGCACGGGGGTGGATGTGGGCTTGTTAACATACACCTTTGACTTCAAATAACCCCATAAAAAGAAATCTAAAGTTGTTAAATCACGCGATCTTGGGGGCCAATTCTGATCACCGAAACGAGAGTGTACACAACCTGGAAATGTCTCATGCAGTATTTGAATTGTTTCATGGGCTGTATGGTATGTGGCACCATCTTGTTGAAACCACATATTGGCCACATCAATACCATCGAGTTTCGGCACAAAGAACTGTGTTTACGACGCCGAATTGATGTTTCTGGATTTTCAACAACACTCTCACGCACCGCTTCGATATTGACATTTGAACGGCTTGTTTTTGGACGACCAGTGTGTTTAGTGTCTCCAACTGATCCAGTCTCTCTGAATTTTTCAATTAATCGCTTCACAGTTGATGAAGTCAAAACACTATTCCGACCATATTTTGTATGAAATTTGAGATAATGTTCAACAATAAAGACACGTTGTTCTATCGTGTAACGCTCCATTTTTACTAACCCTAAACAGTCAGCTGTCAAATTGTTTTTTTTTAGGGTTGCCAACACTTTACTGCACAAATGGCGGCATATTCAAATCTTGTGGTTATTCTGGGACACCCTTTATAACCCCTTCTGGTCGTTCCCGTCATGGACTTAAAACTTGATTTATGAGCTTATTTATTTATATCAGAGTTTAATTTTATTCGAGGCGGGATAGTACTAGTATAGTTAATATCAAATCTAGTATCAGGGTTAGCTGAGCGGAAGCACGCCCGGCCATGTCACTATCTTTTATTTATTGGCTAATAATTATTAAAAATAGTGTGATCAATACTGCAACTAATGATCGTTAATTTAAATAGCATGTTATTATTCTTTCGAACAATCAAAAACAACTGTATATAGAAATTATTTATGGAATTGTTTGTTTTTTCGCTAAAAAAAAAATGTAGGGAAATTTCTTAGTGAGTTATGATTTCTGTTATTAGTGCTGTTTGTCGTCCAATTTTAGGGGGCTAAGGGTTAATATTTCTTTCCAAGTTTATATAACCTCCCTTAACGAAGTTAAGTTTTGTTTTTATTATAAAGTACACAAAAAATTTTTTCCATTCTAAATCATTCAAATTAGTTTTTCATATACCAGAAGTATATAAATAAATGGTTTTTGTACGAACAAAGTTACTTTATAATGCATTATTAACTTACTATTTTTTAAATTTTATTTTAGAGACAATAGAGGACAATAGAGCTATGGGGGACAGCAAAAAAGTCGATCATCAAGCGTATCCAATCCTTTCAATCAAAAGTCCTGAGAACAATAGTAAATGCCCCTTATTATGTCAGCAACAAAACCCTTCATAACGATCTTAATATACCCTACATTCTAGAACTCATCCCTTCCAAGTTTATGAAATTCCACAGTAGCCTTTCCAACCACCCTAATCCTGTAGCACAGTCATTGCACTGCGTCACTCATCCCTACAATCCTCGGAGACTAAAACGGCAGTGGCCTCGTGACCTGCTATAATCGCGTGACAGTGGGAGTCCTGGCAATGGCCAGTTTCTCCAATCATGTCCTGAATGAATGATCGAGTGAATGATGAAATGTAAATATGGTATGAATGATAGTACATCTTAATTACTTATTGCCTAGCAAGGCAGATTGTAATTTTAGCACAATAAAGGAATTATATAAATTTTATTTTATTTTTGCAGGAGTGTTACTAATTTGGTAAATGACAATAATTATAATGTAATAATAAAATAAATATTAAAGAGACTACCATTCGCAGGTGTGTCGTTTTATTCCTTGGATTATTGCCAATGTTTTAAGTTTTATGTGCGTATCTAATTGTTTTCTATGTATTTAAATTTATGTTTGAAATGTATTTATGAGGATGCCTGAATAGGCGAAACGTCGAGTAAATATAACATATATTTTTGCAGAGACTTAAAGCTTTTTTTAGACTAATTTTCACACAATGTAAATAAATATGATTACGGTTGGCTGTTGTGTTGTTCGACAAAAGGAAACGCATGTTGTTTTTTTACTGACATTGAAAAGAAGCGTTTCACCGCCCTTCTTCGAGCTCAGAACCTCCATCAAAATCAACTGAACATGATATGCAAAACAAGAAGTGAATAAAACAAGCCCTTTTCATACCCACGCATTAAGCACCCCGAGGTACTTTTTTTAATTTGGAGTGCAATATTTCCTCGTTAAGGGAGAAGTGAAGGGGTCGAAAAAAAAAAAAAAAAAAAAAATACGAGGCTAAACTATACAAGCCTGGGAACGGGGGGCGAGTGTAAAACAGTTAGCAGGCAGTAAGTCAGCCGAGAACAGATGACCCCCTATAAAACACAAAGCCAAGCCTGGAAACAAAACGAAAAAAGGGAAAGACTCAATGAACTAACCGTAGAAGTCGTGAAAAATACGCGACCGTATATCAAGCCCTGAGCCCTGTTTACACCCCAATTCGGAGGCTGTGCGGATCAGGGAGGCACCTGCAGCAGAATAACCGTTCTCACACAGCCTTGTCGAATCACAGTCCCCGATAAGGGTTTTATGCGAGCGAAGAACCCTCACAACAGGGATCTTCTTCTGTAGGTAATTCTACTCACCCACCTCTGGTCTCTTATCACCGGCTTAGCCTCCACCCGCGCTCCCTACGGCTAATTTATACTCGTGTGTCGTTGACAAACAAACCGGAAATGTTGACTAGACAATTATGAATAAGACTAATCGATTTTATTTTTTTTTTATATATCTTTCAAATTAGTTCTGAATTACCACTGTTACCAAGGCTGTATGGACGCAAGTCAATCCATTGCACCACTCATCCCTATAATCCTCCTCGGAGAATGAAACGTCAATGGCCTCGTGACCTGCTATTAATGCGTGACAGCCCTGGCAATGGCCAGTTTCTCCAATCACGTCCTGAGCGTCTGTGGCTCTCGCGCTCTTGTTAAGCCTCCACTGGCTCGTATCCGAGGGATCCGAGGTATCCGTATCTTTCGCATGCGAGGGAGGTGACAAACATGTGGATTTGGGAGGCCTCTGGGCTGTTTGTAAATATTGTATGAATGAGCGAGTGATTGATGTATTGTAAATATGGTATGAATGAGAACATTTATATCAATTACTTATTGCCTAACAAGGCAGATTGTAATTTTATCTTAATAAAAATTGTTCCCGTTTGGATTAATGAAAGGCCCTTTGCCCCTTTGGGCTTCTGGTGTAACGGAAATTAGTGCCGCTCGAAATAAACAAATGAATAAATATTATTATTATTGTGGGGACGCCATGTTTATTTAGAATGAATAAACATATATCACAGTATACATCACATAATTTCAATCAACATCACGAAGTAATCGATACTAGATCGTTATGGGCCTTTATGATTATCAGTTCTAATCAGCACTATTGTTACTTTTTCTGTTCACAGCATTCCGTTTGGATTTATTGTCTTTATATGAAAATAATTATGAAGAAAGTGCGATCTTCTTTTTGTAGAATTTCGACATAATTGCCAAAACCATGGCGTGTGGTCAAGGGCATCAAATGCCAACCTATATGGGTGTGAAGATAGCCTTTGAATTAATTTGTAACAGCAGGGAATAAACAGTTTTAAGTTCGGAAACGTGTGTTCTCATTTATCATGTTCCTTAATCGGAATTTCATTGGCTCATTAACAAGGCTAATGCATTAGACAAGTTTTTCTACTTTTTATCGGAAAATACAATAATTATTATTGAATATTGCTTGGGGAAAGAGCTTAGTAAATAGTTTGAGGAAGATTTGTAGGATGAACCGTAGAATTCGGATGTGCTTTCTTGATAAGGAAGTGGATGAATGATTCAAACTAAAGGAGGTATAATGGGTTTTTGGTTAGATATTACCTGGTAAAGGAAGGATTTACCAGGCGGAAATATTTACTTCAATCAGACGAAAATAACCAAATCAACTCGGAGTTCGGATGTCACCGCTTTAAAGCCCGTTTGAGGCTCAGCCTCAGGTAGGGCGAAAAAAAACGAAGAAAAAAAAAAAAAAAAAAAAAGGATGTCCCCGCTTTCGGCGAATTGCGATCGGAACATGTCAATGAGCAGCCAGCTGTTAGGCCGCTATAAGTACTATTTCGTTAGCGGAAACAAATAATCAATATCACTTAAAGTGTCCAAATAATCGATACTAAATCGTTATGGGCCTTTATGATTATTAGTTCTGATCAGCACTATTGTTACTTTCTCTATTCACAGCTGTCCGTTCAGATTTATTGTCTTTATATGAAAATAATTATGCGATCTTCTTTTTGTAGGATTTCAACATAGTTGCCAAAAATATGGCGTGTGATCCCCCCATCCCCTTAAAAATGACAAAATTATTATTCATTATATATTCTCAGTCGAATCTATTCACGTATCACATTTGATATGTCCTGTAGCGTCGCTACAGTCTATACAAGGTCTGATTTCCGTGTAAAATTATATATTTTAATACAAGTACAATGATACACAATGTACTTGACTTCTTCGAGTACTCTATAAGGTGATGGGGCTCACGTTTTTGATCAAACAAAAAACTCAAGGTCATCAAATGCCATGTAAATATGGGCCTTCGCGACTATTTCCCGATTTGTGCAGTATGGCATAGGGCCAGCTGTTGAAAATAAATATTCAGTAAGCATAGGAATTTTAATTTCTACCTGTCACGATTCGATTCTCTTTACCACAGCAATATACGATCGTCGAACACTAACTTTATACTTCTTCTTCTTTAGCTTCCCTCTTTAGTGCCTCTCAGCGTAGAGGAGCATCCAGCCAGGAATTGCATTCTTCCCTATTTCCAGCTAGGTTCCTCGCCTGTCGGAGGTCCTTCCCTCTCGCCTTACAGAGTCGTTCAATGTAGCTGAGATAGGACATCCTAGGGCGACCCCTAGGTCTTCTGCCATCTGGGACATATTCCATGGTCTTTAGAGGATCTCTGTGGTCGTCCATCCTGATAACATGGCCGAACCACTTTATCTGACGAGTTTCTAGGAGCTCTTTCAGTGGGGCTATCTGCAGTTCCTGACCAATCCTTTCATTGCGAACTCGGTCTCTCCTTGTTTTTCCAATCGTCCTTTTTTCATTTCGGCAGCGGTGATTCTGCTCTCCTGTCGGTGTAACTTTATAGACCAGTTAATAAATGTCCAGTGGAATCGTCATTTTTAGGGTTTTGTTGATTTTGTTCAAAACCACAAACCCTTATTATATTTTCATCATTTTGTCTGTCCGTATGCTCTGGTCTTTCTGAGCCCACTGCTATGCGATGAAATTTCACGTGCCATTTGCTATTGGCATGACATGAACAATCCTTTTCCGTTTGTATAACTTTGAGTGGGATTTGAAATTAAAAATCTCGACATGTTTGTTAAAGATATATAATTTGCGTTTTTATATATATTATTAAAGTCAACCGTACTCTGATTGACATCGTTTTCACATCATTAACTTCAACCAGTGTTTTTTTTTTTTTTTTTTAGAGGGATGCTATTTTTCATGGTAGTCCCATTTAATGCCCTGATAATGCTAAAAAATACGGGGACCCTCGAAAAATAATGAAGGGACGTTAATAAGTTATTTTGTAATAATAAAAAAAATGTCCTATTACATTAAGTACTGCATAAAACTAAAGATACTTATTAATGATATAATATAATTTGTGTTGAATCTTTAGTGGACTGTAAGCATAAAAAAAACCATTAAAACTGTCATTAATGTCGTTTTCAGAGCCATAACGAAAACCTTAATTATAGGTCGCATTATATCTGACAAGAATTTCTCCGTTAAATCAAAGCTTGTGAGTTTTGAATTGAGAAAGTTCAAAAGTTGGCGAAATTAGCCTTTTTTTTTTTTTTTTTTTTTTTCCCACTTGCCTACCATTCATTATTACAGACATGCTCAAAACGATTTCCAAAAATTTTTTTCAACAACGAACATTTGAACGAATGCTTTTACAAAAACGTCACAAGGTTGAAATGACGATTTAAATCCGTGATATGGTGACTCGCATAAGCACGTAATAGTGAAGAAAAGGTATGAGTCTCTTCACAGGAATTCGAATCCTTGAATCGTATTTTTTTTTAGAGGGGGGGCATCAATGAAATTATTTCCCGAATATAACAAATTATTAATGCCCACTAATAATTTAAATTATTTAAAAATAACACAACCATAATTTATAATTACAAAACTTTTCACTGGCCATCACTACGGCCAGGATAATAAGTCGGTTTCCCGCTTTCTTCAGTATATTTACATAGCTGGGCTTCATAATTTTGAAATATGTAATGTAAGATTTCTCAAGAACTCATTGGTTTTTAAACGACTGTTAGCTTACAGTGTATTTGAAAATGTAGTTTTATCGAAAAAATGCTTTAGTCCAACTCAAAAGTATGAGAAATTAGAAATAGTCATCAGCCAAAGATTGGGACTCCATCCTGCCAGTAAATTTTTTTTTTCTGCTTAATAATTACTTACAATAGTGGGATCTATACCATAATGTAAATTGTCTTTAGAAATTAAAAATGGGTTATGCAATGAATTAATCATTCATAATAATAATAATTATGTCTAATTTGTTATAGCATGACGTCTGGGATCAATCAATGTTAAAAAATATTCGTTCATCCACATAGCTTACACCGTCAAAACTAAACTGATTGTAGTTTAAACTGAATAAGTACTAGTTTTCAAAGACCAATGAATTGATTAACATATATAACATAGGTATTTGAATAATACCTTGATTAACAATTTATTAAATTTTATTCTCTTGTGAACATCAGTTCTTAATTAAGTAAAGCCCTAAATTTCTTTGCCTAGTTGCACTAGATACTCTTGAACCAGCCCTGCATATTACTCCTATTTTGTCCTGAGAATATTACAATTTTATGTAATAATTATTTTTATTTGATAATATTTTTCACTTTTGGATAAATTTTTAATTAACTATTACTTAAAGCTTAATTATTCCTGTGATGAGAGGTTTTTGTTTTGGAATTAGCTTGATTTTATAACTCAAATTTATTAAGAGTACCGCCATATGTTAAATATCATTTTCTTTTCTTTGTTTTCTGTCAGTTTTTCACGTTAAACGGATTTAAAATAGTAATGTATTTCTATATATTAAATACCTGATGTTGATGCCTTGATTGTTACCTTGACACCTGATGTTGATACATCAATGCATGATATACATGATACATAAATCCGAGTTGATGAATAAGATATCAATTTTTCATCAAAATTTATTTACAGGCAACATTTTGACATACATTTTATGTCAACATCAGGTCCTGTATTTAATATATAGAAATACATTACTCAATCTGTTTAATGTGAAAAACTGCTAGCAAATAAAGTTACTACATTCTGCTTAATATCATAACAATATTTGACTATAGCTTCTTGACTTTGTCTGGTGATTCAATCATGGTATGTTCCCTAATATGATAAACATAATATTAAATATTAACCTAAACCATCAAATGTATAACATATCTTCTTTATTTACTGTCAACAATTTTGATTTTTAACTAATTCATTATATCAAGTTGATAACTTTGGTGCTATTATACTAGATTATTGATATAGTGTCTAATGCTATTCAGGAATAAAAAAATTAAGACATAAGATTATTGTAACTAACAGGAAAATTTTGTTTATTTTTTTTTTTGATGCTTGAAAAATATAACTGAAAATAAGTGTCGTTATGAACATTTATTGATCAATTTATGAAGTCAAATATATAAATGTGGAATTTATGTTTTTATTTTAGGAAATCATATTAAATGATTCTGTGATAATTTTTTATAATAATAATTATATATTTGTAATGTTTTAGTTTGCTGTTAGAAGAGGTAAAATAGCAGGAGTTTTTTGGCATTCAAGGCGACGTAAGGTAAGTAGTGTGTATCTACCAGTTCAAACACAATATTTTTTCAATTTATTAATTAATGCTCATACAAAGTGTATTAATTTAACGTGTGTAAATTATATTGTTTTATTACACCTATTAAGGTGTGATATTCTAGGATTAAAAATTTTACTTCAAAGAAATTTTTCTTTCTTTCATATTTCATGGATTTTCATTAGCATCGGTTTCTGATCGTGAACTGGATGCCTTCATACCAGATCCGGTATCTTTTATATCTGAGAGCCCTAAAAAATCAATACTATTATTCTATTGAATCCTTAATTAAAAATAATTATTTCTTTCTTCGGAAAATTAGAATGTTTAGTGTTGAGTAGCTAGGTAGGTTCGCTAGGCTGTAACCTTTCAACCTTTATTTAGGGTTTTTATTCAAATAGTACCTCATTTTCTCTCAAGAAGCTGATAACTTCAAAAAAAAAAAATTATGAAACCATGGATGACAAAATGTAAAATTACTTTGTAATAATAAATTTTAATTGAACATATTTAGATAATCTGAAAACTGTACTTTATCATACTGCTTTTTACATTTTGTCCTTGTTTGATATCTGTAAGTTCCATGTTGAAACGATAATAATTTCCATCCATTATAAATCATTATTATTTGGATATAGGATTATTATTAATTTTAATTATACCTGGCTATGAAATATTTTATACATTTTTTTTTTGTTTATTTAGAACTGACCAAAGCCTTCTGTGTATTGCTTAAATAGAAAACTGAGTACTGAGGTAAAAGCATCAATGTTTATTTATTCATATTTATTGACTTTTCAAATTGGAGTGGGGTTGATGTTTGCAATAACGTTAACTGATGTATAATTAATCTTCGCAGAGCTATATATATATCGAACAATTTTATTGTAGATGGTTTCAAAATTTTATTTTTCAAATATCATTAAGTGATTATATTTCCGTCAGGATTTACAATTCTTCAAATGGGAAAGAATAGCAGCTTAATGGTTTTACTTCAGGAGTCATCCACTAATACTTTACTCAATATCAGGGAATATTTCCAATAAACTAAAAAAATTATTTTATTTAGGCTATTGGAGACATCACATAGCTTTTATAAATGTAATCGCTAATAAAATTGTATACCTTAGTAAAATCCCATTTAAGCAGGAAAGCCACCCTATTTCTATTTATAGTAGTGAAATAAAATTGACTTTCTGGATAAGGATTTGAACCCAGGACCATTTAAATAACCGCTATACCCCCCCCCCTTGAGCCCTAATTTGAACATGTTTAGAAAATGAAAAAATATCAGTTTAATAAATGTATCTTCGATACTGTTATGTTTCTTCAGACTGTTACCAGAACCTGATATTTCCTTTAAAGCTTACTTTGCTTTTAATTTCTATAGAAGATGAAATAATTCAATGCCATCCATTAGAAATGACAGCTATGAAAGGTTTCCTAATTAGTTGCTTTTGCATTTTAGTTAATTAGTTGCAGTTGATTGATTATTCGCTATTAAATTTCAATCGCAAGTATTTTTATTTTTACTTTACAACAGTCGATTTTATTTTGATCAATAGGGACAATAATTATTGTGATCATGATTCAGTTTTTCAATTCGATCACTAATTGAATAAGCAGTCAATCTTACTCTATGTCATACAATGATGATGATTAAATAAAAGCAGTTACTCAAACCACTTGAAAAAATAGCTTGTCAGGCTGAGTTCTCCTAACAATAATAGTAACATTTACATCAGTATGACAAATTGGCCTGATAAAATTAAACTTAATATACAAAGCCTAGATGGTGAATTAAATAGACAAAGTTAATTCAAATTACAATAAGTGCTCGGAATGTGTACGTGATAGTAATCGAGACAAAAAGCTTTAAGCATCTATGGGTTGAGAGAAAAGAGAAAAAGGAAGATCCCCACGACTGAGGATTTAAAATCAAGGAGATTACATATATACTCTCAGAATGGTAGTCAGGAAGTCTTCTGGAAGGGACAAGCCATTGACATATGGCACATGGACATGGACCAACTCTGAATAGGTGGATATGGAAATTTGGGGTGTATGCTTTTTCCGTGTCAATGATTGGCCTTTCGTCAGGCAAGGTCCTTGATGTAGAACTGAATGGTCCAGAAGTCATTACAAAAAAAGGAGATGGGCCAGGGTTGGAATCTTCGATGATGAATTTAAGTCTTGGTTTAAGTTTAAGTTCACATCACCTCCAATAAAGTATTAGAATATTTGGAAATGATTGATTAAACAAAATAAAAGATTTCTACTTAAGATAATTTTTTGTGGAGTTTAGTTTTTGACTAATGAATTTGATAAAAAAAAAAAATTATGTATATAGTTGTTGAAAATTTTATTTTAATAATTTTTTCACTATTTTTATATTATTTATTTTTTTCCCATTCACTTTATTTTAATTATGTTTTATTATAATATTAATATATTACATTATAAAATGCAAAATCGAACTCAATATTATCCTTAAATTTTTAAAAATTCATAGTGTATTATACTTTTAAAACGTCAGGTTAATTATAATCATTTGTACAATCACTTATTGTAGTATACAAAGCAGAAAGATGGTTGAAAGTAGAAGACTAATTTTATGGTGCTATTTACCGATACCAGATAAACATACTAATATCTTACAGAATTCTTCAAGATTGATTTAAACACTTTGGAATTAATTCATTTCAGTTGCTTATAATTTGAACCATAATTTTTCAATTTTTTTTCTTTTGTGTATATCAATCCTTTAAGATGTGGAAATTATATTATTTTCAGTGGGTGCTATTAAGACAACTTTTGTGTTTTCTTAGTTTTTTTTTATTGAATAATACAGACAGCATTCAAATACGATCATATGGTACAGAATTCAATTCATATTAAAAATTTAACTTATCAGCTTTTTAATAATCATTTAATTATATTACACAGGTCTACAAGTTGTGGTAATAACTAACAATTATAAAATACTACAATGACATTCAAATTAAAAAAAAGGGTAGGAGGTGCAGTGAAAATATAACATATTGAAAACTTTATTTTACATTGCATGAGGTTATTAGCAATACCCATAATCTTAAAAATTACCAATGATAACTACACATAAAATATACAAATAATAAGATAATAGTGTTGAATACTAAAATACAGAGATTGATGTTCTTACTATTTTGAAGTTTTACCTGTGAACCAGTTAAGGTCACTGTCTGACATGGCCTGCTGACTTAATAGACTCTGCCCAAAGCATTTTCTAGTTTTTACCAATTTAAAGAGTCAATCTGTACTTCACTATTTCCTAAATAAAACTATTAATACTAAGTCATTCATCACTTTCCATTTATATGTTATACTACTTTGTAGGATTACTAATTTTGTGTTTTTGAAACTAGTCAAGATCTCTAATCATACCAAACAGTCCTGGGTTAACAACTAACAAAATATGACGATGAATTTAACTTAATTTATTCTTATTCTGTTTTCTTACTTAATTTAATGTTATGCTTCATTACATTTTAGTATAATGGATGAATTCATAAAGTCAGTCGTTTCAAGCACAAAATTATTTATATCTAGGCTTATGTACAAACTTTTGTTTTTTTTACTTTACTTGCTTGTTCCAATTGTATAATTTCCTAATGATTTGTATACATTATCATTGTATTAGTCGATGAAGCACTTATTATTTTTAAAAGAAATGTTATATTTTGATTTTAGTATTGGAACATGAAATGGCTTAGTTTTTAACAGCAGATATTTAATAAAATGGCTTTGATTAAAACTTGACTTCACTTCATGATGAAATTAACCTTGTAACATTATTTTAAACTAATTTCAATCATTGATTTATTGATCTTAATTATTAATCTGGTTTATATATATATACATTCTCAAACAATTAATTTTGTCTTATTAATCATAGTGTCTGCCCTAGATACAAAACAGTCCGTGGGAGTCTTCTTGACAAGCTAAACGCGCAATTTTTTATGGTTACATTTAATATAATTCAAGAGTTTTAAATTAATTAGATGGCTCAAAAATCTATAATTTTGAGTAAGTTATGAAACATACAAAATTTTGTCTTGCAGATTAACAATATATAATTTAGGTAGTCATTTAAACAGCTATAATTCCATCAACCTATTGTTGCGTTGCAATTTCAAAAAGCCCAGGAATGCTTACTTAGAAGCATGACATTGTGGTAGTTGGTCATTAAAAAATTAATAATTTAACGAACATAGGAATAGGGAATTAAATTAATGGTCTCAGCCTTACCCGATTGATATATGTATTGCTTGGGTTACAGATATGGGAATACAAATTCTCGGAAACTATAAAATATCAATTAAGAAATGGTTTAATATGTTTACAGTTGACCAATTTCTCAATAGATTCGATGTTGTTATGTACGGGGTCGTAGTAATTATTTATCTAACATAATGTGAGTTTATTGCTAAGCTATGAGTATGTAATCAAGTATAAGAGATTTGATATAGATTGTTGAAATATTTTTGTTGTTATCAAGCCCTGATGCATAAATACATAGTTCATTAATAAATTTAATCAAAACCTAAAAGCTCATTTAGATCTTAAGATGGTTTCACTACACTCAACCAATTAACTAATGCTTGGAGTTGTAAAATGCTCTGCATAACAGCACGTACACAACACTTATTTAACTGTTAAAAATAATAATTTAAATTTGATATCATCCCCTATTTCTGACTCATAATATTAACTAACATGTTGTATTTATAGATATCATTACAGGTGATTAATAGTAATCTTTTCGAAAGATTGATGTTAATTAATGGATTGACAGGTCCGGTCTATATCTGTTAGGACTGAGTAAATAACAAAAAATATAATGCCAAAACGAATCATGAATGAAAACCCAACAATTTTTATTTTAAACTAAACAGATTCTCAAAAAAATATGTTTACTAATTTATTATTTCCATTTAATCTAAGTATTACAAAAGTTTATATAAAAATAAGATATTTATTTAGTAATAAGGATTGTTCAGCCTGACCTTGATGTCATCTGTTAAATTTCTTTGATCCATTTAATAGTTGTTTTTTTAATACTAAGATTAAATAAATTTTAACACGAGAAAAGAAATATTTAATAAGAGATTATAAAATAACTTTTTTGTCATACAGTTAACTTACAACAAGGGTCTTTTTCAACTCTATCCTGAGTGGGAGTATGTTTTATGTAGCAGGGATACGACAATATATGATCTGTTTTTGCAGGCAATATATAGAACAACAATCTTTACAGGCTATATTGATATCTTGACTCAATAATGCAGGGTTTCAGATTTTAATATTTAAATTCTCTATATTATAAACAGTTTACTTTGATGAATTATTCTTACATTTAAGTATAAACAACAATTCATCCTCTTATAACAATGATTTTGGCCTACCATGGTAGCTTTTTGCTACTTGCTGATAATTCAGATTTTCTTGAGGTGATTTTTGTTTGATTTCCATTAACAGAGCCTAACCAGTCAGAACATAAATGAAGCTTGGGACAATAATAGAATAAGTTAGTGCAACATTTAATGGCGGAGTCTATTTGGATTGATTAAATCTTGCCTTAAAATAGAAGTAATTGTTCTTTTGATTAATAACCTAAACCTGCATTATTTCCAAATGACCCAAATAAACATACATCATACAATAATAATTTTTGGTGTGTATTAAAATAGTTTGGTAACATATAGGATTTGATCCTCATACCCTTTGGTTTCTGTGCCAACCTCTAAGCAATGACTTAAATAAGAGACAGCTTCCTAAATACTAAGAAAATTATTACCCTATGCGTTTGTCATAGCAGAATAAGAACAGTACATGGGTGGAAGGTTTCAGGTTTAATTTTCAGTCGTGGTACTACTTTCCTCTTACTTAATTTACAACTGTCAATTGTGTACAAATATAACTGTGGGATTATATACCACTGTTAAAAAGATATAATCACAAAAAAATAAAAAACAACCATTTTAATTACAACATATGCACATGGATAAAATGTAGTATGTATAAATAAAAACACAATTTAACAGTTTAGTTATCACTAAATTAACATTAAAAAAAAAAAAAAAACAGCACATCACTTTTACATTGAAATCTTTAAGGGAAAACTGTTTATGAACCGTCTACTTAACCAAACATGCACATTACCCTGCACTCATACAAATGTTTTTGACAGATATTGAACATTATTATACATTTAGAATTACAGGCACATTACTTAAATAATTAATCACATTTTAAAAACAATAAATATAATAAAGCTAATAAATGTTGATGTCTGCGCCTCTGTGAAACGAAGAAATTACAGGTTCACAAGCCCTTATCAGTTCTCCGTCCAGTACAGTACAACACTGGGCAGGAGAATGACAAGGCCCCGTGACCAGAAACTGGAAGAATCAGCAACTCGAGTCTCAAATCTGTAAATAAATAAAAAAGAAATTCAATTACACACAATGCATAAAACCATATCAATGCTTTAATGAATACATTTAAAATATATAAAAAACAGTTTTAATCATATAAATACAGAGCAGATTTTATACTAAGAAATTATAAGGGACCATAGCGCACCTTTTAGGAAGTGTTAAAATCATAAGTATTGAGAACACATAGGTTAGGCTGAAAAGGAAACTGCAAGTAATGCATGAAAAAATGCCTTATTGAAGACAAAGTGGCGTAGTCAAATACATAGTTTTCAGTTGATTAAAAGAATTTTAATAATTAGTAGTTGAAATGACAATAGAAGTTTTCTTTTGGTTTATTATGGCATAACTTGGAAACTTAATTCAAGAATAGACATTTAGTTTAACATACATTCATGCCTTGACATTCTCGTAAGTAAGATAATAGAGGGATATAAAAAATATAATTTTAGCGAGGGAGTTTTCCTTAAATTACCACTTATTTTTGTTTTTAATAAATGCATACATACATTGTATTTCATAATAAAATATTTCCTTGCAATATTGGATGCGATAAAAGATTTATAGCAGCGACAATTCATTGAAACAATAGTAATGCCGAGATTATAGTGTCAATCTTATTTAATTTTGTTAAAATTATGTATTTCAAAATCAGTCAAATTTCTTGATTAAAAAAAATCCTCGATTCTAAACAAATCTTCATATGTATGTATAGAAAAATGTACTCCGGTAGTACTAGATGCAGCTTTCACGAGATAAATATGAACTTTTTACCCGCCTAAAAAAAGCATACATATTATAAAATTTTGCACTACTTTGAAATAAAACGTCCGGTTGTTGGGCAGGAGTCCAAATAGAATATACAGTCAGTTCTATTTGTGAATCCCTTTACTTCATAGGGGTCAACACACAGTGTTTTCCTGGAAACCTCAAGTTTCCACGCTAATGAAAAATGTTCAAAACAATTTAAACTGTAGGAAGTCGAGGAATCTCATCAAGGAAAAAAAAGAGTTCCAAGATAGTTAGTTAAAAATACATGAAAAGTTCTATTGATAATGACCGAGCCAATCCAAACCATTAGCTCAAAAAGTTTCTCATAACTGTTAAAATTTCCAACTTTTAATTGAGAAATGATATTATCCATGGTTTTAACAGGTTTTTTTTTTAAAATTAAAATACGCTGAACAGGAAGAGGTTTTACCTTTAAACATGTATAACTGAATATGATCAATTCAATTAGGTTAACTAGTCATTGTTAGCATATGAGAAAAATATTTTTTTTTTAAATTGATAAGTCAGTTGGAATTCTGTATTGTACGTTAAAACAAATAATTTTACAAAACTCGTTTTAATTAACTGGAGGACACCCTTAACCCGATTAGAATATAGTTGATTTACTTAAATCAAGGGCCCTTAATTAATTTTTACGAAGTTTACATAAAACAAGTGACTTCAAAAAAAGGCACTTCAAATAAATGGAAATGTCTCGACAGGCTTGCTAGAGAAAACTGTTCAAAAGTTTAGACAAAAAAAAGTCTAAGGTTAGGGGACTTAAGAAATGCGGGCATATGCGATTTTCTAGGAAATTCTGTACACAGAATTTATGAATTCCAATACAGAGCAACTGTTCAACAACATGAAGTTTTTAAGCGCTACTATGTATTAAAATCTTATCTGATAATCAAGAAATCTGTAAATATCTACTGATTGGGACCGGAAGTGAAAGTTTCCGCAATTATAGGAAAGATTATTTCCACACTTGCTGCAATTGTTATTAAGTACATTGATTACTTACACTCAGTATATGGCTTTATAAATATGTGAGGGACCGAGTTTATTTAATAGAAGGTACATATAAGACATCTGAAGTTTTTATTATATTTCTGAAGTTTATACCTCAATTCAATGACAAACCTTTAGATTAGTTAATTTAGATTTTGACAGCACATTTAATAAGCTAATTAGATTCTGTCCATGGACTGCTGGAATGTTTATTTTTCTCTTGGCAGGGGACGACAAACAATGAAGAAATCGACCTGAGAAAGGCGGCAAGCAGACCAGAGGCGAACGTTTTTGGCAGTTGGTTAGATATGATGAAACAAAATACAAATAATACCAGAAGATCTTGAATAGTCTTCAGAATAACCGAAAAAAATAGGCGATGTAAATAAGGAATCATTCGCACACCAAAAGAAACCAGGCAACATCAAGATAATAACCAGTTCTCTGTTGTGAAATTTCTTGATAATGTTCGGGAAAGGCACAATAGGACTTACAGTAAAATTATCAGAACTTATAAGTGCCATAAGCTTTTCTTAAGGTTAAAAACATTTTAAAATGCACGATAAAAAATGTTGGTATCAGTCACAATGTCGTCCTAGGTCCATAGTTTGCCTACTAAAAAAAAAGTAATCGAGATCATTTTTGAAGATCTTTTATACCTTAAAAAAAAAACAGTGGAAACTACTTGTTTACTGTAAATATCGTAAAGTTGTCATTCATCCCTCCTTATATTAGTTACGAAAAATATCTATTAAATATATTAGCAATATAGTAAGTAATTTGATAGATATAAATACTTATTTAGTGTTAACAAGGAAGTTCAATCCATAGAAATCATCAGGTTAAAATTAAAACGTAACAACTCCAGCCCTCTATTTAGGCAGAGGTTCGAATTAATCACAGTGATTTTCAAGGAACTACTAGTCACAGTGTAGACATCGTTCTCAGTTACTGTGACTCATCGTTACAAGAACAGCTTACCATATTTTCACGAGGGGAAATAGATTGATCTTTTACTCTAAAACGAATCGATTCCATATTTACTTCCTTTGAACGGTTTATTCCCAAGGACAAAAAAAAAATACCGCCATTAAAAAGGAAGCAGCAGTTCCCGTGGATTCTTCGGAGCGTTCGTTACCTTCCCATGACCCCCTCACATGGTACGCACGTGTGTCGGTGACGCACGTACGCTAGAAATGCTTCAGGGGCATTTAACAAAGCTTCCGTTTTAAATTTCTAAGTCGGAATTTGTAGGTTAGAAACTTTGTCTATAAAAAGAAATTTACAGCAACAAGAAATTACTACATGTAATTTTTCACTTTTTAAAGCTCGGTATTAAACTTATGAAGCCTGAACTGATGAAGTTAGAAATTGTCAGTTTATTTTGTGATTTTAACGCCGCTAAGACTGCTTTATTGTATTTGAGTTAAAAGTTGTTGGGATTTGTTGATGCTCATAGACTTTTTGAAATAACGTGCAAATGTATATTTCAAGTCCTATCAAAGACATCAGATCCAAATTCATGTCATACATGTTACATACTGGTAGTCGCTCACTACCATGCATGTCTGGAACCATACCTCCGTCATTTTTTTTTACTTTTGAGACATAGTGTCGGGTCACGTAAAGCGTTAAGTTAAAATTCCCTTCACCCTCAGAGTGAACACGTACGACAGAGATGGATAATAGGGTAAAATATAATTCGGATAGACGAAAAGGGCAGATCGGACAAAGGGGAAGTACCACAGAGGGGAGAAGTCTGTAGGGGAGATACGCGCAGGGCCTGCTTCCTGAAAGGATTATAACGTCGGACTACTTTATAGCAACCATTCAAAGATTTCCACTCGGTCCTTTGGAATTCTAGATCATCAACAACATAAATGATTTATTAATATAAGAAATAGTTTTTCAACGACGCTAAAATAAAAATGCTAACAATTCATAAAAAGCACTATACAGTAACAACTCTCACATAAGTAAAAATATAACATATGATAACATTAACGAAACAGAGATGTAATATTTCCATCAATTGACTATGCAAGTCTGCACTAATAGGGGAGAGGGAGATATGCAATGCATATTATGTAAGAATATGCATGAGAGAGATGGTTACCACTTAATAAATATTGGTACACTATGTAAATATCTATCTCATATTAGGTCCTGGTGAAGGTAGTATATATGTAGATAAATTTAATGGTAATTAACAAATTTCGTTTATAAAGGGATACTGTAGATGGCCAAACCTACCTAGCTTTATAGTATGGATGAATAAACTAAATTTATATTGCAAATAAGTCGGGCCAGCGAACTCTTTAAATATCAAACGTTCCCACGATCTAGAGTGATGCATGGAGAGGGTTTGTAAGTCGTCAAGAAATTCCTATATAGGTCTAATATGACGTAAATAAAGGTTATTAAATAAACTTTATTAACCTAATCAACGCTGATCAGTTACTTGTAAACTTTCTGACCGTGCTAGTCCTCATCCTAGGCAGAGGTGCAAATTCACCGCCTGCCTTGATTGATCAGAGAAAACCCCTCATCAGAACTAGCCCGAGTATCTAAATTTTTTTGAATTGACCCTTTTTAGAAAGTAATAATTTAACTCAACTTATTTATATCGATGACTACGAAAAAGTTAAAAAAGAACAAAAAAACAGATGATAAACAGACAGATAGAAAACTGTAGGCAATTATTCAACCGAAATTAATAGTTTTTTCCTAGAGATTAATCAAGACGATTGATTTATATTGATCCGTAGAATATAAACCAAAATGCTGATGTTGGTCCGAGATGGCAATGGATGGAAAACCGGTGGATTTGTTCGGAACAGTTCGCAGGGATTGTTCTAGTCACGAATGATCTGGGACATTTGTATGTTGTTACGAGGAGTACCTAAGGATTTTTTTTTTTTTTTTTAAATAACGAGTAATTATTTAATAGTTTACTCAAAAGGGCATTATTGCATACTCGAGCCCCTATACAAGTTAGCACTGCATATTTTTTATACTGATAATTTACCAACGATATAGTATACAATAGCAAAAATCTACATATTATTTTTCGGATATGGATCCATAGTTTATTCTGTTACCGAACTTACTCCGTAAAGAATTAATCCAGACACTAGTCCAAGACCCACTAATTTCCCGAGCTGTATTGGATACCGACGAGAGAAAAAACAGTACTTACTGTATGCTGATGTGTGATGCCATGGGTGGAAATCCTTACACGACCAAATTAGAGGCAATGCCAGCATCCGACTGACTGTGGAGAGCTCTGGCAAATAAGAGGGGAGTAGAACCCCCACCCTTAAAAGCGGTTACAGACCGACCTGCTGATCTTGGCCTCTCGGCTATCTTATCGCGTCCTTGTGATCTGTCCTCTCGTCCTCCGGCCTTAAAGAGAGAGAGAGAGAGAGAATCCAGGGGCTTGTCTTTACTGACAAGATACTAACCCCAGTTTGCTCAGGATTGATCCACAAGATAGGAGCGGCGCGATGTGAGCATAACTGCCTCCCATATCTACTATCTAGCGCTTAGTGTAGTAATATATAATACACTGTCAATATATTATAGCCCTATAGAGAGATGCTCTCTTCGCTTGAGAAGGGTTGGAATTGATTCTTAAGCGTTACTATCTTTGTATCTTCAAATTTCCAGATGAACTTGAATTATGCATTTTAAACAAAAACTACTGATCATACGTCGAATGTTGAGTTAACCATTAAAAAAAATCAAGAGCCAGAATGCATTTATTCGCAATTAACGGCAATATCTCGATAGCAAAATTATCAGTCGTTTTTTTCGAAAGCGGGTCATTTTGAAAGAAGAGGAAAGCTAACGTTAAGGATCACATTATTGAAAAAAAAAAGATTTTGGAATACCTGTCTACCGGCGTGATTTGTCTGTTCATCCATGCTCTGGAGGTGGCTATGTATCGATGCATGTTTAACAAGTTCTGACTAATTTTATTATATTATATATGTTTGGGTGTATGAACTGCACCCTAAAAGTGTGTTGATAGGGTTAGGTAGAAAAAAAACTGGAGTTTATTTCATTTTTATGGTTATGATTTAAGTTCCGTTTATAGTGGTCATTATACATAAAAAATAGACCGGCATGCAACAGATTTAAAGCCTGAACAGACTCATCTGCTGGAAATGGACGAAATAATTATTAATCAGACTAAAACTTTATATTAATTTTTAGAGGTTTTACGATTTCAAGTGTATGTTAATACCATATTATATTTTTTTTTCGATGAAGTCTAAACAAAATTTGATATAAACTAAAAAAAAATATATAATGAAGTTCATGAGAGACACGAGTAAGCATAAGTTGTAAGAAAAAAAACCCCGAGGCGAACTAAAATATACTACGTCCTATCTGGTGCCATTGAAACAATCTAAAAAAAGGACGAGCTCATTCAAAAGTAGGACCTATTTTTTTTCCTCAATGGCCTCTCTCCCAGCTGAATGGAAGGGTAGTCTTCCCTTTGATATTACCAAACAATTAATTAAACAATAATGCGATTAAATTGTTTACATTTAGCAAATTAATAAAATAAAACTAGTTAGTTCTAATTAATCAGAATTATGAGATTTAAAGGGCGATATGAATAACAGATACTCAAGCAATATTAATTATGTAATTAAAACTGCGCTTTTGAGCTACTGTTACATATTATTATACTTATATACCGAACCACAATCAATTTATCAATGTCATGATCATGATCACGCAATGATCATGCAAAAGTGATATTTTCATCATTTATGAAACACTGCCAAGGAATGTTTGCTGTTGGACGCAATAAAAACCTGCGTAAAATACGAAAATTCATTAGGCTTCGGGGCTTAGTTCTGGTTTTATGTGTAGTTTATTGCAGAATAGCTCAAAATAAGCTGATTAGTTTTTGCTGAATATTGTAAGATGAAGTAATTCTCGAGCCACAGTTCAGAAACTATTTAATATTTTAATTTCTGATCGTTTCTCCGCGAATAAGGATACACTGGTAACGTTAAAAGAATTGTAACGACGACATTTCAAGGATTCCTTATTGGTATATCGGCTTAGGTCAATCAAACTCTTGGATGCTTGATTTTCAATTATTATATATGTCATTGTAATTGACATAGGATATCTCGACAATGCCTGCATCAAATCCCGGTGTTTAATTAACAGTTAAAAGGATCGAATTAAGACACGGTCTAAAACGACAACCTATAACTGTCTAACACATTCAGACCTGACGCAGGCTTAAGCCGAAACGTTGCGTTGGGCACAAATAAATTTTATAAAAATCTAAACCACCGATATCAAAACTCGTGGTTAATTTTGTCGTGGGATATAATTTTTGTTTGTACATTAAAAAAAAATATATATATATATATATATGTATAGTTTAATAAATTTTAAATTGATGGATGTGAAAAGTCTGCCCGACACCGAACCCCTCTCAAGATAGTCTAGCCGAGGGGGTAACACAGAGCAGATGCCTAGGGCCGTCCTTAGACAAATATACAATGGGTTGTGTAAGGCCGCCCCATAAACCCACTCTACGGGGTCTGTAACTCGCAAGAAATCAGGTTACTCCACTCACAAAAAATATGGTGGGTGCATGGTAGGCATATGGTTGGTTGTATTGGTACTGTACGAAAGGGCATGGGCTCAAATCACAACCCAACTTAAAAAAATAACAGGTCTGATGCGGGAAGAATACCCAATAGTAGATAGGTTCTTTAAATAGTGCGTTACGTATCATATTCCAATTCGATGTTCAAACTAGGCCAGTAATTAATTCCAGCGAAGAGTGATTTAGTGACTAGATCCGGACAGACGGGCCAGTAAGTGGGCAAGTACCATTATCACCATACTTACCTTACCGCTGCACATACCTGATTTGTTGACATCATATGAGTCCCTTAAGGATTGAATTATTGGCATAGCGTGAGCCAGCCTTCAGATCTGATTAACAGACAAAACTAAACCGAAAGATCATACCTAATAACAAAATACATGAAGGGTACTGGCTATTTGTAGAAGACCCTAGACTAATCGAAGCCACTTGCACATCGTAATTTAGTACAAATTTTTTTTTTTTTTTTTTCTAAACCCCTTGAATTTAATACAATATGTGACAAATGAACAAGAATTGGCAGTTCTCTCCTCATTCTGCTATGCGCAGATGCATTTGAAGGAGGCTGGGTTACATACATTAGATTTGAGGATAAAAGTTAAAACATGTATACAATTCTAGGTGATGGGGCTCACCCTCAGTTTGACAATGTGGGAGAAAAACTTACAAACTAAAACCTAAACGTAAGCGTTCCAGCCGCGACAGCTTAGTACAAGCTCCAGTGATCACCAGAATAGCACAATTGTCCTTGCCCGAGGATTTGGAGTAAGACTTCGGGAATTGAACCTGGGTCCTTCCAGTGAATAGTGCTACTTCTCTTTATCTACTAAATCATATAAATACCGTTACTAAGCCGATTCTAAGAATTCAAATTACATTTTCCCTTGCGTGTTAGCTATATCCAAGGCAACCCGGATGGCATTTGTCAGTTCAAATTGAATTGTCCATTTCGAAAACAGGAAATTGGATATGGATACAAGATCGAACAGAAAACGACGTAAACCAGTTACAAGGAAGTTCGTCGGAGGGTAGGAATTAATCTCCTCTCTAAGTTCTCAGCTGACCGGACGCCTCTAAATCGATAAGGTCCTATGCCCTTTAAGGTTAAATTATAAATGACTTATAAAGCCAAATCCTTTTAGGAAGTTTTTTTAAAATAATATTACTATATTTAGCCTAGTGAAGACAAATAAAAGAGATCTTTAGCAATCAGTTTCCGGCCTAAAAGCCGAAATAGACACATAAAAGAGTGCTTGCTATCTTTGATCGGTATGATGTGCGCTTCGGTCCGTCGACCGTTTAATATGCCACACCCTCGTGTAGCTAAGCTGTTTCTCTGTCATACACAGAGCGATTTTAATAGTCATTTCACTTAAGTATCAGTTTCAGGGTTTTCAAAACCAAAATCCCATAGCACAAAATTTAGCATCCTAACAATATAAAAAAAATACAACAGCTCCTAAATCTACATTCACGGCTAGCTATGAACTCAAAGAAATTTTTAACATGCAGTTTTTAATTAATTATCCAACAGACATGATGGATTCCGCTAATTCCATGAAACGTATTTGCGTTCAACTGACTTAAATATAAATGTGTCGAGTGGGAAATCGAACTAATGATATGAATAGTGTTTTTTTTCTTTCATAGCCCCTTTAAATTTACAGATAATTACAGATCCTCAGGCGAATCTATTTACAGATTATTTTTGTATTTCCTGTACCATCACCACATTATATACAGGTTTTGTTATTTTATAAAAATTATATAAATAATAAACAAGTATAATGATACACATTATACGTGACTCGACTAAACTGACTCTTATAAAGGTGATGGGGCTCACCTTTTTGATCAACCTTAAAACTCACATGCTAATTCTTAACCTAATTTTCCCCGACAGTTGCCATCGATGCGGGAGGGGTGGTGTGGTGGGATCATAGTGTTAAACACTGGGTTTGTCAGGTGCTGCAACGAGTCAAAAAACTTATTGTGTCTCCGGCGGATGAACTCACCAACCGACGGCCCACCAAGCAGCGTTCTTCAACCTCTCGAGAGAGGTATGTCGGACCACTTTTCGCATGATCCCATTCTGGAAATGTTGGAGACATTTTGCTGCATTGTCAGCCAAGCGGGTAAATAGCGGGGCACCGTACAGCAGAGCTGGCCGGAGGACACATTTATATATCATAAATATATAACCGGTAAGACCTTTGTCGTACATATTCTATTTTATTACTAAAATGAGTAGAGAAATGGAGATGCCTATCCATTAAATACATTGAGAAAGCTGGCGAGTTCTCTTGCCCTGCTATGCTATACGATTTTTTCCCCATTTGGAGGGAGAAGATTACGCAGTCGGTCTTCCCTGCGTTTACACTGATGTTTAACATGCCCAGTCTGTCACTGATAACGTTACAAACTGACCCGGCATTCATATTGCTAGTTGATATGAATTGTAAATTTTTTTTTGTCTTTAAACTATAATTACAAAGTGCGCGAGTGTAGCTAAACCCATGTTTGTCATAGAGACATGATACTGAGCGGTTCCATTTAATGGCCAGATAATGGTGTTAAAAACACATAGGTAAAATAAATGGGAATTACAAAATAACCTAGTAAGGTACCAGATTTATGATTTAAGCGTCGTAATTAATACTATGCCGTATTCCCCCCCAAAAAAAATATTCTGGGACATTGTCCCTTAGGCATGAAACAAAGGTACTAAGAGAGTGTGTGTAGCTGACAAAGACAAATCAGAATATTTGGATGGATTAAGGTGCTCTTACGACTACTATTGTAGAATATACATACAGACAAATGCCGTACCTGCATGAAAGTAGTGCCTGTTTATTCGGACAACTAAAGTGTATGTACAAATGATGATGGTTGAACAGTGACTGGAAAGGAGACTAATTATCGTCACTTCTCACGGTTGGGAGACGAGCGAGGGAACCGTTTCCCCCCGTCCTCAATTAAAGGAAATAGTTAGTTTAATAAACAATTGACTGGCGCGGGATAGTTAAATCATACAGCTTGTTTAAAAAGGGGCCCGTATATTCAACACTCACTCTTGCTCACACACAGCAAGGGGGTCAGATGTTGGAACTATCGCAAGGCACTTCAATCAAGTAATGGAAGGGAGCTCACATGTGGCGTAATGGTCAGCGTAACTGCGTCATGGCATGAAGCTCCTGGGTTCAAATCCCTACGTGAAAAGTTAACTTATTTCATTTCCTCACAAAATATAGCCAGATACTAAACACTAGCTTAAGCATTGGCATTGTGGCTAAGTACTGAAGGGGCAGATCTTGGGTTAGAAGTGTCGCTAAGTAGAATTAACGCAAGATTTGAATTTGCAGACATTTGTGCAGTAAAGTGGTGGCAACCCAAAAAACAACGTGTCTTTAATGTTGAACATTATCTCAAAAATAATGTAAGTTTGGCGGCCCGCAGTTCGAAAATTTCATACAAAATATGGTCGGAATAGTGTTTTGACTTCATCAACTGTGGACGAGATTAATTGAAAAATTTAGGGATACTGGATCAGTTGGAGACACTAAACACACTCGTCTAAAAACAAGCCGTTCAAATGTCAATATCGAAGCAGTGAGTGAGAGTGTTGTTGAAAATCCATAACACAGTTCCTTGTGCCGAAATTGGATGATATTGATGTGGCCAATATGTGTTTTCAAGAAGACGGTGTCACATGCCATACAGCCCATGAAACAATTCAAATACTGCATGAGACATTTCCAGGTCGTGTACTCTCTCGTTTCGGTGATCAGAATTGGCCCCTAGATCGTGTGATTTAACACCTTTAGATTTATTTTTATGGGGTTATTTGAAGTCGAAGGTGTATGTCAACCAGCCCACATCCACCCGTGCATTAAAAGAGGAAATTCAACGCTGCATCAACGACATTTATGCCAAATGGTCATGGAAAATTTCGACAAGAGAGTGCGTATGTGCAACCAAAGACCTGGAAATCAAATCTTGCGTTAATTCTGGGACACCCTATATATATAGTGTAGAGTTATAATCTTGTATACATTTCACACCATTCCCAAAAGTGTAGAGAAAGCTCATTAAGTGCAAGAGGCCAAAAGCTTAAGATTTTTCCTCGTGAGATTTTTTGGAGCAGTGAAGAAAGATAAAATACTCCATCAAAAGCTAGATATGGTGCAGTTATGATAATGCTACGTGTTAGATGGGAAGGCCACGTTGCTAAGACGGAGTAAGATGAAATTATAAGAAGATTGTTGAAGGTCAGGAAAAGAGTGATGGATGCCGGATGGGTTTTGAAAATCAGACGATGGAAGATGCTGGCTGAGGACATAAATGAGAGCCCGCCCCTGCTGGATGCAGTAAGGACTGTACCGGTTTGTTGAGCCACACATGTTGAAGCATGTAAGTGTGATGCCCCTTAGTAAAATGGTCCACTTTTCAGCACTGAAACTCAATACCTAGAGACTCAAGAACTCTTATTAGAGTCGATTTTTAGTCCCATCGCTACTAACTAGACGGAATACACGTCCATTTTGAGTTGCTGCTTGGCTAGTACAAAGAGCGAAAATAAATTTTCTTAAAAAAAATCTTACAAAAGATGCCATACAACCAATAAAGCATATTGCACTGAAGGAACCGTCACCACCTTGACTAGAGTATGTCTTCTGGAGATTTTGTACCAAGGATTAAATTTTCTAATTCATCTACCGAAATACCTGAAAAGGGAACAAGTATATCCCTGCCATGGAAGTTAAGAGAGTCGTTAGGCAGCAATTAAGGGCCACGCCGGAAAAAAAGATTTACAAAATTTAACATTTTTTTGCAAGTTGGGAACATGACTTTCAGACCAAAATTTGATTAATTGCCGATTCCGAAGGGAGGTGGTTTCATTTGTAATTAAGTTACACAAGTTGCAATTATATACTTTTTTCTTCGAATTTATTTATGGACTAGTGCGAGATGGTTACGAGGAGGCTTTCATCCTTACTTTTTGTTTGTTTGTTTTTACTACTCAATACATACTGGATATAATTACATTCCTCACTTGAGGACCTTATTATGTAGACCTGGATAGCATGCGAGTCACTAAATAACCAACCTATGCCAATAACCAATACATCCGTCGTCAAATTTCTAAAATCACGCTTAACTATGACGAGTTCCCCCCAATAAACATAATTACATTTTCAGCTAGTGTCTAAATAACATTAGTTCGAACAAGTAAACGTTACCTTAAAAAAAATTAGCATACTTTTTACCTAAATGATATTTTTAAAAGAATAACCCTACCTTATAGCCAAGCTTTTATAACAGGCTTTAAACTTTTAGTTAATCTGTAAGTGTTTTTTTTATATCTCGGCTTATATAAACGAACGGATAAAAACTTTCACAAAACAGATTAGTCCAGTGTAACGAGATGTGACAAAGCCAAAAAAAAAACGACAAAAAACTTGACACTACTTAGAAATCGGCACTTTTTTCAAATGCAATTTCACAATTGTAAAATAAGAGCTCTACTTCAAATAAGTTCGGGCTAATCGTCAGTCATTCTGTCCGTCTGTACATTCAACGATATTTTGCTGAAATTTGGAATCTTATGTATTCCACACCTTCTCATTATGTGTCCGGGGGGGGGGGGATAACACCCATATTCAAAGATGTCTACCTTAGTTCCATCATGCTTACAATCTTGATCTCCCATGCAGGTATCGATTCCCGCCCAAGGAGAGTATTGTTCAACACATGCGGCAGTTCTGTACGACATACGTGGAGTGGGATCGGTCAAGGACAAATTAATTCAACGCATACCCGGAACTCAGCACGAGTGTCGGCGCAGAATGACACCAGTATCGAGGGATGTTCTTAGAGACAATTTTCCAAAATATTTTTAAGCGGCAATACAAAAAAATAAGATTTCATTAACAGATTTATGTGCGACTTATTTGAATTCCGGGTACCAGAAAACAACGTTATCTCAGACCTGAGTATCAGCTAGCTTCAAAATTGAAGCGACGAAACCGTAGTATTTTTTAGTTGAAATTTTAATTAGAATTAGACCAAATATTTTTAGTTTCCAGTGAAGACTTCCCAGCATTTTAGATGTTGGCATTCGATTCACCGATTCTCGACAAATTGAACTTATTCAGTGAAAAATATAATTTTGAATGTACATTATTCCAAAAATCCGAGCAAAAAAAAAAATTCCATTATCCCTTCGGCTAAAACCCTTAATATACAAGAGCGTCCTGAGGCCAGCTCTACGGTTGGACTGTGGGACACAACTCTTTAGATTCCTACATGCAGCACCATAAAGAGCTTCCAGAACAACATCCTGCGAACGGCACTGTGGCATACCCCTTTTCGTGAAATGAAGGCTTCCGACATGCACGAAAAGTTCGAGCTCCCCCGCCATCACCGAAGCCATCAGACGACGTCACATCAAGTTCTTCGACTCGATGAAACACAGTCTAAACCCTCTCTTCCGAGACATGACACCACCACCGCTACCGGCACGATGGCAACTCACAAGATCGAGTAAAGCAGAGGAAATGGTGGACATCACGGCACTATGCCCGCCAAAAACAAGCCTCTAAGGGGCACCCATCACTGCTATCCGACTAAATAAGAATGCACTACATGCCTAGAGAGACTCTAGGCCCAACCACCAGTGGACTCTCACCACTGTACCAAAACAACCTCCACCGAGGCTTCCCACGCTCCTTAATCCTCTCACACCACCTTCAAGCAGGTACTCCTAGTATAAGAATTCGATTAATATAAATATTCTATATTTTTCCCTCATCCTGAATTTCTAACTAGAGCTTAGAAAAAAAAAAAAAAATTATTCCATTATTATTCTCTAAATCTGGGAAAGCAGGCCAAATGGTGGTACATTACGCCCCTTCGCCAACCAACAACAAGCCTCTGACGGGCACCCATCACCAACTGAATGAGCTTCCATTACATGCCTAGAGAGACTCTAGGCTCAGCCTTCAGTGGACTCTCACCACTGCACCGCAACATTTCCACCTCTACCGAGGCTTCCCACACTCCACCTTTAAACAGGTACTCCTAGTAAAAGGATCCGCTCACCCCAAATAAATTACCATAATTTTTCCCTTATCTATAATCTTAAAAATGTGAGAGCTAAGGAAAAAAAAAAAAAAAATTTCCATTATCTTAGACTGCTTTTAGTTGGAATTATTAGTTGATTCAAGAATTAGTTGCCTTTCATAACATCAAACACTTTACGCTAACAGTAACGAAAACCTTGTATACATCGACAGTTATATAATGCTAAGAATATTGTAATCCTAATATTATATTATAAGGGTAAAAGCCCCTTCTAGTGTATACCTGCCTCGGGACTTTATGGAAGTCATTGGTGTTTCTTGTTATTTTTTAAGTAAGCGACCGCATCCCTCCCAATTCCTGAAACAACCCTTCTCATATTCACATATGTCTCAGCTTTAGTTCACAGTTGTTTCCCAGACACTAATCCCTAAACATCCGACCTACTATGTAGTATCATAACTCTTAATATTTATACATACCAGTGTTTTGCTTATACTTCATAATAAAGCTTTTCTTTCATTTCTTTCAAAATACTCTCCTCTACAAAGATTATTTAACTGACGATGCACAAATTAGTATTTTTATAAATATATCAAAAACTAAACAGCATATTTCGACTAATTGAAGACTTTGGCGATCCACTGAACCATTTTTACAATACTATCACATCCTTTGGTCCTTCGCGATAGGAAGAAAAAGGCCAAAAAGATAAAATTTGCGAAGGGTAAATTAACTTCAAGGTTTGCTGCTTCGAACGGAGACCAAGGGCAGGCCCCAAAGGTTTTTAGGTCACACAAGCGATTAGCATAATTGATATTAAAATGCATTTTAACTTTGCATACCCAATGCCTTCCGGAATATTTCGATACAAGTCAACGTCCTCGTAATATAGGGTAGGTGAACCCACTGGAATAATTAACCTAGTTCTAACAAATTGGCAAAAAAAAAATTTGAGAAGCTTAGACAGACCAAGTTTTATATCAATATTATTTTCTAGGGCGTTTGATTATAGACGTGTATATTTAATAAACCGAAAGACCTATAAAACATAAAATTAATAGTATGGATATTAAAACCGCTAATATTTAGTAATATAATCAAACTTGTTTAATTGAAGATTGGCTTAAGTTTTGTAAACAAATATTTTTATCGTATTTATAAATGGACATTTAGACTTTAGTTCTGTCTGCAGCCACACACCGATTACAAGAAAGAGTCAGTTTGAAGTTTAACATTTAGGCATTGGAAAAGCCAATTAAAATGAAAATAGATATGAGAAAATTGATTGATAGAATTAAAAATATCCGCGTAAATAACAGAATCAATGAACGGTCATTACATGTCAAAAGCATATTGCTCTAAAACTATTTGCCCTATAAAACATAAAATAGTGCTTTTTCGGAATTTCTAGGGATTTAATTTGATATCTTACTTGATTTTACAAAACCATTATCTTAAAATGTTTCAAAATTTCGAAAAAAGGTATTTTTTTTAAAAAAACAAAAGCGAAATTTTAAAAATAGAAATAATAATAATAAAGATGAGGGTCAACGCAGACAAATTTCACTTGTCAATCGATGTCTCCCTACTCTTTGATATGACGATAAAAAATGTACTAACACTTGCAGAATGTGTCAAAAAGCAGGGCACATTTTCAAATCATTTCCATTATATAGGGGTTACTATAAATTGTAGGGTACCATGGGAAATACCACGTCCAACTGGATTCGAGCTAAAAGTTGATGAAATGATTTTAACGACTCTATGCGATTACAATCTAGAAACACAACAAATTGATTAACATTATATTTGATGGAGGCAATATGAGACCATTTAAAAAAAAAAAAAAAATTAACGAATCCAAAAAAAACGGTTCAATATCAGAACAGAATCAGAAAACATATACTATTATTCCATGTGATTATCAAAACTGTTTTTTATCATCATATGACACCCCCCACTTCTTCTTGAGCACCGGTCTCAATAGCGAAGGGTATCAAAATAAAGTAAACCTCCTGATAACTTTTTTTCCTTAATATTTAAAAAAATCATTATTAGGGTTTCGTTTGCCATTTTACTAAACCTGGGCTATTTCAGCGTTAGGGAAAACGGGCGTATCCGGAAATAAGCCTTTTCCTGGGGCATGCCGAGGTGATTCAGGACGAGGCATTAAGGCGAGAATGCCCCGAGATTGTAGCCAGTAATCCAGGCAACATTCCAGCCCTGATATGGTCCATGGAACAGCTTCCATCAACTGTTATTACCAAGGCCCATAATGGGGTTACAATAATTAATCAACAGCTATACTTTTCAATTTAGCTGTTAGTGCTCTAATTTGGTAACAGTTGATATATTCGTGTGCAAAATAAGAACGTACAGGGTAATAGATCAAGAAGGTGTACATATTTTCTTCTCCAAGGGAACAATAACAATTTTTATAACTACAGATATCGCCTCAAACCTGTTATTATTTTCAATAAGCTTTATAGCAGTTAATGTAGGGCGGAATCCTGTGAAAATATAAAAATACTGTGTAGACACTAATTTTTTTTTTTTTTGATCTTAGGCCGATTGTTGATGACGTTTCTTGTTGCGTTAGTGTGGAATCATCAGGAAGTGAACAAACAAAGGAAGGGTTAAAAGCGTACATGCAACAACAACACCAAGAAATCAATACGAAGAAACTTTATAAGTTTTATAGAAAAGTTAAAAAAAAAAGCTGTCTACTGTCAAGGCCTACTTCAGGTATTTGACTTTTGATTGACAAGGTGTCAAAATATTCATTGCTGCTGCCTCAATATATTTTTTAACCAATTTACTGCCTGTCAAAAATCATAATGGTTTTAACATGAAAGGGGGTTTCTCTCTTAGCCTTTCGCATTTTTTTTTTTTTTAATAAATGGACTCCAGTTTAAATTATACGCATACTATTTTTTTATGTTATTGCCAAGCCTTAAGCTGGTGGCTTGCTCGACAACAGTACTTTTTTTAATTATCGTTTAATCTACACATATTTCATAACGTAGAATCTAAAGGGTGACCCAGAATTAGAGCAAGATTTGAATTTGCCGCTATTGGTGCAGTAAAGTTGGTTAGTAAAAATGAAGCGTTACACGATAGAACAACGTGTCTTTAATGCTGAACATTATCTCAAAAATAATAAAGTATGGCGGCCGCAGTTCGAGAATTTCATACAAAATAAGGTCGGAATAGTGTTTTGACTTCATCAACTGTGAAGAGATTAATTGAAAAATTTAGGGAGACTGGATCAGTTGGAGACACTAAACACACTGGTCGTCCAAAAACAAGCCGTTCAAATGTTAATATCCAAGAAGTGCGTGAGAGTGTTGCTGAAAATCCAGAACACAGTTCCTTGTGCCGAAAATGGATGCTATTGATGTGGCCAATATGGGGTTTCAACAAGACGGTGCCACATGCCATACAGCCCACGAAACAATTCAAAGCAGTGCGTGAGAGTGTTGTTGAAAATCCAGGAACATCAATTCGGCGTCGTAAACACAGTTCTTTGTGGTGAAATTGGATGATATTGATGAGGCCAATATGTGGTTTCAACACATTTATGCCAAATGGTCATGGAAAATTTCGACAAAAGAGTGCGTATGTGCCAGCAAAGTCGTGGAGGCCATTTGGCCGATTTGTTATTCCATAAATAACCCTATCCTATTTAATTTATAATTCAATAAAAAAATAACAACAAAAATACTCAAAACTGTTTAATTTAATCGTTTTCCTCTCTGTAGGCACAGAACTGGAAGAGGTATTTCGACCCCCCCCCAGATTTTTCTGGTCCAATGACATGTGTTTGTTGTTGGAGGCTCTCATATGCCAAACATGTGCTACCCAGGTTCAGTTCCCGAGGAGCGGCCGTTTGGAATGCCCTAGGGCCTAGAGAAGGACCGAGGTGGGGACAGAAGAACAACGCCTTGGCCCTTTGTGTAGCCAGTGGCAGATGTAGGGTCCCGGATCCTTTGCCCATCTGCTCACTGAACACTACCGGCTCTCGATCTGAACCTAACGAGGGCTATTCACTGGGTCCTAGTGGGTCCACGGACCGGTAAGCTTCCTTCGGGGATAATAGCTAGACCGGATCCCTCTGGAATAATTGCTGCCTGGATAAAGAGGACACTTAACAGTCAGTTTTTGACCGATAACAAAGGTAGGGATAAATCCTCCTTATCCTGTATGTTCAACGGTAAGTGATAAGAAAAAAATAATGAATCTATTACAAAATGCATACTTCGGCAAAACAAAAAAGGATTTCAAAGGAATTGAAAAATAACGATTTGAGAGAGCAAGGGCCTACACTCGTTTATTCCTTTAATGTCTACTTACCCTTAATTTTGTTTTAAAATATATCCAAAAATAAATACAATAAATTATTATTGATATACTTAGGACATGATTGGAGAAACTGGTCAATGCCAGGGCTCCCACTGTCACGCATTTATAGCAGGTCAAGAGGCCATTGCCGTTTCAGTCTCCTAGGAGGTTTATAGGGATGAGTGGCGCAGTGCAATGACTGTGCTACGGGATTAGGGTGGTTGGAGAGGCAACTATGGAATTTCATAAGCTTGGAAGGGATGAGTTCAAGAATGTAGGGTATGTTCAGATCGTTAAGAAGGGTTTTGTTGTTGACATAATAAGGGTTATTTACTATTGTTTTCAGGACTTTTGATTGAAAGGATTGGATACGCTCGATTTTCCACTTTTTTTGCTGTCCCCTATAGCTCTATTCCGTATGTCCAGATTGGCTTAGGTATAACTTAGTAGATTAGTAATTTATTTTCTATTGAGAGCTGGGATGTCCTTTGAAGTAGTCTGTACAGTTGTCCAAAGCGCCTGTGTAGTTCTTGTCTTTTTAGCCTCGTATGTGGGTTCTAGGTCAGTCGTTTGCCTAGATGGAAGCGCATGTACCGTACTGTATTATTGATATAAACAAAGTTGTGTTGTCAATACTAATTTTCTTTGTCAGAGACGATAAGCGTCCGAATTTACTCATTTCAACGCATTTAACGAAAAGAATGAATCAATAAAATATTATAACTTCTGAATTTAAGAGAGCTTCAGGGCGTCAAGTGGCCCCGAGCATTTCGCAGGCAGACCCGAGCCCAGGGGTGGCATCCCGGCCCACTGGACAGGGTAGGTTTCTGATACGGGGATGTGAATAAAAGTTGCTTACAAATATTACTCCAATTATCAGGACACAACCCACCGATTTTAACTTTATTCTTTCCCTTACACCAGAAACGAAAATCGTTTTCACTCGGGTTTTTTCTTTGCAAGCCCCCCCCCCCACCAAGATCCTTTTTTTGGGGGAATAATAAAAACTTTAGAAGCTCTAGTCTTAAAATGCTCGGAATCCTATAATTTCTAGGATGGATTTTCTCAAAAAAGTAGACACTGACAATTTTATTTCTATTGACTGTATATAATAACTTTAAGGATTTTAAATTTGAACGATCTGCATTAATATGGCGTACGTCACATATTGAATGCAATCTTTAATCGTTTCAAGAGATAGTGAATATAATTCTTAGAAAATTATCATTGATTTATCTTAGTAGCGATAAATACTCTATTCAACCGTCAGTTAATCAAGAAAGTTCTATGCACGAATGTTTGCTATGCAATAATGCATAATGAAAGTATGCTAAATTCATTATAAACAGTTAAAATATTTTTAAATTTAAATCATTTTTTTTTTACTCTTTCCTTTATACTCTTATAATTTATATTATTGTTTACACTGATTAATCCAATTGGCGTTTCATTGACTAATAAAATTATATATTTATCAAACATTTTCCCCACCAGCCCCAAACAACCAACCTCCACCTAGGCTTCCCACACGCCTTAATCCTCTCACACCACCTTCAAGCAGGTACTCCTAGTACAAGGATTCGATTAATCTAAATATTCTATATTCTTCCCTCGTCCTGAATTTCTAACTAGAGAGCTTAGAAAAAAAAAACATTTTCCCTAAAGAAATTTGTCAAAATATGATTTCAACGATTTAACTCGTCGACCCACCCACCTTAAAGGCAACTGATTTTTTGTTGAAAATTAAGCATGCACAAAATCCACCGTGTTAACACTTACCGCCAGGAAGAGTTGAAATAAGTTTTTCTTTTATAAGTTAATTCTCACTTAAGCAATCTATGTTCCAAGACATTAGTTGTTCCAAGCTTTTAATAGCCATAGCCCCCAGAAACGTTCTTATTTGGTGAAGTAAATAGAAGAGTTCATTAAATGGCACTATCAGTCGCAGTTGGGATGATAAGGGGTCGAGATGTGGCTCCTCCATTATCAGTATTTCTTGAGCAAGTAGGTCACAGGCTGAGAGGGGGAATGTTGTTGGTCTTGTGAGCATCTCCTACCACTTGCCACCGCCGTTCGCCTCTTAATCCTATTGGCAATTTCATTAGGCCACGGGAAATGCAAGGTTATTAATTCTTAAACGGGCCCACGTCCGTTTAACCCTAATGACTTTCTCGGTCTTAATTACAAAAAGAATGTGGAAAAAAAAATATATATCTACACGGCTTTCTAGCAGGGTCTAGTGTTTAATATATGGTAAAAAGCAATACGATTGGAACTTGATAACGACCATATAATCTCCCTGCAAATAATACGCCTTCAAGGGGACAAAGAGATCCTCTCATATCACACCGTCAATCAGAGTCGGGCTTGTTTTGGTTTGAAATATTGCTTGCCATTCGATATCCCTTAATTTAACTACTAGAATTGTATAGCTTGAACTTCTCGTCATTTCGATATTTAAATGCTGACGCTCTAAACAGACGCGGTTACAAACAAGAGAATAACCCCGCACAAGATGAGTTGAATTACCAGAAGATGGTTTATTTTCATTGTTTCTATTTTGGCTAAAAAGACAAGAACTAAACAGACGCTTTTGACAACTGTACAGACTACTTCAAAGGAAATACCATCTCTCAATAGAAACCAAATTACTAATCTACAAAGTTATTCTTAAGCCAATCTGGACATACGGAACAGAGCTATGGGGGCCAGCAAAAAAGTAGAACATCAAGCGTATCCAATCCTTTCAATTAAAAGTCCTGAGAACAATAGTAAATGCCCCTTATTACGTCAGCAACAAAACCCTTCATAATGATCTTAATATACCCTACTTTCTTGAACTCATCCCTTCCAAGTTCATCAAATTCCGTAGTAACCTATCCAACCACCCTAATCCCCAAGCACAGTCATTGCACTGCACCACTCATCCCAGTAACCTCCTAGGAGACTAAAACGGCAGTGGCCTCGTGACCTGCTATAAATACGTGGCAGTGGGAAACCTGGCAATGGTCAGTTTCTCCATGTCCTCAGCGTCTGTGGCTCTCGCGCTCTTCGTCAGCTTCCCGCTGGCTCTTATCCAGTGACGCGGCTGACTGGGGAGCGTGAAGGACTTCCCGGGACTCAGCTTCCTCCTTCGTATGAATGAAAATTGTAAATATGGTACGAATGAGTACATTTATCACAATTACTTACTGCCCAATGAGGCAGATTGTAATTTTATCATATTAAAGTTGTTGTATTAATTACTAATGAAATGTTTGTAGTCATCTCGCAGGTAACCTTTATATTTCATTTCAATCGAATGAGTAAATATCGCTGATTAGCAGTAAGTTAAGGTAAAATGATAAGAAAAAACAGAGATTAGATGCCCAGGACACGGTTTTGGGGGGAGGGGGAAGAAGAAGGAATTTTGTCGGTAGCCCTAAAAGAAATAGGGAGACTTCCCTCCGAACTAAACGACTAAAAGTTTTAGATACGTACAATTCAGGTCAACAGGGCAGTCTATATTGTCAAAGAGAATATACTCATTGTTCCACTGGGGGTAACTTCACTTTTATGGGAGTGAGACGTGGTGTCCAGGATTACTCTCAGGGGTATTAGAAATCGGGTTCGTTGTGACCTTCCGGAAGTGAAACAGTAAAGGATGTTCTACAAAAGAGCATTGGATTGGTTTGGATATGTTACCAAAATACAAAGTGGAAAGTAGAAAGATACCTGACGAGATCAACCTCACTGTTTTAAAAAAAATAATTAATACATCACTAACAGATTAAATAATTATTAGAATATAAATTAGTTAATTAATTATTACCACTAAAGTTTTATTTTTTTTAATTTTTGTATTGTAACCTAGATCCTGCATACTGGGCGTATACACCATTAGCTGAATATTTATGGACCATTTTAGTTTATATTCAAACAACTAGATGGCAACATTTGCATTTTACAACCATAAAACGAAGGGCTGAGTCAACATAGTTAACAGTGTTTAGGAAAGCTGCGCGATAAAGAGAATATAATATAATGTGCTTATCTTATTTACGTTGGAATTTACGATAACTACAGATAAAATATGTTCAGTGTATTACAAAATTGCCTTTTGACATTCTCAGACGTACTATTATCGTATGTTGACTGATAAAAAGTTGTTAACACGCCAAAATATGATAACTGAAAAGACCCGGTGTTTTGATGTACGAGAAACTCTTGATGAATCAAGTCAGCATCGTAAGGGAAAATGACCCGAGTACGAGTCACGAATTCGGTCAAAGGACTTCGCCATGCTGACATACATGGTATCTGGAAACGACGTTCGTAAATAAATTTGATCTGACGAGTACACTTACAAGTCATTAATGAGTCAAAAAAAATGACTCTTAACGAGGAAGGGGGGGGGCGCACGCTTTCCTAAAAGTCGGCAAACATCGGGATAATTCCTGACCACTGGTAACCTTTGACACTTCCTGCAAACAATGGGAACAAACACAGAAGGGAATAAAAGCACACAGAGGTAAAAAAAAAAAGATAATAAGAAAAGTAAATAAATATAAGAATAGCTCACCTGGGACAGACGACAGGAAATGACCTTTTATGTTCGAGACCCCTTCTCCGGCCCGCCGTTCCTGTACACATAAATTATGTTAAAATACATTACAATACAACTGCCAGGTTTTTTGTTGAGTGGACTGGACCTGTGACATGTATAAACATCTAAACTTAGTTATTTGTTACACAATAGTAGCAGCTAGTGCCATAAAACACCGGATTCGTTTACAGTGTAAGTAGGAACTAGGGTTAAGCATAGTTAGCCGATTTTTTCATTTTGTGTTTGTTTTTGCATTAATTTTGATAAATTGGCACAATGAGTCGGACATTGAGAACGAATTGACAGAATATTGCTTTTAACAAAACATCGATAGTTATATAATGCTAAGAATATTATAATTCTAATATTAAATATAATGCTAAAAGTAGAAGGGTCTCGTGCAGAACTGTGTACCTGCCTCGTGACTTTATGGAAGTCACTGATGGTTCCTGTTATTTTTAAGTAAGCAACCGCACCCCTCCTTACTTCCCTTACTCCCTACCTCCCAGAACTATCCTTTTCTTATACATATATGTCTCAGCTTTAGCCCCAGACCCTTCAATCTAACGCTCTCCCAACTGAATTAGTTTTAGTTTGAAGTTTCCCTCTTTTGCAATCTGAAGGTGAGCCCCATCACCTAGTCCTGTTCGCATTGTATTGTAATTTTAACATTAAATAGAAAATTTTGTTTTTGTAAATATTAACTCCTTCAAATGCTTCTGCGCGTGCAGCACGATGAGAACATAGTAAATATTGTTAATCTGTTTGTAAAAATGTACAAAAGAAAAGGGGTATATTTTTGAAATTAAAAAAAAAAACCCAGACACTCGTCCCTAGAAATTCCACCCAGTATGTAGTAACGTAACTCTTAATATTCGTATATACCTGTGTTTTGCTTGTACTTCATTTGTGAATTGAATTGTTAGGTTATTCATCAAATTGTGTTTTCAATACGTAAATATGTTTAATATTTTACAGTATGTATAAATAGATTTCTTGATGAAATTTTGTTTCTTTTGTCGCGTGTAAAATAATTTGAAAAACGACCTAATAATTTTTTTTTATAAATTTATAACATATTAAATTTGGTTAGCTCTTTGAAAAATTTCAGATAGGATGAGATTATTTCTATATAGATTCAAGACAGACCAAAGAGCTGACATACTGATTCGTATTCATTGGTAGTTCTAAAAAGTAACCATCTGATGGTTCCAAGTGGTTCCCCTCGCTGGGTAATGTAAGGAGTCGGTTGAACAAGACTGCGACGAAACGCCCTGATGTTCTGCCAGAATCTACTCGTGTAGAGGCAGACAATACACTTGTGAAGGACCTTGTAACCCCGGTCTAACTCTCATGAATCAAACATGCACTATTTTGCATCCCGCATTCAACATACCAGTCCGAGGCTCCTACTGTCTCGTCCCTCTTCACCGCTACAAGCAGTTCCGAGAAGACAAAAAATAGGTTGTTTTTTATTTGTATTTTTTCGAACATACTAGAAGTAAAGATAAAATACTAGTTGTCAACTCGCTGTTTTTCCCGAGAAAATCAATCCCTCCCCCTTAACTCCTAATATTATTTAAAAAAAAATTCTAAATTATATTAACAATACAATAATTGAACTGTGCGAGGATCCTTTTGCTATGCATTTTAAACAGTTCATATACTAAAACAAACATCTTTTTATTGTTAATCTTTATATAAATGAAAACGGGACCAGGGTACTAAGGTACGATAGGTTGTTTTATCGTTTAACGCTCCATTTTTACTAACCCTCAAGTGTCAGCTGTCAAATTGTTTTTTTTTTTTAGGGTTGCCAGCACTTTACTGCACAAATGGCGGAAAATTCAAATCTTGCGTTAATTCTAGGACACCCTTTACTTCGTCAGCTTACACTGACGTAAAAACAATGGTTACCGTTCATGAGCTATTTAATCTGAAGTCTGAAGTCATCTATTCGATTCGGAATGAAGTTAACCGCTTTTGAGCACACCGTTCAAATTTCAACTTGAGCGGATATCGTTCGGAGTCTGTCGGCGCAAAAGTTACATAACATTTTCCTGGGGCGGGGATAGTTTGGCAAAAGTGATGCGTTAATAATAATCCCATATTCCCTGTGTTCCTTGCATATTTTGGGGAGTTTGTGAAACTGATGAGGTGTGTAAAGGGAGATAAGGTAGAGAACAGCGGGGGAATACAGATTCAGTTTTCGTTCAGTTGAGCCTGTCTAACAGTAATAAAATCAGTTACAATAGTGTCTGGAAGGATCTACTTTGTATATTCCGCGACATTTAAAAATATACTGAATTGCTTTTAGTGAAAATTCACTGGAAATATGGGGGGGGGGGGGAAACAGTCAGGAATTTTCGGCAAATTGTGATTTCTCTAACCCCACCACTCAGAATATATTTTTATTTCAAGTGCCGATTTTTCCCTGAGGCTTTTGGAAAGTCATTTTTTCCGTGAAAACGATAGAAAATGCGAGCAATTTTTTTTCTACTGGATATAGAGATTCGTGGATCTGTGGTCTGGATTACTTCCAGACTAGGAATGCCGATAACTGCGAAAAATGAAATGTTAAGTTTCCTCGGTCGTGACCCGAACACGTCGAATTACCATGGCATTTAAAAAACCCATCGACACAAATAATTTAGAAGGGCACTTTGTTAGGAGGGCAAGAGCAGCAATTTGTCGATGGGCGACTAATTGGTCGAGTGTTTTAAACATTTAAGTCCTCGCTTTGCAAAACTCATTCGGGCAGACTAAATGGAATTTAACTAACCTGTAATTTACTCTTTTGATGACTGCATATATGTATTGATGATAAAACAAAATATTAATTTGACTTTGTGAATAAACGTATGCTTTAAGAAAACACTATGGAATTAAGAACCTAGCTGACGAAAATTCAATAGATAGCAATAAAAAATATATAAATGGCGAATCTAATAATTCTCGAATCAAATAGTAATACAATTTTATTGTAGTTATGAGGCTAACGAGTGACTAGGGAAAATAAACAAGTTAACAGTTGATAGGAGTACTTTTCCTTAGTGGAAGGATATGTTGAAGAACTTGTATAAAGGAGGCATTATTAATAGTTTGTTTTTTATGGTGATTTTTAATAAAGTAGAAGTGGGGCAATTTTTCCTTGTCGCTTAGTCCCTTGCATTAGTTAGTGTCCCAGGGGGGTGGGAGATATTGCAGATTATTGCCTCTTAAGTCGGGAAGGTGACAATTCAGCTGGTGAAGTATGTGTATACATAGTATATTTATCACAATTTTTTTAAAGTAACGTATGGGAATTTCTAGCGGCCTACAGAAGTTTGAGTGCTTGTTCAATCTAAGTTTGATTCAGTTCTAGACTAGGATTGGCTTCTTCTAGGGCAATATATCTAAAATGTATTCTTCATCGCTCTGCAATTGATTTATGGGCACAGTCATGATATCGTTACTTAAAACTTCAATGGTTGGATATTCTTCACAAATCCTTTATTGAGAATTAAGAGGACGTGTACATGAATATCATTCCGGAATGAAAGAGTGGATTATCAGATGACAAAAAGAAGTGCTTTTACCTGAGCTTAACTTTACCTGAGCTAGAGTACTACTGGACGTTTTAGTCAATTCTCTCTTGTATTGCTTATTTTTATTTTATTTATTTATTTTCTAGGAAGCTCTCAGATTTGAAATTAACGGAAGGTGCAAAAATGGAATAGGATTCAACATAACTGCTTAGTTTAGCAGTCTAGACACAAGCCTTATGTTTTAAGCTAGTTATGAAGTCAGGAGATGAGGCAAAATACCTAAATAATAGTTCAGCTACGGATTAATAACCATTTAAAGTGCTGTGTTACAAGAAAGTGTAACAAAAAGTAAAACCACATTAAATGATGTAGAAAGGAAAAAAAAAGTACTCAAAAGGTTAGGCCTTGATGTCATAGGTTGCACGACATGTCGTCTCGGGTAACTCATTAATGACAACAGAACGTTTACTCAAGTCGAGTTCTTTTTTCTTTTTTTTTTTAATTTTATCCCCAAAACGTTGACATGCCTTGTGAAACTAAGTCTCATAAGCGTTTTGTGTACTAAGCCTGCAGTCTTACCCCTGTAATCATCACACCACTCAATTAGGCGTTCCTCAGTAGCACCTTCCGCCAGAAGCTAATGCACCCAGCAGAAAAGACTTGCACTGTTGACTTTGGAGAACTCCACACCTCCCTACAGTCGGAGGAGGACGCGTTGTGTAATGAGACCGGGAGGCCCATGTCCACGTAATTATTGCCCTGGGGGATGTGCCCCCTCCCCAGCTAAAAGCTTTCCCTCGTCCTCATCCCCATGAGGGCTGCTTCCAAGCCGGCTCAATACTCGCCCGGCTACCCCTGTTCTCTCCCTAGTCAATATACATTCCCTCCTCTTTATTGATATACTGCTTTTCCTGAAAACTCTTATTCTCCTTTTTACTGGAACACACAATGAGAGGCAGCAATATTACAAGAATGAGAGGAAGGTGAATTAAAATTTCTGATGACGTGCATATATGTTGTCAGTTATATACATATATATATATAAAAAAAAAAAATCTTGCCATAGGCTAGTTGTATAAACTAACATGGAGGATTACCGGGGACTCCAGCCTCTGAGATATTCACGCACGAATTCTAATCTTTTAAGAGTTCTTCTCGAAATGTAGCTGGCAGAGGGCTCTACTACCTAGACCATTTTCTGAGAGTATATCTCATATTAATATATATATATATTTTTTTTTTCTACACCCCCTTTAAATTTACAGATAATTATATACAATTATAGATCCTCAGGCGAATCAATTTACAAATTATTTTTGTACTTCCAGTAGCATCGCTACATTATATACAGGTTTTGTTATTTTATAAAAATCATATAATGAAAAAACAAATATAATGATCCACATTATACGTGACTGGACCAATAAAAATGACGGGGCTCACCATTTTGATCAAACTTTAAACTAACTTACATACTAATTTTTCTCCGACTGTTGCCATCGATGCGGGAGGGGTGGTGGGGCCATAGTGTTAAAACGCTGGGTTAGTTGCTGTTTTTTATTATTAATATTGAACATATATCAACTTTATATTGTTAAAAATATCGGGATCAATACCATGACTAATAAATAATATAATATTATGGGCCATCCTTATCTAAATTCGCGAATCCTGTTTGATGCAGACATATGTAATAATCGTACTGAAATTTACAGTTTGGCGGACATGAATGAATGGGGGTGAAAATCCGTAATTTATAAAGCGGATTGAAAGCTCGTGGCTGTGTGTTTAATTAACAAAACAAACTGTTGAGCAGAAACTGTTCTATTAAGGACATAATCAAGTTCAGACTAAATAGAAACTGAAATAAGAAATAAAGTCTCAGTAGATTGGGGTGGATATGACACAAAATATACAAGAACCCCATTTTGCAAAATTAAAAAAAACAAAAAAACATCGACCTAAACAGGAAATTTACCGAATAGCAAGGCGGTAATGAGGTGAACACTAAATGTAGTTCGAAGAGGGTTTTTCTATCCTCCACCTAATCCCTTCCGCTTCGGCGAACAAATAAGAGTTATTTATCCGGTAAATGAGACCATACATCAAAAAACAGGGGAAAAGGAACAAGAAGAAAAAAAAATAATAGACGGAGCCCTCCTGTGCAGCTAAGCCCTGCCCAGAGGAAGCAGGGCATAAAATCATCCAGCCCGTTGCTTCCAGCCAGCGTTCCCAATCTCTCGCCTTTATTGGCTAAAGGCTAAAGTAAAGGGAACAGCTTGCCTTCCAATAACGGCTCCGGAACCACACACAGGGAAATATAAAATGGCGCCATTACAGTACTGCATTAGGCAGAACATGTTAGCACATATACGAGATTTGTGTAAGCCTCATCGGACTCAAGAGTTACATGTTGCCTTTAATGTATGAACACCATTTGGTACTACCCATACCATAGTCTCGACTATTTTCCCATATTTTTGAAAGAATTTCAAAAAACAAAATCAAGGGCAACTTCATAATTAAATAAAACAGGAGTTAGTAGGTGGAAGCAAAAAGCATTCCTATAAATGGACTTCTAGAATATTGTCCAGGAAAAAATGTTTTTACAGCCAAGTATAGACGGGAAAACGAATTTTCTGGTAACGACTAGTAGGGAACGTCGATTGAATGAGAAAAATTCTGGATTAGGGGGAATTGAGACGAAACAAAGATGATATTGGCCAAAATTATTGCTATCAACTTCGTTTATGACATTTTGATAGATTACTCGAATGATTGGCACTAGAATCGAAGTTAACACTGCCCGTATCCTGAAGCTATTAATTATAAATTTTAAATACTTAAATATAAATAAATGACTGTCGGGTCGTCACGAGGGTGATGTCTAGTTACCCTGGTGACGAAGGGAGGGTTGATTAAGTTTATAACCTCGACAATCGTTTCATGACGGTCTTACTATCCGACTCCGGTGTAGGTAGTTTGTGTGGTATTGGAATGACCACGAATTCAAACTCGGTATCTGAGGGTAGGCGAAATCCGTCCCGATTCAAAAAGGCGAGTGTGAACCGGAGAGAGGCTGACTGAATCACCGTGGGGAACACTGCTATGTAAGCTTGCAGGGCCACGACAACTGTTGTCCACTAGGGAGAGGTCTCTCAAGGAGGTGCTAGATTTAGCGAGACGAAGGCGGAGATTCCCACTAGGAAGGTGTGGGGTCTAACAACGCCGGACTAAAACGTAGCGAGGTGAGAAAATAATTTCTTAAGAATAGAAAAATATTTATCGATGTGTTTCAATGAATAAATTGACAGGGTTTCCGAAAATTCCTTTTTTAAGTCCTAAGGTCTGCTGTATAGAAACTAATAGGACCATCAAGCTAATAAAAATTGCCACGTATGAGCAACGGAACTTCCCCTTGAAACAAAACAGTTATTAATCTCCGGAAGTAGTAGAATCGCGTCATTCCCCCCCCCCGCAGATTAAATGAATTAAAGTGGCTGTGACAACCGTTTTAAAATAATTTTAGAAAGTATTTTTTGTTTCGGGTCTATCCAAGACTGCTTAGAAACAAAAAACGTAATAAGACACCCCGTTGATAGCAAGCTAGTTGCGAACAATAACGCGAGCGTGAACGGTCTGGGCGCCCCCCGCCGGTTAGCAGCAATAAAAGCCCCCGCGAGGAGGCCGGAAACTCCGTAGCTGTCATCGCTGCCTCCTTAATTACACTAATACCAACGCAGACAATGTGATTAAAATTGTTTTCAACTCATGTTAAAGTGATAGTCGCCATCCACCTCGGCCTATTATACTCTCGACAACGGTTCGCGCCTGCTCTCAGTCCCCTCCACCAATGGCTTTCTCTAAAGGCACTTCCGCTAAGTTTCAAGAGTGAAATTTCGCAAGTGTTGGAGGTCTAAATTCCATGTATTGTGGTTAAAACTTTTCGTACTCAGCATGTATGAAGGAGGCGGTTCAAGGAACGACAGAGGTTAATGGTGTACTAATCAATTTGAACAGCAAACATATGAGGTAGTCAGGAGTATTTACCCCCATTTTCGAAGGGATTTGACAAACAAAATCAAGTTTTGTTAAACGACAACTTCCTAATTAAATAAAACAGGATTTAGTCGGTAGAAGCAAAAAAAGTATTCCTATAAATGAACTTCCAGAAAACAGAATTTGTTGAGTTCAACTTTGGAGTTGAAACCATGAGTGTTCATTGCCTTAGGATATTGTTAGGATAGGATAGGATATATATATTTAAGGCTGATTCACACTATTCGTCAAGTGAGGATTAAGATCAAAATCTCTGTACACAAATGTTCTCAATGCACGCTTCGGCCAAGTCAGGTCTACCGGAATATCCCAATCGCTCTTTACTGGATTTGACCTAAGTTAATCTAGAGCTTGTCAGTGATTCCAGTAAATTGTATGGTCTCACTCATAGAAAATATTTCGATCTCACGAAACAAAACACAGTAAAGAGAAGGGATAATACCTTTTTGAAAGTTTTATCATTTTACGAACCCAGAACGGTCGTCTTTAATTCGCGTCGTTTACTGCATGACCTGAGGACCACGAGTGCGAATGCTTCAGGGAAAATCCATGATCTTGAGCTGATCTGACTCGCCCAAAATTTCTCTATTTTTTTCCTTAACCCCTATTTGAATATTAAAAAAAAATATGAAATATACACAATAATATAAATTTTGAATGGCTCCTTGTACTGCATCTATGCAGTTACTATAATCCTAACATCTGTCTTTTTATTGTTAACAATTATATAAAGTAAATGGGGTCCAGGTAATGGGCCTAACGTTTACCTTGATCTCTAGGGTGAATCCGGCTTTTACATGACCAAATGACTAATTACAACATACAAACTACAAAAAGCCTATCATGCAGACACAAAGAATGTACTAAAAATCCTATATTGTAGTTTGTACATTTTTTGATGAAAAGATCATAAGTATTGTGATACGTCATGAGAGTTTGATTGGATCCGTACATAACATATAATAACGTTAATAGGATTTGATGACCATAATAATGCTAACAGCTACAGAAAATGAACAACTAGTGATCCAGTTTGATTAGTGATATATAGTATTGCGGTCTGCACACTAATGAGGTCATTTAACGACGGGGGTTTTTGTCTGTCGTGAAGGGTGGAGCTTTGTCGCCGAAAGCCTGGGGCACGGCAGGTCACCCTCTCGGCCGGGGGGGGGGGGGGGGGAGTTAAAACCGCAACCATAATTCCTCTAGTTAGGGGCCACAGGGCGGGGTTTTTGTCTTTGTTGTCAAGGCGACTATAAACCCGAGCTCCAGGATCCGGGAATGTTTTATAAAGCTGGAGAGTACCACATGAACCGAGAGGAAGTTGATTATTATTTCATTTAACAAGGATATAATTGTCACCTCTCTTTGTTTATATTCGCTGACAACAACGTGTCACGCATAATAATTAGCAAACATTAAGGAGAAGCTCAGGTATATAGTTTAAAGAATAGGCAACAAGTATACCACTAATTCTAGATGTGACCTGGCTATTTTATGGAATTGTAACTTGTCAGGAGGTATCATGTTGTTATAATAATAACCCCTTTGAATATTATTCCTTTTATGCTTCAGACATTTTCCATAAACAGCTTGAATTCAACTCTAGCCTGAGGAATATTGTTCACATTCTCACCATATATTCGTACAGCATACTCAAAACACTTTATTAGGGTGTCTTCTCCTTCTACCCCACCCCCCCAGTGAACACACTTAATGGTTACGAGTCCCGGACAAACACCTTTAAACATACAGCTAACGATTACCGGAAGTAGCCTCTCTCTTGGCCAAAGTCAAACAACAAAAATTATATCGGGAGTAATAATGGCTTGGCGATCAGATCGCTCTAAGTAAACCTTACGGATTAAATGAGAGCAATTAACGTAAGAATTATGTTCCGTACAGTTGGTACCCCTGTGCAGGCGGCTGTTAATGGGTATTTGCCCTGGGATGTGACTGCGGGCAACGAACAGCAATCATAGATTAGGGTCCCACCTACTTGAGTACACAGGACCTGGTATCCTCCCTGCCATATCTCTGATAGGTGTGTGCTTACGTGTCACGGCAGACATTCAACCATGTACAACTAACTGCTCCTGCGTATTTCACAATTGAGCAGGGTTTAAAGCGAACTCGAGCAAATTCAGAATACAATCTACAAAACAAATATTATCAAGCCTAATGGCAGTGGTTCTAAACGAATAGAAAAGTTTGTTTGAGCATCGCCCTCCGTTGATGAGTTGCTAGGTTTTCATCAAATTAAATTAATGTGTACATATATACATACAAATAAGTTTTAAAAAACAATGCAAGCATTGCATATGATTAATAAACGCATAGACATCTTTAATTTGATAAATTAACATCTATACAGCCAGAAAAAATAACAGTGTGTTATGTCATTCCAAACAAATAAAACATTTTCTTGCCAGGCAATCGGTCATGTCGAATATAATAGTTTTTGTGAATTGGCCTGTACTTCATTGGGAATTGGGTTATGGAGTGTGGTTATTTAATTTGAGCTCAATATGTTTAATAAGATAATTCCAGTTTCTATCAAATAATTTTGAAATACTTTTATGAACGTGCGATTGCTTAGTTATCGGTCAATAATCATATACAGGTATATATAAATCAGTTTGATAAAGCTAAGATTATGGTAAGAACAAGCAGAACTGTATACCTGCCTGGTGATTCCTGTTATTTTTAAGTAAGCAACCCCCTTAACTTCCCTTACTCCCTACTTCCCAGAACTATCCTTTTCTTATACATATATGTCTCAGCTTTAGCCCCAGACCTTCCACTCAGTATATAGTAACCTAAATCTTAATATTTGTATATACTAGTGCTTTAATTGTACTTAATAATAAAGCTTTTCTTTCTTTTCTTTTTTAAAAGACTCTCCTCTACAAAGATTAGTTAACTAATCGATTATTCGTATCTTTCAAATATTATTAAAGACTTCAAATATATACAGTTATATCTGCATCAGGTCCGGATAAAAATATAGGATGTGTTGAAAATGATTTGCTGATGATACACTTTTTTTTTGTCGTTAGGACCTGATTCAGACAGAAGTAATAAGTCGACAACTCGTCCATTAACACATTAATAGATCTGATAAAAACTTCTCTGCTATAATGTGACCTGCTATAAACGCGTGACAGTGGGAGTCCTGGCAATGGCCAGTCTCTCCAATCATGTCCTGAGCGTCTGTGGCTCTCGCGCTCTTGGTCAGCCTCCACTGGCTAGTATCCGGTGACGCGGCTGACGGAGGAGCGTGGGGGGCTTCCCAAGACTCCGCTTTCTCTTTGCGGTGGATTTGGGGGGTCTCTGGGCTGTCTGTAAATATTGTATGAATGAGCGAGTGAATGATGAACTGTAAATATTGTATGAATGAGCGAGTGAATGATGAACTGTAAATATTGTATGAATGAGAGCATATATCTTAATTACTTATTGCCTTATAAAAGGCAGATTGTAATTATTGCACAATAAAGGAATTGTACTATACTATAATTATATACTTACAGCTAACTAAAGAAGTCACTGTTTTAATTTTAGTTTAGATCGTCTGGAGACCTGTCTTGTCTGTTACGAAAGGGGTCTTAAAAAGTTTTGATATGCAAGGCCCAATACATTGACTCATTAGTTGTTGTTTTTTTGTATATTAAAATAACATAACAGGAAGAATGGAAAGATATATGTTCTTAAAAACTACTTAGGACATGTTTCGATTATCGACTTATTCAGCCAGACCTCAGAACCTACACTTTGAAGGGTACGCCATCAGAACCTACACTTTGAAGTGTACGGTATTTGATATAAGTACACCCTAGCAAATGAACGCCCACTATTTGTTGAGAAACAGTGACAATTTTCCCATTCAGAAGAAAACCTCCCTACACTCAGAATGTAAGATGATATCGTAGAAAGATGCTCTTAAACGAGTTTTTTAAAGTGGTCTTGAATTTCTCCCAGAATAGAGCTGAAACTCTTAGCCCTGGCTTCGAAGGAGTTAACTTCATTTTGTCACCATCAGCGGCGAGGAGACGCCTCAATTTCACGTGCTCAACCAGCCTTTAAATTGAACCAATTAAAACATTTTAATCAAAACGCTAATATTATATTCTTGTGAATTTATCACCGAGCAGGAAGTGAGTAGTAGAGAGTGGTATAACAGGAAGCATCTCAAATTTATATGTTGTGGTTTTGATATAATTACATAAAGTATACGAACAAGAAAAAAAGAAGGATTTGAGAAGATGGTCTATTGAATTATAAAGTAAATAGGATAGGGTTATTTATGGAATAACACATTGGGCAAATGGCCTCCACAACTTTGCTGGCACATATGCACTCTTTTGTCGAAATTTTACATGACCATTTGGCATAAATGTGGTTGAATTTCGTTGATGCAGCGTTGAATTTCCTTTTTGACTTCAAATAACCCCATAAAAAGAAATCTAAAGGTGTTAAATCACACGATCTAGGGGGCCAATTCTGATCACCGAAACGAGAGAGTACCCTACCTGGAAATGTCTCGTGCAGTATTTGAATTGTTCCATGGGCTGTATGGCATGTGGCACCATCTTATTGAAACCACATATTGTCCACATCAATATCATCTAATTTCGGCACTAAGAACTGTGTTTACGGCGCCGAATTGATGTTCCTGGATTTTCAACAACACTCTCACGCACTGCTTCGATATTTGAACGGATTATTTTTGAGCGACCAGTGTGTTTAGTGTCTCGAACTGATCTAGTCACCCTAAATTTTCAATTAATTTCTTCATAGTTGGTGAAGTCAAAACACTATTCCGACCATATTTTGTATGAAATTTTCGAACTGCGGCCGCCAAACTTTCATTATTTTTGAGATAATGTTCAACAATAAAGACACGTTGTTCTATCGTGTAACGCCCTATTTTTACTAACCCTAAACTGTCAAATTGTTTTTTTTTTGTTTTTTTTAGGGCTGTCATCACTTTACTGCACAAATGGCGGCAAATTCAAATCTTGCGTTAATTCTGGGACACCCTTTATCATGACCCACCTTAGTTTTGACTTGAAAACTTTTTCAAGCCTCTCTTCAGAGGCTATTTAATGTTCCAATATTTCCCACGTTGTAGAAAGGTAGTTCAAACCGTGGTTGGTGTAAAGCTGTCATATCTCAACTTAAGTTTTCTAAACAGGATTCACTATTTCTTCATACCGCAATGAGCAGAAGAGTTTGTAGGGAGATTGGTTTAGACTAATGAAACAGTAAAGTACATTGTGTGTCGAAACGTTGACTGTTAATAACACGAATGAAAACTTATCAATCGTCTATTATAAACATTTATTACTCACTGCTAACTAATATTTTGCTTATATTTAATAAGATTGGGTAATAAAAAGGCCATTTTAAGATGATTTTATATAACATTTTAAAACTACGGTTGCGCGCTTAACGATAACATTACATGTAACCTTGCATTGTTTGTCAAACCCCAGGATGATTATTTTTTTATATTTTATCTGCATTATTGTGATTCAACTGATAATTTATTTGTAATATCGATATTATCAATGCCATATTATGCATCATATATTTTTATACTGTTATATAAGATTCCCACAGGATATGTAAGTATAATGTGTCGTTCTTGGGCGATCCTACTTATTCGTATTTTTTTTTTATTTAAACTGCAATAAATCACAAATAATATCCACATTGGTTCTAATTGGCGTAAACTAATGAGAAAATACCGTAGCTAAAAAGTGGGTATGGATAGGGTGGGTGCGCCCTCTCTCGGGACTCACACGTGTGTTTATATAGTGCCGTAGTTTTTTGCCCTGTCGGTCGGCCGGAGTTGGCGACAGGGCACATCCCCAGGGATCCCTCGCCAGCAACATCCCTTAATTAGAGAGGCTTCGTAGGGTGTAATCCCGTTTATTAGGGATGGGCTTCATGAATCCCTGATGGCGGGTCCCGGTACGGGGGCGTAAAAATGATCATTCCGCAGTACATGATCCCGGTAAAATACATAATATTATGAGATCTATATACTGCTTTAAGCGAAGACATATTTACACATTAACTAGCATATTAAAACTCGCCTCAGGCCATCTGACTAGTAGTAGGGGTAAACTAAACAAGAGTGGGGTGTAGTTGGCAATGAGGAAGGTCGACCTCCTAAACTCGAGCAACCAACAAGGACTCGACTACGATAAGGAGTCTACCAAATGACTCATTCGTCAGTTATATAATGCTAAGAATATTATAATCCTAATATTATATATAAGGCTAGGACTTCTTGGAAGTCACTGGTGTTTCTTGTTATTTTTTTAAGTAAGCGACCGCAATTACCGCAACAACCCTTCTCATATTCACATATGTCTCAGCTTTAGTTCCAGTTCCCCAGTTCCACTTGTTTCCCAGACACTAGTCGCACCTCCCCGACCCAGTATGTAGTAATCATAACTCTTAATATTTGTATATACACCAGTGTTTTGCTTGTACTTCATAATAAAGCTTTTCTTTCATTTTCTTTTAAAAGACTCTCCTCTACAAAGATTACTTAACTGCCTTTTAATCTTAAAGGTGATAACAAAAAACGGGCACGTTTCGTTTGTGTATTTCACAAGATATAACTCAGAGCTACTTAAGTTTAAGGATACAATAGTTACTTAGGAAGTATTCTACGGGATAAGAACATAGGTTAATGAAAGAAAGATCTTATTATTATGTTTATGAAATTTATTAATAGATGTCGTTTCGACATAAAACCGATGGTATAAAATCGTATGTTATGGTTAGAGAAAGAAAGTTAACATATTTGGGAAAGTATGATAATGGAAACTTGATAATATATCAAGCTCTTAGCTATGAAGTTCGATCGTTCTTCGAACTCAAACAATTTCACAGCAGTACCTAATGAATGAATAATGAATGATATGATAGATGTGTCCATAATAATATATAATATACGTACGATAATTGTGCACGCACCTCCGTAAATAATTGGCAAGTTGCGTAGGCCCCAGATATGCAGGATCCGTCTATTCCTGTCCTAGTTTCCTGGATGAGTCAGATAATCCCATATCCGCTTCCAGACCAATCTAGACCAAAAGCAGCCATTCCTGTTGACCAACATTAACGCGCCCCATGTTCTCATCTCATAAAACCCACAGGCCGATTATCGCAGCCACGCGTTTCCCATTTCAGGGCCAGCTTGTCCATCCGTTGATAACAATGGTGGAAAATATCCGACAACCAAACCAATTCGACTGACATGATACATGCTGTAGTATAGAACGAATCTCTTGTGATAAACAAGAGGTGCGAATATGTAAATTTTCAATTCATTTAAACATATGTAATACATTGCAATCTCACTAATCCGAAGGAATGTTATGTGGATTTACAAAGCAACCATGGTCACTTTTGTCCAATAAAGACTGATACATTACAAGAACGACCTCCTTTCGTACGTAGTTATCACAAGACGGAGGAGACACAACAAATCTAAAAGTAGTCATTTTCCATGCCACAGAGCTTGGGATAACCAATTATTAACTCATAAGTACTTCTTAAAATGACTTTTTGGGCATGAAATGTTTTTCTGATGAAACTTCTGACGATAAATCCAATCGGAAAATGATTATGCACCTGATCAAAGAAAAAATACGGTTATATCAAGCGAACCAGGTAGATTGAAGGAACAAAAAAAATCGTACAAGGTGTAGAGAAGATATAAAATGTTATAGAAGGACATAACGTGAAACATGAAGAAATTTCAACCAGTGCACCAAATGAAGATCAAGAAGACGTCCATCTAATCTGCAATGGGGAGGTGTTGGAAGTGGTGCCGGAGTTTACCTACCTAGGGACCGTTAAGTTCCTCTGGTAAAATTGACCCAGAGATATCCCATAGAATTGCTAAAACCAATCAAGTGTACTACCAGATCTCCAATAGTATAATCGGATACCGAGAAGTAGGTATGGAGACTTAAAGGGACATATACTAATAGGTTTATCTCCCTACCCTTACATATGGAAGTGAAAACTGGATAATGCTTGATAAGCAAGCCAGCCGCATTACTGCAGCAGAAATGAAGTTTCTGAGAAGAGCGGTTGGGAAGACAAGAAGTGATTGCATTAGAAATGTTCAAATAAGAGAACAGTTTGAGGTGACAGAACTTAAGACCACATTCGAAACCCGACAGCTAAAATGTTTTGGCCACGTGTGTCGCATGGGAGATGAAAAGGTACCAAAGAAAGTTCTAGAAGCCCGACCATCTGGGAAAAGACCGAGAGGACGTCCCAGAATTATCTAACAGGAGAACATCCAGAGGATTGGAGGGAAAAAAGGCAAAACACTCCAGCAGATGAAGCAGCTATGTAGGGACCGAGGGAGATGGCTCCAATTTATCGAGGCTCCTCGACGCTGATAACAAGGCACAAGAGGAAGACAAAGAAGAAGAAGCATCAAATGGGGGCTGATGAAAATGATGTACAGTTGGAGAAGTTTGTTCTCCAGCAGCTCCAAAAAGAACCATTAAAAAAATGATAATTAAATCAAAACAAACATGTATTAAAAATTGATTTTTTACTAATTCAAACACCTCTAGCAACAATTAATAGTTCTGATAAGTTAGAAAGCATTAAATTACTATCTTTAGAGACTCAGGTGTCATTCCCGACTTCAATTTTAAATTTCTGGAAAGGGCTTAATTTAGTCTCACAAGTAACGAAATGAATATTAAGAGCCCCTTACACTTGGGTAGCTCAAGGTGGTCGCATACAAACCATGTGCACATTCCGTCTGCAAACATGGTTCACTAACGAGCAACGTGTGAGACTTTTAGGAGTCAGACCAAATGGTTTATGAGAATTCAAAAGACCAATTTATAGCGGCAAATATACGGATGAGTTACAGATGCTCCAAATTGTATTATCTTTGAAACAACAGCCAAGATTGGCGAAAACTTCCCGGCATCCCAGTATCAAGGACATAATTGCGTTACTTAAACAAAGTAAATAATCGATGGACACTCCCTCCTACCCATAAACTTAAAGTCAGTATTTCAAAATCCAGGTTTTGTAAGTAACATGCCCAAGAAATTAGTTTCAAAATACAATTGCGACTGGCGCTATACTATGAGTGATTGTGTACAAGACATTTAGAAAACGAGTAAATAGAAAGAAAAAAACACAATAATAATGCTCGATCTTAATGAATTCAAGAGCAAAATAGAGTTTTGTATTGTGGTAAAATGGATGCAAGATTTTGTTTATATATTTATATTTAGATATATAAATCTAATATCGATTGAAACCAAACATTTATTTAGTGATGAATGAACACCGAGTTTATTTAATTCGATGATTAAAAAAAAAAATTTAGTTTCGTGTAATAAATCTTGGCTAACTGGAATAACTTTCAATTTAAAAGATTTGTCTTTACTTAATATGCTCCTTTTGGTTCTTTATGTCCTTTTCAATGTGAAAATATGTTCAATATTTAATAGTGAAACACGTCTAAATACGTACAATATAAAACAGCTATTAGGAGCATTAAATATGCAATTGAATTAACTCCTCATAGGATTCCTTTAAGGAGGAGCAAATATATATATAAATATAACATATCTTTAAGGACGATTGAAAGCAAGAAAGGGAAGATTATCATGAGTCTAGCTGACGATGAGTGAATATCCCCTCCAAGCGGCGGCCGTTATCTTCATTTCTGCCGGATAAGATATCTCATATTTGTTTTCTGATTCAGGGCCCTCAAGTTTTCTCTGAGTGACATGAAAAATATTTACTAATATTTATTAAGATTTACTACGGCATGGTCCCTGCGAAATGTTGGGCTACGTTCAAAAACTTAGTTGACGAATGTACCTGATAGTGTCCCCCCCCCCAGTAATACGAAAATGGACCATCGTAGAGAGTGCATAGGTTTCAAGAATGCACTGGCGCATGTTTTCGAGAGACTCTGCCCGTTGCACGCGAATGATGTCTTCGAAGAGGGGAAGTTAGCACACATGGCCTACGTAGCCTTCACAGCAAATCTGTACCGAACAGATCACTGGAATCTGCTAGCCTGAACCTTACTCATATCATATATTACCGTTTCAAAAACTAGCAACAATTCATGAGTTTGAAGTCGCGAGGACGATTGGCGAAACCCATGTTGGGTTGGCTCTTAGAACAAAACCAATTAAGGAGGGTGGGTGGTAGGGAGGAGAAAGAGAGAGAGAGGAGGGGCGGTGTCCGCTCTCCAACCAAGTTGTTCAATAACTTCCAATTAATGGAGGAACAGCGAAAACACCAAGCTCCAATTAAGGAATGCTATCGCTGGTCCGAAAGAGTGCTGAAAGGGACTCCGGGAAAAGGTTGTCGCTTATCGGACGTGTAAAGGAAAAAGATAACGCGTTTGATTACGACGTTAAAAACACATCTAGAATATTTCCTGATCATAATATACTTTATTTATTAATTACGAGTCTCATCGTGTGTCACTACTGTTGCAATAATAATAATTACAAATTGAGGATCGTATTTAATAGGAAAATTCTACTCCTAGGAATTTATTGTACATGTTTTTTGGAACATTATCAAACTTAGGCGCCTTATCTCTTAACTAACCGTTCTCTCTGGATTGAAATTTTTTTTAAGTAACTGGTCAGAAATACCAAGTTGTACCAGCAAGTAGATTTTTTATTTGAATGAACAAGATTGCAGAGCAGATCATCTGAGGACCTAGGCAATCTCTTGCTTTTCTTCGCTGTCATTTCGTCGTAAAAAATACATAGTTGAAATAGCGAAATTTAATATGGTAAAAAGACAAAAAAGGTTAGGTTACTGTTCTTTGAATTCAACAGGTACTCAAATCATGCATACATATTAGTATCTTAAGTATAAGCATATATGAAAAATACATTTACCTCGATCGACACACGAGGGGTCGGAACCCAGGGCCAGTAGTGGTCTGAGGAGGGAGGCTGCGGTGAGAATGAGATGGCACAGCGGTGGCGTGGTGGGGGACCGGGTCGCTTCTGCGCCTGCGCGACATCCAACATGGACACCGCCGTATTGACGACGGCTACAGGCCGCCCATGTGATCGCGGGTTCGACTCCCGTCGGTGACGTCACCTCCTGCCCTGACAGTCCCCAGTCTGCACCCGATCTCTAATGGATCGCATTCTCTACCAAAGAGAATATATGTTTTTATAAAATCGTAATTCAAAAAAGAGAGTACCCATTGTTGTAGTAATAACGAACCCAGACCATCACAGACATAAATCACATCTTTTTCAAGACTGTTTAAATTATATATTGACTATTTTGGAAATATAAAAAAAAAAACCCAATGGCCTACCCGTTGGACTCAGATATTTGGTATTGAATGTTGTGCCGTGCAGGTTAGCTACGAGGGAGAGCATATAGATCAGCTGACCTGGGATTTGAGAGGACACGGGGTCAAGCTCTGTCAAGATCTTCTTTATTCATTCGATAAGGCGTAATTTAAATTCATGAAGTTCATTCAATGTCATAACAAAACATTCATCAGATAAAACAAAACACGCTAGCAGAGAGATATGCTCTGACAGTTAGGTTCTATTGATTTTCCCGGAGGCTGTATGTGTGTGAGAGCGAACTACTTGTGAACTGTATCTTAGCGCGACCGCAACAGAACTCAAGAGATGAAAGGCCGTGTTCTAAGCCGAACACGAGCAGTCATCTCATAGTTTCTGAAAAAAAAAACCGATATTTAAGACCCCAAATTAAAAATATTTAAAATGGCACCTGCTTCCATCGCATCGATAAATCGCAATTAATGGTGATTGATATGATTCGTGTGAGAGCATTTCATGTCTTATATTACCCAGTCTTCATGTACGTTCCGTTATTTCGTAACGGTTTATTTCTATGATAACACACTGGCCAATGACTTATTTCGTTACAAGACAAAAAACAAAACAGTGGAATCCTGCGCGATGAATAAGTTAAAAAAAAAAAAAAATTCAATGTTCCGTTTTTATCCGTCTAATCCTAGTTCCTCGAAAATCTACCCTGATCCTCTGTTGCATGAAAAATTCTTCATAACTTCACCAGTATCTGCTATTTGAAAAAAAAATATGAAATATTACTCGTTCTTACTCGTGGCCGAATAAATAATCATTCAAGACGAATTATGAATTAAGTGGGTGGCACGGAATCCCTGGGAATGGCAAAGCCTATAATGGTAAATGCCGAGCTGATTTCATTGGATTATCCACTTTTCCAAGCAAATATATTTTATTTTCGACATGAGGCTCGGCAAAATGATTTATTTCATACAGATGGCAGCATTATAACGAAGATACTAAGTGAATCTGAAAGCGGTAAAATAAATGTGTTGCTGAAATTTGGTTAGCCATGAAATGACTCGAGATAGAAAATGGAATTTTGTACGCAGAGTATATCTAAATTGCAAGAGGCAACTATTAGAAGGACGCAAATGGAAAACTTGCCTCATCAAAAGAAGCAAAAAAAAAACTAGCTAGATTTTTCAGCACAATCCATCGTCAAGGAGGAAAATAGGTTTATTGGTGGGTGGTCTGGAGGAATGCCTGAAGTATTAAGTAGTATATAAAGGGTGTTCCAGAATTAACGCAAGATTTTCAATTTGCCACCATTTGTGCAGTAAAGTGCTGGCAACCCTAAAAAAAAAACAATTTGACAGCTGACAGTTTAGGGTTACATGGAGCGTTACACGATAGAACAACGTGTCTTTATTGTTGAACATTATCTCAAAAATAATGAAAGTTTGGCGGCCGCAGTTGAAAAATTTCTTTGTGCCGAAATTGGATGATATTGATGTGGACAATATGTGGTTTCAACAAGACGGTGCCACATGCCATACAGCCCGTGAAACAATTCAAATACTGCATGAGACATTTCCAGGTCGTGAACTCTCTCGTTTCGCTGATCAGAATTGGGCCCCTAGATCGTGTGATTTAACACCTTTAGATTTCTTTTTATCGGGTTATTTAAAGTCAAAGGTGTATGTCAACAAGCCCACATCCACCCGTGCATTAAAAGAGAAAATTCAACTATGCACCAACGAAATTCAACCACATTTATACCAAATGGTCATGGAAAATTTCGACAAAAGATTGCGTATGTGCCAGCAAAGTCGTGGAGGCCATTTGCCCGATGTAATTCCATAAATAATCCTATCCTATTTACTTTATAGTTCAATAAAAAAATAACCAAAATACTAAAAACTGTATTTTCTATTTAAATCAAACCTTTCGTTAATTCTGGGACACTCTTTACTGTACTTTTCTTTATAGATTAGATCCAATAAAAACAAAATTGAAATTCATATGGGCTTAGGATTGGTTAAACCCGTTGGTGGGCTTGAGAATGAACTTAACGTCAGGATGTACAGGATATCTACTTTATTGTATTTTAACATACCATACACATTGATTGTTAGAATGCGTGTACGTTGCTGAAATTAGTTTTTTTGGGGAACTTTGAAAGGGTTTTTGAAATAGTAATTGAAGAGGGCCCCTTTAAAGTAGATGTTTTATTTTCTAGTATAATTCTAAATAATATAAGTTGGAGAGTTCCAACAGTATCCATACAAGCACGAGTGTTGTCCTCTTTGATCGAAAGTAACGACGGCGAAAGAAAAGTTAATGGCAGAAGCGGAGGGACACAGTGTACGGAAACTGTTTAAAGGATGTTAGAGTGGAGCTTGAGTGAAGGGGTCAATAGTTTTGTCCCGACTTTTCTCGCCTTCTTGATGTTTTTTTCCTGATCTGGTATATATGTGCTGTCTCCGACATATTTTAACTGCAGCAATTATACAGTAAATTTAAACCTGAAGGAAAATTTCTTTCAGCTCTTACTAATGTTCAAGTGAGAGCTATGCAAATCAGTGGAAAGAAACATTTGGTCATTGAAATATGAAAATTAGAATTACTAAAAATCTATAATTCACACATTCAGTAAGCGAAAAGGGCAGACGCCATTCGTAGAAGATGTTTGCCTAAAATTGAGTACTATACGATTAGAAACAAAACCCTTCATAATGATCTGAATATACCCTACATTCTTGAGCTCATCCCTTCCAAGTTCATAAAATTCCACAGTAACCTTATCCAACCACCCTAATTTCCTAGCACGGTCATTGCATCACCCATCCCTATAATCCTCCTCTGAGACTAAAACGGTAGTGGCCTCGTGACCTGCTATAAATGCGTGACAGTGGGAGTCCTGGCAATGACCAGCTTCTTCAATCATGTCCTGAGCGTATGCGGCTCTCGCGCTCTTCGTCAGCCTCCACTAGTATTCGTTGACGCGGCTGACGAAGGAGCGTGGGGGACTTCCCAAGACTCCGCTTCCTCTTTCGCATGCGAGGGAAGTGACAACCATGTGGATTTGGGAGATCTCTGGGCTGTTACTTATTTCCCAATTTGGCAGATTGCAATTTTATCCTAATAAAGTTTGTTGTATAATAAAATATACCAAGCACACAATTATACATTCAGTTTCTTCACTTTTTAAAACTTACTTTCGTTTATATACATATTTTTTTCAAAATATAACCATTTTACTCTTAATTGATGTGAATTAATTTTAGTCGATGTTTCGACTATGGGATCTTTGTATCCTCTAGTTATTATACTTGCTTTTTTTTTTTGTTTTCTATCCCGAATTTAAGACTAGAAAGGAGTCGCCTTTTGTTCCCAGAGGCTCTTTCAAGAAAGGGGATCAATTAAAAAGGCAAACAGTCCCTTGCATTGTATTTTACACTGAAAGTTGAAAAGGTTAGTTTTTTTTTTTTCGAACAGTACACCGTTCGTATAAATAGAGAGTGCTCTCATCGGCGGCGGGTGTTCTCACAAATCACTTCGGGGTATTATCCCCCCCCCCTATCACCCCTTTTCCCTACAGCTTTCTCCCCATTTGTCCATGGCCTTCCATATACAACAGTTTCTGCATCCTTCTACATCCTTCCATTCCACAGAGCAAATCCTGAGAAGGCTATCTGAAATGTCTTGGTAAGTAGAGAACGATAAAAACTCCATGATTGTCATTTATAACCGGCTGCTCCCTTTTGTCAGTAGCTAAATGAAATAGATCAAATTTACTGGTATTGTTTTTTTTTGTTTTTTTCTAAGCTCTCCAGTTAGAAATTCAGGATGAGGGAAAAATATAGAATATTTAGGTTAATCGGATCCTTATACAAGGAGTACCTGCTTGAAGGTGGTGTGAGAGGATTAAGGGGTGTGGGAAGCCTCGGTGGAGGTTGGTTGTTTTGGTTGGTATTGTTATCAATATTGAAAATGTTTAATCAGACACAAGTTATCTAATTCTACGCTTTGTGAGAATAAAATAAAAAAATTAAAGAAATTCTGGAATATAAAAAAAGTAATCAAGTTAAAAAAATAACTGAATTTTTTGTTCATGGCGATTGAGCAAGGGATTCTTTATACAGCCTTTATGTTTTGGGTACACATGCTCAAATCTCTGGTCAAATTTACTACGTCATGTGCTCTTAAGTTCTTAACTCGCTTTGTTATCCTTCTAACAGAAGAAGAATATTTTTCATCATTTTGTATTTCCCAGTAATTTTTAACTTTGTTCTTTGGGGTTAGTTTTAGCATGTCGTGGCAGCGTGTGCTGCTACTACGTCTTATTGGTTTATTTCGTTGTCGTGGGTAAGAAAGCCATTTCGTGATATAATGAATCCAGGTACACAGATTACGGACACAAATGAAAGAAACATACCACATAATGGAAGGTTAGATATGATTGAGGACCATAATACATGCCGAGACCGGAACTCGTGGCCCCTCTGATGGAATTCGCAATATACCTAACTTATATCTTCCTTCTTCCGTCGCCGGGGAAACTAACTTTCAACATTCTCAAAACTTTTCCTCGGTTGGGGCAAGAGTAAAAGAAATCCCACAGCCCGCCTTAAAATAGATTGGATTCTTTTTCTTAAAATATTTTATGGGGAAAATAAATAGGGCGCCACTTGCGCGATTTTTGTGAATTCGTATATGAACACAAAAAAACATGTCAACTAATTAAACAGTATGGAAAGTGAAGAAAAGAAAAATACTAACCAGTTCTAACAGTCTTTATTTGACTCCTTGCCCGAAATTACTGTTAAAAATAAAAAAAAAAGCTTCTACTTAGTACTCATGATATTTTAAAGAACATTTTAAGAAGGGAATTTATATGTTCCATTTTCAATGTTCTTGTTCTCCATGAAAATTACAGCTTCAAACATTCTTACAATGGGTGTCCCCCAGGGGAGTATACTCAGCACATTTTTATATTCCCTATTTACAATGAAGCTATTGTGGTTAGCTTAACATTATGTCGTATTACGCGAGCATGAACATTCTCTATTAACCCACAGAACGACAGAGATTTGATTTGGTTTGTATTACTAAGCACCCACAACGGCTTATTTTTCCCAAATATCAGTATATATAAATATTAATATATAAAATATTAAAACATTGAATATATCCTATACCAACATAAAAGCAGGGAGTTCAAGAAAGTTTTCTTTATGGTCCTGGAGCTGTATGAGCCAGAGAGTTAGGCAGCTTTAGTAATCAGGAAATATACCCTATATTCTTGAACTCATCCCTTCCAAGTTCATAAAATTCCATACTAACCTATCCACCCCTATAATCCTCATCGGAGACTAAAACGGCAGTGGCCTCGTGACCTGCTATAACTAAGTGATAGTGGGAGTCCTGGCAATGGCCAGTTTCTCTAATCATGTCCTGAGCGTCTGTGGCTCTCGCGCTCTTGGTCAACCTCCGCTGGCTCTCATCCAGTGACGCGGCTGACGTAGGAGCGTGGGGGACTCCCCAAAACTCCGCTTCCTCCTTCGCATGCGAGGGAGGTGACAATCTTGTGGACTTGGGGGGCCTCTGGGCTGTTTGTAAATATTGTAGGAATGAGCGAGTGAATGATGAATTGTAAATATGGTATGAATGATAACATTTATCTAAATTACTTATTGCCTAATAAACGGCAGATTGTAATTTTATCTTAATAAAAATTGTTTTAATAATAAAATACTCAGGAAAGGTTAGACGGTTGTTTTGAAGGTAGACCTGAAGAAAAGGGACCTGAAGGCTAAAGTATAAATTTTTATACTTAAAGAGACTTATTATAGCAAGTGGTTAAAATGTTTACGGGTCATGTTAACATTTTGATGTTTAATACATAGTATGTATAGAAAAATGAAACATAAAATAATAACTTAAGCCCCTGAGTGATGATTTTTTTTTTTTATGATACGATGTGTTTAAACTCCAATTTGTGTACAAGGGTCTTAACCCAGTTCATGAAGGTTTAATACAGGATTACAACGATATAATCTAATAGTGAAAGACTCACTTATTACAATCTATGTTTGAGCAGGGAGGAGGTAAAAACAAAAAAAATCCGTTTAGTAAAGCTGTAAATGCTGAATTTTAATCAATATCCTCGAGTTTACTTTCGGCAGATCCAATTAAGATAGGGCAGTCTAAACATAATTCCGGGTTAATGAAAGAAGTATAAATGAAGAGGGATGAAGCGAAGGTTGAAGCGTAAAAATAACCATTTTTTTTTTTCCTTATGTTTTATTGTCAAACATTGTTGGTTGAGTGGGAAATAAAACTCTTTTCAGATAATTAAAAATATACAAGTTTGGGTTTTTTTTTTTTTTTTAAAGGCTTTTCTTCAGAGAAATCATTCCACTCGATACACTTCGCACGGGGTCAATAATACCAGTCCAGTAATACATTGCTAAGGTATAGCGATATTAATCAATTTTTTGGAAATGTCAAAATCTCTTGGAACGAGTTTGTGCAGTTCATGAAAAGGAAATCATAATTTATTTATTTCTTAAATCATTGGTTTATTTTTTTTTTAATATTATTTAAATATGAAATAAATACTGAATAGGGCCTACTAACGAAACTATCCATTGCGCGATACTTAGCAGATCTTAACTTGTAATTAAGTTTTCTGCCTTATTATAACTCCTCTACCGCCATGAAAAGTAATTAACGTGTTAGCACTATAATTTTGATGGCACTTTTGATGACTTTCCCCGTTTACTGTCCAACAAAGCCCCAGCTTCCGTTATATATAATATTATCTTAATAGCTTACGTTATATAGAAAAGATCTTTGATTTCTTCTTATTATCACCTAGTCAATATGGTAGAAAAATATTATTATTTTTTTTTTTTTATTACAAATCAAATAATCAATTGAATTGCTTTTATTTTTAGCGTATTCGGCGTAAGAAATATATTTTCCATGCCAAGTACCAAGCCTTTATTGACCACAAGTTAAGGTTGCTAAAAACATTTAAATGGTAGTTGTAATGACATGAACTTACGTAATTATAGTTCACTGAAATCCATACATATTACTAACGAGGAGGTTGAGATCATTAATAATGTAATTAGTATTTTTCATGAGGCTGCTTTTAATTTTAGTATTATGCACATTTTAGTATCAGTTATATAATGCTAAGAATATTGCAATGCCTTCATGGAAGTCACTGATATTTTTAAGTAAGCAGCCACATTCCTTCCAAGACCTCCATCCCAATTCACGGAACTACCCTTCTCTTATACACATATGTCTCAGCTTTAGCCCCGGTCACCACTTGTTTCCCAGACACTAGTTCCCCAACACCCAACCCAGTATGTAGTAACATAACTCTTAATATCTGTATATACCAGTGTTTTGCTTGTACTTCATAATAAAGCTTTTCTTTCTTTTCTTTTAACATCTCCTCAACAAAGATTATTTAACTATTGACGGGGCACTACCATGCAAAGTATCAAGTTTCTAAAAAAATCTGTTGTGAACACGATGCTAATGACAGTTTTATTTACTTTTTGTGATTATATACAACAAAAGTCCCTAGTTATAATACGTATTATAGACAAAATTATCAAAAAATACTTTAATTACCCAACACAATGTTATTACCTGACAATTAATTGTCTATAATTATTATTTTTTTAGCTAAAGAAACTACCATTCTAAATGTCCTTCTCTGTCAAGGCTTGAGTTGCAAACACCATTGAACTGATAGTGTTAATAAAATTAATTAATTATATTCCACTAAATTCACATTAAATAATACTTATTATTAATCAAGGCGTTGAAACCTTTAATGATAATTTACTTGAAATTCTAGTAATATATATATATTTTGTTTACTCTTTTTCTTGGAATAGTTTTTATGTTGTCGGGTAAGTGGATTCGCTGATACAATTATATTTTCTTAGGTTTAACAAGGGACTTATAACCTCCACGACTGACAGACAGACACTGGTTTTGAAAAAAAACCAACGAAATCCTAAAAAGCGTCATCCCAAGCTGTAATATGTTATATTTAACTTTCTATATATGAAAATAATACGTTTTGTAAGACCAGTGTCGGAATAAGGGAAGACAAATTATGCTCATTAGTGGCGTGTGACTGTTAAGTCCCACAAATTAGTTGGTACGCTTGTAAAACTATAGACAAAGAACAGGTTTGTTTTGAGTTTCGGGGAATGTTGAGGGGTTCCTCATCAATATTGGTCAGGAACTATATAAGGGTGTATGTTGTCAAGAGGAAATAAAATAACGCTCAGAGACAATAAAAATATGTAAAAAATACGATACATATAGCTTATGGTGAAGCTACTAATGGTTTTTATCAACTGGGAGTCCCTTTCTGGGCCGACCCGGACACCCACAACTGGCTAGGAAGATAAGCAATTTTTTTTTTTTATCTTAAGATAGCCCTTGAAGCTATCTTGCTTGATAGTGATTTTCGGCATGACTGCTTGTAAATCAACTCCTCCTTCAGCTTTGTCATTAGTTATATAATGCTAAGAATATTGTAATGCTAATATTATATATAATGCTAATAGTATAAGATAGTGTTTACCTGCCTCGTGACTTTATGGAAGTCACTGATATTTTTAAGTGAGCAACCGCATTCCTTCCAGGACCTCCATCCCAATTTCCGGAACTACCCTTCTCTTATACACATATGTCTAAGCTTTAGCCCCATACCCATGAAGGTGAGCCCCATCACCTAGTCCTGTCTTGATCTTTTCACTTTAAAAAGAAATTTTGTATTTGTAAATCTACCCTCCTTCAAATACATCTGCGTATGCAGCTCGAGGAGAAAATTGTAAATCTTGTTCATTATATAAATGTTCATACGTTGTAAACATTTTTGAATAAAAGGGGTTTGGGAAAAGAAAAAAGGGGAAAAAACATACAAAAAAAATACCATTCCCCACTCGTCCCTAGACCTTCCACCCAGTATGTAGTAACATAACTCTTAATATTTGTCTATACCAGTGTTTTGCTTGTACTTCATAATAAAACTTTTCTTTTAAAAGACTCTCCTCTACAAAGATTATTTAACTATTCATCGTGCAGAATATGAAGCTAAAACTGCTTGGCAGAACTATCATAATTAATTTTCAAACGCTTCTAGTTTTCTGTACATGATGCTTGAAGTTTATATACAGTGGAGCTTACTCACTGGTAAAACAGACTGTGGCAGGAAGGCTGATTAAACCACTTAAGTGAGTTAGAGGAGAAAAAGCTACGAGGTTGGGCTATATTGGGCCTGGAGGTTATTAGCTGGGTTTATGGGCTCACCCCTATTTCGGTAATGAAATGATCCCGGAGTGAGGCGTCATCGGATCAGACGACATGGGGGTGAAGCACACACGTCCTTTTGCTGCCAACACCTGCTTTGAGACTTTTTGTATAAGCCTACAAAATACAACGTACTGCTAATTGCTCAAAAGAATCGGCTAGTGTTGTTTATATTTAATCATGTAACTGGCAATCAAGTTCCTTAGTAGTTTTTCACAAAGTCTAAAACTCATATGATGATGTAGCTGCTAATGTTAAAACTCTTTTTGGGGTACGAAAAAAAGGACAAGTGTCCATTTCATGCCGGTGTCTCCTGCTGAGTATAGGGGATCGTTATATCATAGATCATATTTAAACTAGAAAAATCTACTAAAATAGGATGTAACGAAATAAAAATGACTCAACTGAAGTAAGTACTCACAAAGCACAAAATTATTTGTATTACATAAATATTAGAAATAAGGACATCCCATCTCTCAATAGAAAATAAACTACTTATCTACAAAATTATACTTAAGCCAATCTGGACATACGAAATAGAGCTATGGGGGACAGCAAAAATGTCAAACATCAAGCGCATCCAATCCTTTCAATCAAAAGTCCTGAGAACAATAGCAAATACCCCTTATTACGTCAGAAAAAAAACCTTCATAACTATCTTAACATATACATTCTTGAACTCATCCCTTCCAAGTTTATGAAATTCCACAGTAGCCTTTCCAACCACCCTAATCCTGTAGCACAGTCATTGCACTGCACCACTCATCCCTATAATCCTCCTCGGAGATTAAAATGGCAGTGGCCTCGTGACAGTGGGAGTCCTGGCAATGGCCAGTTTCTCCAATCATGCCCTGAGCGTCTGTGGCTCTAGCGCTCTTGGTCATGCCTCCGCTGGCTCTTATCCAGTAACGCGGCTGACGAAGGAGCGTGGGGGACTTCCCAAGACTCCGTTTCCTCCTTCGCACGCCAGGTAGGTGACAACTATGTGGACTTGGGTGACCTCTGGGCTGTTTGTATATACAGTATGAATGAGCGAGTGAATGAAAATTGTAAATTGGTATGAATGAGATCATTTATCACAATTACTTATAGCCCAATGAGGTAGATTGTAATTTAATCATAATAATGTTGTTAATTGGAAATATTAGAAATAAACCAATTTTAAAAATAACATGAATAAAGAAAATGAATTATATGATTGAGGTGTTAAAATAGAATAGATGGTGTAATTTAGGTTTAAATGACACCAATTCTTCGATTTTGTCTGGATGCGATTTTTACCGCCAACTTCTGCCATCCTGAGGCCCCACCCAACAACCGTTCTGTGGACTAGGACTAGTCCAACTCCATAGGTTGTTTGTTGTTCATCAGGACGCTTGTTGTTTGGCACTTGGTGTGACAGAGGGGTCAGCCGAAAGAGCTATCAGTAAATAAAGAAAAGCTATTTAATAAAATAGTTTAATACATACTCTATTATATATAAAGTACATAAAGCGATTGGTGTCATTCAAACCTAAAAAAAAAATGAATTGTAATTTATAAAATTATGACCGAGTACGGTGAATACAATTTGACCGTCTGGTAGGAAAAGGTTATAAGATCATTAGGATATAATGGCAATCATAAATAACTGCATATAACCCTTCATCATACACGATTATTGATAAAACCTCTGTCTCTACATAGTTACCGTCTGCTTTTTGAATTGGGACAATTCTAAAGTGCATATTTTGAATTTATATCCGAAAACTAATATAGCTGCTCACCCTCAATATTTTTATTAAATCAGACGTGATTGATTTATTTGGAGGGGTGCAAATTTATCTCAAGAGAGGCGAACATTAATCTCACTTCCAGATCTCCTTGATGTGATTTGAACTAATGGTATAGACAAATGCCGAAATTTGGCTGTCGAAGTTGCTCATTTAGACATAGCTCGAGTTCTAAACGCCAGGCGAAAAATGCTATGGTTCGTAAGGGAAATGTCAGACTGTCTAAATGTCAAGCGATCCCATCATTCTTTTATAACTCTCGATTTATCGGTCAAAAAAGATCACCTTTCCAAATACTTGTTCCAGATTCTAAATTTCTGGAAGGAATCGACATTTATTGTTAAGATTTGGCATAGTATTATTCTCACAAGCGACCATTTAACTAGAATTAAGGGTAGTCAACCTCTTCAGGGGAGTCTTGGAGAATGAAGTAACGAATTCGGTCTAATAAAACTAAAATTAGTGTAACTAAAAACTCACCATTTTTCTTCCTTTGTATAAAACATTAATTACATGTCTAATTTTTTTACTGACCTAATTATCATTAATATAAAAATCAAAAGTCACGAGATTGATCTTGAAGAAACAATAACTTGATCCATTATGTACATGCAAATATATACGACCTGGATGCAAATATTTGTGAACAAACTACTTGGTATTTTTGAACAAACATTATTATTCAAATCTTTTTTTGGTGGCCATCATCGCTTAAACAAAACGCAATTTACCCACAAAACAAAATTAAAAGAACAAAAACACCCCTACTAAAATTGGGCGAAACGAGAGGAAAAAATTTCAGTCTTTAACTCTAAATTTATTTTGTAATATGCCTGAATTTGAATTTGCTTTACTGTTTCAAAACAGTCCTCAACACTCGATCCTGGTTACGCTACATTGATATACTAGGAGTTGCGGTTTCTTTAAATCGGACGTTGGAAAAAGAACAAAAAAAAAGGGAAAAGACCAAGAGGACGTCCCAGGATTTCCTACCAGGAGAACATCCAGAGGATTGGAGGGGAAAAAGGCAAATCACTCCAGCAGATGAAGCAGCTATGTAGGGACCGGGAGAGATGGCTCCAATTCTTTGAGGCTCCTCGACGCTGATAACAAGGCACAAAAGGAAGACAAAGAAAAAGAAGCCAAAATACATATGACGTTATCAAACACTCGGTCGTTGAATATACCTTAAAGATATCAGATCATTTCTAAATGCACTGTCATGGAACAAATTGAGGTACACCCTAGTGTAAAACTGAAAATTGTTCATTTAGAATCCAGAACCTCCGAAAGGTAGGTAGGAGTGTATGTGACTCTTCTGGGGTATCCAAACATTGGCTTATAGATTAAAATGTCCCAGGGTTCAATTTTAAATCCTAAGGTGTACAATGTAATATTTTTGGATGAGAATGAGTACAATACTCTCTGAATTGTGTAAGTCGGGTTCGCATCTGGCCCCCCTCTCCAGTTTCTGGTAATAGTTTAAAATTTGTATGCTTCTATCAGATAAATTGCCTTTAATAATAGACGAGGGGGAGGCAGGGCCCTCTTGATATTAGGGCAGCCGGTGTATTTGCCCTGAATAAATAATTAGGGAGGCAGAGATGGCAGGGAACCGGGCAGGAGCTTACGACTCAACCTTCCTCTGTTCCCTTTTCCCTTCAGGACCGATTAAAGGGAATGCTTCAATCATTGACAAGTTTGATTAGGGCGATCACGATTTATTATTAACAGGCTTAATCCGTTATTAGATCATTTAGCATACTTCTGTCACTGCTGCGAATAATTAAAATGACTAGAATTTCGAATTATCATCAGCCCTTAAGATGGGCACAGGAACAAGATATGATTAAATAGCTTTGCCAAAACTATAGTGATATTATTGCCTATTGAGAGGTAAGTGGCACTGCTTAATTTTGATTTTGGATATACTTAAACCTTTAATTAGTTTTCGTACTTTTGAATGCGTATTTATTTACTTGTCTCCTTTTTTGGCCTTGTTTCCAAACAAGAATGGGCTTGTATGTACTAAGGTAGTATTCATGAAAATAATTCAATCGACATGAAATTTTCAAGACATATTTACATTTCGAAATATGCTAATAATGTATTGTTTAAGTAACAATGACCAGACGAAAACAAATATTAAAATTGAAAACAATGTTTAGAAAGTTAAATAATCTTTGTAGAGGAGAGTCTTTTAAAAGAAAAGAAAGAAAGGCTTTATTTTAGTGCAATCAAAACACTGGTATATACAAATATATTAAGAGTTACGTTACTAGATACTGGGTGGAATGCCTAGGGACGAGTGTGGTCTGGGGCTAAAGCTGAGACATATATGTATAGGAAAAGGGTAGTTCTGGGAAGTAGGGAGTAAGGAGGGTTGCTTACTTAAAAATAACAGGAACCATCAGTGACTTCCATGAAGTTCTGCTCAAGCCCCTTCTACTTGTTCTTTATATATAGCATTATAAAACTGAAGACGCTGCTAAGAAACCGATTGAGATTTATAAGTAATAATTATTTTTGGAGCCCGAAGCCTTAGATGATCTTTTCGACGATTTTTGACTTTTTCCCGATGCCAGTGAAAACATTCAAGACGGCATTAACGCAAAACAGAAATTTTAAGATAAAAATTACAAAAATAAATTTTTGGAAGCCTTATATTGTATTATTTGTTTCAAAGATCCTCCTTATGGGAGAGTATGAGAGGGCTTAACGAATAAAATGAAATATTCTCAATGAAAAATCCCAATTATTTTTTGAGAGTTTCTCAAAGAGGCTGAAACTGATTCCATCCCAAACTCTGGGACATCTTTGCATAGTTTCGAATAATGGATAAATTTCGGTCAGTACAAAAGTACAGATAGTGGCTGAATTTGAAATATTTTGTCCTTGTCAATAGAAAGGGAGCGTGTACGCGCTGCGGAATGTGTTTCATTGCCCTTTGTAACGACCTTGTAAGGCTTCCAATTAAGGGTAAAAATACGATCGCGTGTAACAGCGAAACAGCCAAATCACAAATAAATGTTTGCACAACAGTCAGTGAATGGAGATTAGCTCTAGCCCCTTAAATTCCGTCTCAAACTTAGGAACCATTCACAGTTTGTTGACATTCACTCGTATCGTAGCAACTAGGACTCACTTCCCTTGTCTACGCAAGCGTCGGGAGTTCAGACATCGTCCAATACCTCAGCGTCATTGGAAGCCGCCATCTTTCTGGAAATTCTCCATTTTCTCTCCGGAAACAGAACAGTTTTCCCAATATAGCCATAATTGTTTAATTATTACTTATTATTATTACTTTACGGCTATTTTGCAGCATTATTTTTGGTTAAATATGATTTTATTTTTTTGTAATTTGGTACCTTTGTAGCCGAAAAACTAATATTACTTCACTATAGGAGCTACTAGATACCCTGGAATATAAAACTAAATGAATGGGTTCTTAGGGATATCGGGTCTGTTTCATATAAGAGAGATATCAATTTATTAATGGACAACGTTTCGTCGTACTATTTATGGCTGTCTCAAGTCCTAGTAAGAGTTGATGAGTGCTTTCTACTGTCTTATTAGAAAATAATTATATATTATAAATATATAAAATTGTTATATAGCTACAGTTATATTATTTTACTTTTATTTAAATTCAATTGAGGTTGCATTTATTTTGATAAATCAACAACAATCGTTCAATTTATTGCTGTGTTACATCATTCTTTATTGTCTCGTTTATCCTATCATTCCTTTTATATTCCCTGTATTTTCTCCCAGATTATCCCTGAAGATTGATTTCAGGTGGAGGAAATGGTTTTCCTATTCTAGAAATTCTTGCATAAGATGGTTATTGGTTATGCACACAGGACCCAAAAATGTCTTTAAATGCTCATCGAATTTGGTAATACAATAAAAAAAAAAATGAAGAAAATTGTACAATTAGTTTGACAACGATGGAATAATTGTGAATATAGTAAGACAATATATTTTTATATTACATAACAATTTAAACTTATTGTCAAAATAATGTTGATCTAAGGAGCTGATGGGTATAGTTTAGGGTATGATTTTCATATATTTGCAAGGAGCGGTTAAAAGAGACAGTGGGAAATAGAGGTCGGATGAACTGGATTTTGTATTATGGTATTTGATGAATGATTTTTGTTTTTTTGGGAGGGGGGGGGATGATATCCGAGGAAGCATTGTTGACAGACACAACCTCCCCATCATTATAGGATATGTGAGATATGTAGTGTAACAATGCATGCCGAGTATAAACCTCTGAATAATATGTCTGCCTCTATGGAAATGAGAAAATATTTCTAAGGTCACATCCATAATTATCGTTAATACATTCGAGGTTAATACTTCTAACCGAAAAATGCCCGATAACAATTTCATGACAAGTTTTCGATTAGAAGCGAAGCATTCGAGTCCCGTTTATTTATATCTGCCCTCCCGTGAACTTACAACACGTCCCTGGGATCAATATGTGGGGAAGGTCAGGCTGCTACGAAATCTACAGTGTCTAATCCCATCTAGGCGATGTGAGCAGAACTCAAGATGGATAATTAAACATAATCAAATAAAAAATACAGAGAGGGGCACTTAACACCCAGACAAATATGTCAACCACTTCATTGCATCGAAGAAAAAATGAAGGAAACATCCTCTGAAGAAAAAACAAAAAAAATTTCATAAACTATGCTAAAATAAATTAACCAAATTCAATAAAAGATCCGAGTTTTTGTCACTATTTAGAAATTTTTTAAATCGTCTTGGGCTCAGAAAGTAGCCTTATCAACAAACAAAAATAGTACCAAATTTATTTCTGTGTTACATTCCTTATTGTGTACCGCGTTTATCCTGTCATTCCTCTAAATTTTCTCCCAGATTGATTATCTGAAAAAAAACCTTTTCAGGTGGGGAAAATGTTTTTCCTATTGTAAAAATTTCTCCATAAGATGTAAATTGTTATTGGTTATGCACTCACAGCCGAAGAATGTCTTGAAATGCTCATCGAATCTATCTGATAAAAATATATATATATAAATATTCCATATAGATGTCTATTGGGCCCTCGAAAAAGATATGTGAGGACCAATACCTGCTTTGAATTCAATGAACGTTCTCCACGAGGCGAGCACCAGAGAAACAAGAACCAAGAAAATTTAATATAGCTTTTGTCAATCAAGGATTCCATTATGTGCACGGGGATATATCGAAGGAATTTGGCTTTTAGAGGAGCCATAAAGCGATTTATATGTTTCTTTGACGACATTATTGGCACCAATAGCAATAAAATAAGGGATTATTGGTTACGTATGTGTTATGATTCAATCCTCAAATGATCAAGAAGTATTATCAAGTATTCCCTCACTTTACGAAACGAAACGATCAGGCATTCTATATCACATGTTCAAGTTTTAAGTGGAAATATTTATTGGGATATTAGCATGGGGAGGGGGAACTCATATCGAGAAACCCAGTTTCAAACCATCTCATACGAGACATTGAATGCCAAAAAAATAACTTTAATGAAAATCTATCATCGTTATTTCATCAAGCAAGCTGAAATCTACTCAAATTATATTATCAGATTTTTTAAATCTAACAATCAATTAGTTTCTCATGCTCATGCATTTACATCATATGAGAGAATCTAGGAACTTTTAATTTCACATTAATTATATGTTTAGTGATTTTTGTAAGATAATTTATAAGACCTTAGTCGAGTTCATTTATATGATTCATAAGCACCAAAACCCATAAGCATTGTTTTTGCACTTTTAAAAAAAAAATGGCTCCAAATTTCCTGCTTCTATATAAAAAAAAATCATTTATTTTAATTATAGTAGCTAGTTGTTTCCAATTTGTAAGTTATCATTCTCGATGTTTTATAGTTTTCTCTATTTTTTATGTTTTATATATCTTGAATTCCGCATGTATTAATGTGTTGAAACTAAGAACTTCTGATGTATGGATCAGGCAGAGTAAAGTACAGTTCTCCACCATGTCTTGAACAGCGCACACCTCACAGAAGGACTTGATGCAAGGATACACAGTTCGTATCTTTATCCTCTTTGTATTACTTCCATCCTTAGCATGTCATCCCAACAAACACACTCATTTGGTATGGTTTAAATTTAGCAGTTCTCCCCTACCTTTCATTATTAGTCAGATTGTTAGTATCTAAAGTAAGCTCATTGAAATAGTAGAGAGCCAATAGCGTAATTGTGATGGTTCGTCAACGTCCTTTTGAAATTATTAGCCAAAGAAGCAAATATTGTAGCTTGTGATATTAGTACCCGTACTAACTCTCAGAAATATAAGATTACTCAAAGAGCTGAGTATATTGGTGTGCTCGATTTGGATAGCTCAGTGGTCTCCATCCCCTCCAGAGCTTCCAGAACAACATCCTGCGCACGGCACTATGGCATACCCCTTTTCGTGATATGAAGGCTCCCGACATCCACGAAAAGTTCGAGGTCCCCACCAACACCGAAGCCATCCAAAGAAGACACATCAAGTTCTTTGACTCGATGAAACATAGCCAAAACCCTCTCTATTCCGAGACATGACACCCCCACCGCTACCGGCAAGATGACAACTCTCAAGATCTAGTAAAGCAGACCAAATGGTGGACATCACGGCGCTTGGCCCACCAACAACAAGCCTCTAATGGGCACCCATCACTGCTATCCGACTAAATAAGACTGCACTACATGCCTAGAGGGACTCTATGCCCAGCCACCAGTGGACTCTCACCACTGTACCGCAACTATCAACCTCTACCAAGGCTTCCCACACTCCTTAATTCTCTCACACCACCTTCAAGCAGGTACTCCTAGTACAAGGATCCGCTATACCCAAATATTCCTTTATTTTTCCCTCATCCTTTATCTTATAATTAGAGAGCTAAGAAGAAAAAAATAGCTCAGTGGTAGAGCACCCGATAATGGGAGGTCCCGGCCATACCCTGACTGTAGCTACTGATTACTATTTTTCTTTTGATTCGATAATTATATTGCTCAGATATTCTAGTAATATAAGATATTCTATATAATATATAATATAAGATATAGTAAGATATGTCGGTATTTTCCACGAGGAAATGTCCACTACAAGAGGTATATGGTTGATATGAATTTCGCCTGAGCTACAACCAAAGAGTCTCCTCTCGTACTAACTCTCAGAAATATAAGATTACTCAAAGAGCTGAGTATATTGGTGTGCTCGATTTGGATAGCTCAGTGGTAGAGCACCCGATAATGGGAGGTCCCGGCCATACCCCTGCCTGTAGCTACTGATTTTTACTAGTAGCTTAGTTATTAGTAGTAGTACTAGTATCAGTGGTACTATTTTTCTTTAGATTCGATAATTATATTGCTCCGATATTCTAGTAATATGTCGGTATTTTCCAACAGGAAATGTCCACTTCAAGAGGTATATGGTTGATATGAATTTCGCCTGAGCTACAACCAAAGAGTCTCCTTAGCCGTATGCCAAATCGGACCTCAATGCCGGGGGCTCTAGACGGTATGAGCCAGTGAGGATGAGTCAGGGGTCAGCTGGCCGCCACAATACAAGACACGCTAGCTCTAATGTAATTAAGGTTGGAACGATTAGCCCCGCCATATGCCATGAGGGTTCCCACTCTAATTGCTCAACGATCCACTCTTCCTTACGACCATGTCCAATATCGATGCCTGTAGATCCTCGATAAGGGCACTTTCTTCCTTTTCAATTGCCCAGCATTCTTCCCCAGTTTGTGATCTCCCACCCTCTGGATTAGTCTATTACAGCTACATCCATGTGGGTTTATACAACGAAGGGCCACTTCTCCAGGACACGTCATGGTACTGTAGATATGTATACAGTATACGGTATACTCCTTTAAGACAAAACAAAAACTATTGGTAGAACTACGTATTGATATAACTGACAGAAAGAATTTGTTGGCTTAGGCTGGAGGAAGTGAAATGTTAGCTGTAACATTTCGAGGTATGTCAGTTGTCCTGACTGGCAGCTTCTAAATGTGTTTTACCCACTCCTCACTAACTTCATCCAACCGACTCATTCTACGACCTGATGCAAACAACTGTTGCATGCCGAGATGTTGTTCAATAATAAAATTGAATTATAACTTATGACTTAGTTCTATAAAATCTATTTGTTTCTAATACGGAAGATCCTGAGAATTGAAGACGAAAAATAAATTATGAAAAGTGTGTGGCCCCTCATAATAGCTCTACCCCATCCGAATATTTTGTCAAATTTTATTTTCCATTAGAAGTCGTTTTCTTTTCGTTGTATCATATAAGGTACGAAATTCAACACACGAGGGTACCATCATGAAGCGATTTGTAATGCAAAACAGAGTACGAAGAGTGAACAGAAGTAATTTAAAAAGTATCAGGGTGAGCGAGGGAGCGCGAGAAGCGGTCGGCCACTTCACGGGTGAAGTTGACTTCTGACTTCCTGCCTAATGTAGATAACGCTCTGGCAATATCGGCAACGTTTGACTGCCAACTTTACCGAACGCTGAGGCCTTCGCAAACTCACCGCGAACAGTTCCTCCTCAACTTCACAACAAACCGAAAAACAGATTTTAATCACAGTTATGAATCTCCTAAACGCGAAGTTCAAGTTCCACAGTCGGTTGTACGAATGCGCATCTAGAACTTCATTTGATCTTTAGAATAGTTAAAGAACGTTCGAATCTTAGAATAATTAATCTTAAGAAAATCTATTTGTATTATTGTCAAAAAATATACCTCCCTTTATACTGTACTATTTTATTTTTGCGCCATGGATTTGATCATAGGACATATTTGTTGATTTGGTTCCTTAAGTTAACCCTTCAATCCTAACGCAAGTATTAGGTTGGTGCGTATGAAATGTCGGATTTTCTTTAAATTTGAACGTTTGTCTCCCTGTTTTTGTTATGCTTTTGTTTATGACATAACCTGGTTTATAGTCGTACTGTCCATTGCCAGAGTCACATTTTAGCAAAGAAGATTTTCTCAAAAGTGTTCCCTTTTGTTATTTGCTTTGAATTTTGCACCGATATGAATTCAACCGATATTCGTGTAATTTTTTTATTGATGCAAAAGCTGCACGCAATATAAACCAGGCGTTTGGGGAGAATACTGTTAACGATCGAAAAGTGCAGCGTTGGTTTGAAAAATTTCGGTCTGGTGTCCCTGCAAAATGAACCGCGTGGAAGACCCGAAACGTCTGTGAAAAATGATGCTCTGAAACCTTTGGCGGAAACGAATCCAACTGTTTCTACAAGGGAGCTTGCTGCCAGAATGGAAGTTGACCATACAACAATATTGCGACATCTTTCTGAAATAGGCATGGCCCAATACTTATCCACGACAACGCTCGGCCGCATACATCGTGCAAAACAATGCGAAATTAAATGAATTAAAATATGAAATTTTGCAGCACCCACCTTATTCACCGGATCTTTCGCCAACCGACTTTCATTTATTTAAACATTTAGAACTGTTTTTACGGGCTTTACGGTACGAAAATGAAGACAGTCTGAAAACTGCCATATCAGAGTTCATTGATTCTAAAGATAAGAATTTCTTCAAGACAGGCATCTATGCATTAAAATCTCGTTGGGAAAAGTGTATTGAAGTAAATAGAGCATATTTTGATTAAATAAACAGCTTTTGGAAAAAGATATGAAGTTTAATATATTCACTTAAGAATCTGAGATTTCATTCGCACCAATCTAATATTACTAATTTGAACTCCCCTTCAATGTTGAGAGAAATATTTTTTATAGTGATTTCACAAGGTAATAATGGACTTACGAAATGCTTTTGTAATAATCACAAATCGTAATGTAAAATTATTAGCAATAGTATAAAATGTACCCCAAGCTACAGGACATATAATATAATAAGGACCTATTGTAAACATATTCATTTATGTAGTCCATACTGATTTCCATAATTTGTAATAACAAGGGGATACGAAGGGAGAAAACAAATTGTTATGTTCACTGAGGCAACAATTATTCATAAAATGCAAAGTGCATCATATACTTTAGGACAATTTAGTTGTGGCCACATTCACAAGCGGGATGATCTATTGGAATGAAATGAAATAGATCAATTAATTGTCTTCATAGGTTGAAATTAATTTGGATTTCATTAAATTTATAGAAAGGATAGAAAGGAGGTTTTCCTTGTTGTCTTCTTAAAACAGGAGTAATACATAATTTATAAAAATTTCTCAAAAGATTGTTTGGATATTTTAGCTCACATTAGTTGAGTAGGAATAATATTAACATAGTTCATGCTGAGTACGTTTATTGCACCTATAGGTATTTATTGTTCAAATTGATTTATAACGAACATCAACGAGAACAGACGAGAAACTAACAAGGGAGAAAAGATAAGCCAAGACTGCATCGAATAAATTGTTTAAATTTCTAAAGGGAGCCATTGTTTAAAATTGGTTAAGACTAATTCTATATTGTGTCATGAGGAATTCAGTGCGTGTTACATGAATAAAACAGTGAGTTTATTGTTATCCTGGAAAGAAACGCTAAATTTATATAAATTATATTCCCCCCCAACAATTTCATCCCCTCATTTATATAACTAATTTTCTGATTACTATTTAAGAAAAAAATTGTAATATTATCGCTAATGACAGCGGTTGAATTGTATCATGTACAGTTATATGTTTTTATTGTTCGTTTTTACATTTATGATTATAAAATTAGCGATTTTCACTAGCTAATCGCATATTAATTTAACGTGTCTATTTATATAGTATTTATATGACTTTTACTTGAAAATGACCTATTTGTGTAATCTGATTTATATTTTATTTTATTTATTTTTTTGAATGTTGGAGCCGTCCGATATTTATTAGATAAGCACTACTATTTAATAGTTAAACATATGTGCTTAACAAACCTTAAATGTATAAGCTAAATTCCAAAAACGATTCAGATTTTTTATCGATGGTGAAGAAATATATCCCTTTATGTATTCTAGTGGCATGGAAGGTGTATCGCTATCAAGGGTAGGGCCCTAGAGGCAGTATTCCCTTTAAGGTTTTTGTAAGAAGCGCATGTACTGTGAATATTAATATGAGCGTTGAGTGTATGAAGGAATATGTAACCCTTTGTCTATTGTCAATATTTATTTAATTATTTACACCCTTAAGGTGGGCTGCAATCCATTTCTACCTATGGAAATTAATAAAAAATGTTTATATTAACATTTGCTATTATCTTGAATCAAACCCCGAAAAGACAAGTTTTCGAATCACTAAGACGTCCAATGTCTGACCTAAAAGTATTCAACTGCTCCCATTTCCCTCCCCTTCCGCAAGAAATCCGCGAACCTCTTGCTTCCTCCCTCATCCCTCCCCATTTTGAATAATGCTCCCATTGATGGCCTCTACCGGAATGGATATTTTCTTCTACCAGTTAGCATTTATATAATCTCTTTAAACCCTCCATCCAATCCCGGAATACAAGACCTTCCCTATTTGGACTCTATACTTCCATGACCACAGACCCGCTTCCGTCGACCATTCCTTTCTCGTCCAAGCAGACTACCTACATAACTGTTTACTTCTATGTCTCCCTCATTGTTCTTCCTTCCGTGTTTCATATTGTATCTTTCTTCTTCTTTCTTGACCTATATTAATGTGTCAGACTTCATTATGTCTCATAAATTCCCTTCCTGCCTAAGAATTTGAACTTCTTGTCATAAAGGAACTTCGAAACTGCATCATATGAGAAGCGATACTTTCATCATACATTATACATACATCACCTTGTAGAGTCGTCGATGAAGCCAAGTACATTGTGTATCATTGTACTTGTATTGATTACATAACTTATTTGCCGATTCAGACCTTGTATAGAGTGTACCGATGGTACAGGACATATAAAATGTAGTATGTAAATAGATTCGCCTAAGAATCTATAGTAAATAAAAGTTTTGTCTTTTTTTTAAGGGGATCGGAGTAAAAAAAAAAACCATATGAGAGCTCATGTTATTAATCAAAGTAATGATTTTGCTACTGAACTTCTATTTGTATCTGGAAGGAGTTTTAAGTAGTATTTACATCCCCGCAATGCTTAGATCACGATTAGTGGGTATATTGCTTTGCGAATTTGTCCGAATATGCCCGTGTTTAAGAATAACGCCGAACAGTCCCAGGCGATTTTGCAACTATTCCAAACCTTTAATACCCTACATTTTGGCGGGGAGTATGTTAACTGTGCTGCCCCCTGTGCTGTATTCACTAGTCCCACAGGATTCGGCAGTGATCAGATCTCGGGATGATTAGTTCCGAGAGATCTTCGATGGGGAAATGCTCCCTGTTCTGGGGCACGTGATTCGTCCTCACTAGAGGACATTAGTAGGACATTGAGGTCCCTGCTTTGGAGTCTTACATGTGCTCCGTTCTCACGAGTGAACACTGTTCGGGCTGTTGTAATCCCCACACCTCGGATTTAGCCTGTAGCCCGCCTGTAGACAGTTTAACAATAAACAGTGTGGGATGGAGCGCACTGAGATAAACCGCCGGGAAGAGGGTTGACAGGAGGGCTGGCCCTCCCACGATAAGGAAGCCTAGGAGGATATCGCTCTACTCTTGTACAGAAACTGTCTCGGATGTGTTTTTCATCTTTCATTGGGTGTAATAGGTCCAAAAAGTACATTGTTGTCTTTAAAATAACAACTTAAATCCTCAATTTGATTCGTTCACTCAATCATCAGCCCAATCGTTACAAGTATCTGCCCCAAACTTCTTTGAGTTCCATTTACTATTATATATTAGATCGAAACCAAAATTGCGATTTGAGATATTTTAAGACATTATTGAAACTTTGTTCGGTAGAAGGTGTACCATCAAAGTACGAGCCTTGATCTAGTCGCCTTGTAGTTTTCGGAAGATGTGGCTCCCAACAATTTCATTTCCGATGGCTATAAGCTGCTCAACAAACGGCTGACCTGGAACCCACACACAAGGCTAAAAATACAAGAACCAAACAGACTACTTCGAAGGACATCTCTCAATAGAAAATAAATTACTAATCTACAAAGTTATACTTAAGCCAATCTGGACATACGGAATAGAGCTATGGGGGACAGAAATAAGTTGAACATTAAGCGTATCGAATCCTTTCAATCAAAAGTCCTGAGGACAACAGTAAATACCCCTTACGTTAGCAACAAAACCCTTCATAATGATCTTAACATACCCTACATTCCGAAACTCATCCCAAGTTCATAAAATTCCATAGTAACATATCCAACCACCCTAATACCCTAGCACAGATATTGCACTGCACCATCCCTATAATCCTCCTCGAAGACTAAAACGGCAGTTGTCTCGTGACCTTCTATAAACGTTGTTGAAAATATTGGGATATATTTTGATGTGTAACATTTAAACTTTTTTATATTAATTGTTTATATTAACTAATTTTATCCACAATAACTTCAGTAACGACCTAATAGAATTTGATTTGAATTTAAACTATTTATAATTGATAGCGGAAATGTTATAAGGATTTCCCACAACAATTCAAAATATCCTCATTACATTAGAATACTGTAACAGGAAGTATAGAATAAAAATTAAACTTAAAAAAGAGTCCTAGATCGAATTCTACTTGATGTTTGATTTTTCTCCCATTCAGTAATGAAAGTAACACAAAAATATGTGAGTTGTAATGTTTCCAAAACTGGAATATTGTTTATCTTTAACCACGTTTGAGCTTGAGATTTTGTTTTTCAAACCCAACTTTTTTCCCTATACTTTCTGTTGTTCTATAGCAACCAAAAACTAATCAGGATATTTAAAGATGATGTGGATATCCCTTTAAAGTTTCGGATCGATCGGAAGATATTAAAGATCGCTCTTATAGAATATTCAAGACCTTAAAAGTATAGACTCTCCCTTCAGGATTGGTACGGCAGTGTTAAGAAGAGCCCCGTGGTTGTTGAGGTCTTTGGCCGCTCTGGGGTAGCTAGCCCGATTGGGCTCACCCTGGGTCGATATAGCAGGGTGTGGCCCACCCACCCTCCCCCGCACCAAACACCCAAAAATAAAAAATGAAGAAAAACTAATTAATAATAAACCGTTCTCCTTTCGCCGGTTTCGATGTAACGGTTCCGCCGGGGTCACGTGATACATTTTTATATCCAGGACGGGTCACGGTGTATCTGTGGGTAGCATGGATTCCCCTTTCTTAGTCCGGGACGGTTTCCGTATCCGGTAACATATTCCCGGTTTTTGTACAGGTTTTACATAATCTGGTTAATTAAATTGGTTTGATGAAAAAAAATGTACACCCCTGTCGAAAAACATAGGAGCAACAAGTGAAGATCGAGTTTGGCGGGACGGTTAGTAGTTTGGGCTGTGCTACTTGTTGATACGTCTTATAGCCCGTCTCCCAGCTCCGTTTTATAAGTCGTCTTTTTGTCTGGCGTGTACGGGAGAACACGACGCTGATCTGTCTCAACTACATCATACTAGATCTCTACTTACACACATATATGCATATACTGAAAAAATACCAACAGTAAACAGTAAAAATACTATAGAACAAAAAAAAAATGTGGGATATCTCACGTATTTAAAATTAAAATACTAACATCGAGTTCAATTCACACTTTAGAACATTACTTATGGCCTAACTCCGGCTGGAAAAGGGTGGCAACCAGTGGATAACCCGCTATCCCTTCTCTAAATAGGAGTAAACAAATGCATCAAACAATTCAAATTCAGCTAACATATATTCAATACTAAACATATCATATACTCATATACATTATAGCCAATAAGAAATCAGGAGTTCATATATAGAGGAGTCCATCAATTAAAATATGAGTGGATGTATTTGTTGGAATCAAATTTATCTCCACATACTTAGGCCGGATATCCCAACACATACATACAGTCATATCTTAGCAAGAATTTTTCATTATATAAAAAATTCGTACCTTTGAAGGGTACAGTTCACAAAGTTTCAAAAAAACTTTTGTTCTGAAATGTATTCAATCGGTGTTTTGAATCAGCTATAATAGCTTAAAAAAATTTATCTATAACTTATAGTGTATATCAAAGGAACAATTCTTTTTTTTCCGCAAATAGACTTGATTGAAAAAAGCTGTATATTGTAAGTTGTATATATTAGAATAGATAAGCTTATCAATTGTCTTTCCTACACGATCATTTTCAAGTTTCAATGTTATTACATACAAAATTCTGGCTAAATATGATAACGAAAGCATTCATGTATTAACGTGTTATTTAGCTAGAATTCGATATGTTTTGACATTTAACAGCAATTGAAAATTGAGTAGTACGTTGCGCCGACACAAATATATTCATTGAATAATTAGACCACAACCAGCATCTAACATTAGATTTAACAATTAACTCGTTTAAATACTGTGTAAAAAGTATCGTAGAAGTTACACATTTTTTTTTTTTTTAATTATCAAACATTTTTAATAAAATTTTCCGATATTATTATTTTGTTGTTTTTTTACCGGTTGTGGGCTGTGCTGCCAATTGAAAATTTAGAAGATTTTGCCTGCCCACAAGTTTTATTCATTCATGGTGATGTTATTTGAAGTGCAGCTGGTTGGCTACTATGTCCTGATAACATCACCCCTCAGCTTCCACAAGATGATAAGCTGACTATTGAGTGCTCTATTGTCAAATATTGAACAAAACTTGTGGGCAAGGAACGTACATTATATAACGCCTATTATAATTGTATGTTTCGCGACAAACAAATAAAGCAATAGTATTGTGAAAACATGACAAGCGGTGTATGAGTGGGCTACTCACGTGTGTCCAGGTAGTGACTGGTGGCACGAACGGCAGGACAGAGATCTTCAAATGAGAGGCGGTCCAGAGGCGAGTGTGGTTATATAGGGGTGGTTTAGGGGGGCGGTGGGGGCGGCCGTACCCATAGCGACAGGCGGGGTTCGCTTCGCGAGCTCGCTGACAGAGAGCAGGACCGAGGCCAAATCCACCCTCATCCCCCATCGACCGGGGCTGGTCCGCCCAGCAGCCCTGTCCATCTTATTCCAGCAACGCTTGTCGGAAAAGTCGTGTCTTGGAACCTCAACTGTTGAGAACATAGGCCCTCAAGGTGCATACTCATAAGACATATCCTAAATAAATTTTTCAGTGGATCAAACAAATCATGTATGTTTTTACTCGTAATGGAGATACCCTCAAATAAGTGGATGTGTCATTTCTTTGAGGCTATTGTGGCTCCTTAAATATCTGAAAACTGGACGTAACTACTTAAAATTAAAATTGGAAATGTGTAAATTAGTTAGAAAGTGAATTCCAAGCCCTTTAATGAAGACCAAAATAGTGGTTCATAAAATCACAATGTAATTTACGCTCAGTTATTACAATAGTTCTTGTGCATAAAACTAGTTTATTTAAACAAATTACCTAATGCCGGGGGCATTTAAAGCCTCAATGTACACGCTAAAAGTCGCGAAGTAATATATGAACACTCTCAATGACTTAATCATCATCAACAACTGAACGCCAAGTCTTGGTATTTCCGGTAGTGAAGCCTTTGATCCAAAGCACTATATCGATGCAGCGCCCATTCACCTTCCACTGTACAAATTTCTTCGGCTGCCGGCTTCGCACTTAACCTCATTTTTTTCTTCGGATACCCTCGTTGCTATATATGGTAGTAAATGAACATCAATGACGATTTGGTAAATAATCCAATATCCATTTGGTCCATGCTTATGGTCCAGGTTAGTTTATTTACGATAACGTGAATAGCTTCACCTGTTGTTCCAATTATTTTGTCTCGTACTGTTCAACTAAATTGTCACGAAACGGGATCCATGCTTGCAGCAAATAAGTTATATTTATAGGCATATGTAAAGGGTGTCCCAGAATTAACGCAAGATTTGAATTTGCTATCTTTTGTGCAGTAAAGTGCTGACAACACTAAATAAGCTGACAGTTTAGGGTTAGTAAAAATGGAGTACATCATAGATACATAGAATACATCATAGAACAACGTGTCTTTATTGTTGAACATTATCTCAAAAATAATGAAAGTTCGAAAATTTTATACAAAATATGGTCGGAATAGTGTTTTGAATTCATCAACTGTGAAGAGAACTGAACAATTTAGGGAGACTGGATCAGTTGGAGACACTAAACACACTGGACGTCCAAAAACAAGCCGTTCAAATATCGAAGCAGTGCGTGAGATAGTTGAAAATTCAGGAACATCAATTCGGAGTGGTAAATACAGTTCTTTGTGCCGAAATTGGATGATATTGATGTAGCCAATATGTGGTTTCAACAAGATGGTGCCACATGCCATACAGCCCATGAAACAATTCAAATACTGCATGAGACATTTCTAGGTCGTGTACTCATCCACATCCACCCGTGCATTAAAAGAGGAAATTCAACGCTGCATCAACGAAATTCAACCACATTTATACCAAATGGTCATGGAAAATTTCGACAAAAGAGTGCGTATGTGCCAGCAAAGTCGTGGAGTCCATTTGCCCGATGTGTTATTCCATAAATAACCCTATCCTATTTACTTTATAATTCAATAAAAAAATAACAACAAAAATACTAAAAACTGTGTTTTTTATTTTAATCAAATCTTGCGTTAATTCTGGGACACCCTTTATAATATATCATATGGACACTGAAGTACACTACAGGGGCATAATTAATTTTGATACAAGATTGAACCTGAAGAAATTAACACTTTTCAGAACAAACTGAACATATCAACAATTGGACCACTGCAAAAACATTAATTGAAACTAGAAATGGGTTTATTTATCATAAAAAAATCCTCTCCTTAACAACGTCCATGAAACGCCACACAGTTAAGTGCCCAGTGAAAGCTCAAATCAGAAATAGGGGATTTGCAACACTGCCCTTAGTTGAATAAATAGTTAATCGAACCCTAAGGGAGAACTTATTTTCAACAGGTACAAGGAGCATTTATCTTTCTCTATGTGTGCTATAATATAATAGAAAATAAGGTACGTAATTTTAATTGTACATTTCGCAATACTTCGCACAATACTACGTTCACGATTTTTATGCTCAACACTTTGGTTGCTTCTCGAAACTAACCAGTTTTCGTCAGACTTCTAAGTAAGACTTTAGAAGCCACGACTAATTAGCTATTTAATATTTAAAGATATGACTTTTCCCTACAGTAGACAAATAAAGGATATACTGTCAGGGTAGGGACTGAATCCGGAGACCTTCCAAATATCCGGTCGGCACTCCACCAACTGAGCGCTAAGCTTTCGCAGTTAATGTAAGCCCCGCACCACGATGGGCACAGAAGGCTGCCAGCAGGGACTCAAATGACCCCTAAATTATGTACTTTATATACCCTTGGGAGGTCCCGGATTCGAGTCCCTACCGTTACAGTGCATTGTCTAGAAATTTTTAAAATCTATAATATAGCAAGAGACCGACAACCACAGACGATCAGGACATGATTGGAGAAACTGGCCATTGCCAGGGTTATTTATTTATTTTTTCTTAGCTCTTTAATTATCAGATTAAAGATGAGGGAAAGATAAAGTAATATTTTGGTTGAGCGGATCCTTGTACTAGGAGTACCTGCTTGAAGGTGGTGTGAGAGAATTAAGGAGTGTGGGAATCCTCGGTAGAGGTGGAAATGTTGCGGTTCAGTGGTGAGAGCCCACTGGAGGCTGAGCCTAGAGTCTCTCTAGGCATGTAGTGGCGTCTCATTCAGTTGGAAAGCAGTGATGGGTGCCCGTTAGAGGGTTGCTGTTGGTGGGCCAAGCCACCATCCAACCAAGTCCACCATCCACCATCCAACAAGTCCACCATTTTGTCTGCTTTACCAGGTCTAGAGAGTTGCCATCGTGCCGGTAGCGATGGGGGTGTCATGTCTCGGAATAGAGGGTTTTGGCAATGTTTCATCGAGTCAAAGAACTTGATGTGTCTTCTTCTGATGGCTTCGGTGATGGTGGGGACCTCAAACTTTTCGTGGATGTCGGGAGCATTCCTTACACGTAAAGGGGTATGCCATAGTGTCGGGCGCAGGATGTTGTTCTACAAGCCTTGGAGCCATTGCCAGGGCACCCACTGTTACGTATTTATAGCCACTGCCGTTTCAGTCTCTGAGGAGAATTATAGGGATGAGTGGTGCAGTGCGTGACTGTGCGTGTACGGGATTAGGGTGGCTGGATAGGCTACTACGGAATTTCATGAACTTGACAGGGATGAGTTCAAGAAAGTAGGGTATATTTAGATCATTATGAAGGGTTTTGTGGCTGACGTAATAAGGGGCTTTCACTATACTTACCTTCTAATACCTCCCAAAAGCTAGTGTTGATACTTGCTTACAAAACCTTTGACTAATACCAAACAAGACCTCTTTAGCTCAAGTTTTGTTGCTGACGTAATAATGGACATTAATTGTTCTCATGACTTTTGATTGATAGGATTGGATATGTTCGTTTTTTGCTTCAGTTCATAATCATTAAAAAAATCTTTATAATGAAGAACAAATTAATGAATTAGTTCTTAACTGCACAAGTACTCAAAGCCTTATTATAGACAAGCCTATAGTACCTGAAGCATTCGTTCTGCCTACTTATGTAGTTCTCTGCATCCCCTTTATCGTGGATAACAATATTGCTGATCCCTCAAATGGTTCATAAGGAAAGCACAGAGACCCTCCGAGGTTGATAAAGATAGGGCAAGTTAGTGGTGTTGACTGTCGCGGTGATAGACGCCTAAGACACCACCTCCTTAGCTGGTCAACAGAAAGCAAATTTGCACAAGGTCCTTATAGAGTCTGCCTTTGCACATTTCCCAGAGTGCTATCCCCTTACGTTACTGCCTTACAGTCCCATCTCCAAAAATTAGCTGTTTTGTCCTCGTATAAATAATTAAAATAAATTATTATAAATGTATAATTATATAAAAACTCAAAAAAAAATTAATGATGGTCTAACGATAATCTCAATGATATCTACATTTAAAAAGTATATTAAGTACGAGGGTGGTCTGAAAAGTTTCCAACCTAACAAAGATACAAGATGTTTTTTCAGAATTTTTTTTTTTCAACATAGTCTCCTTGTAACTCTACACACTTTCCCCAGCGATGCTCTCATCTCTGTAATCCGTCCAAATAGTACTCGGCGTTTATGTCTGCAAAATAATCGTTCACGAAGGTGATTGCCTCTTCATTTGACGAAAATTTCTGTCCTCCGAGCGCAACTTTTAGATGAGGGAACAAAAAGAAGTCGCTTGGGGCTAGATCTGGTGAGTAAGGCGGATGGTCAAGCAGTTCAAACCGTAATTCATAGATTTTCGCCATGGCAACCGCTGAGGTGTGACACGGTGCGTTGTCTTGGTGAAACCGGATTTTCGTTTTCTGCAAATGTGGCCGTTTTTCCCAAGTTCTGCCTTCAGCTTATCAAGTAATGATGCGTAGTATGCTCCTGTAATGGTTTTTCCTTTTTGAAGATAATCGATTAAAATAACTCCATGACTATCCCAATAAACAGTCGCCCTCACTTTCCTAGCCGAAAAAACAGTTTTTGCTATTTTTGGAGCCGGTTCCCCCTTTGCAGTCCACTATTTGGACTGTATTTTTGTTTCGGGCGTATAATGGTGTATCCAAGTTTCATCCACAGTAATTAATCGGTGCCAAAACTCGGATTTATTGCGCCTAAACTGCGCCAACAGAGCGTTGGAAATGTTCATTCGAACACGTTTTTGGTCTAACATGAGCTAACGTGGCACCCAACGCGCGGACAGCTTTCTCATCTCTAAATGTTGATTTAATATGTGACAAACACGTTCTTTTTACATGTTCATAACCTCTGCTATCTCTCTCACTTTAATTCGGCGGTCGTCTAGCACCATTTGGTGAACTTTGGCGATGTTTTCGTCGGTAGTTGCAGTTTTTGGACGTCCCGAACGTTCATCGTCTCCCGAGCTCTTACGACCACGTTTAAATTCAGCTGCCCAAAATTTCACTGTGGTAAATGATAGTGCAGAGTCACCATACACAGAATCCAACTCATCTTTGATTTGCGTATGCGTATTGCCTTTTAAAAACAAATATTTAATGACAGCTCGATACTCGATTTTGTCCATTTTCATAAAAACACCCACATCGACTCACTCAAATGACTGTTACAAAACAACTGCGCGTCCAAAATGGCTGAAACTTTGGCGAGTAACTTTCAACAGATGAACAACGAAATTCACTAGCTTTTATTTACGACTGCTGCTATCTTCATGTTGAGGTCGGAAACTTTTCAGGCAACCCTCGTAAAGGGAGAATAACAGGAATAATAAATTGAAGCGATAGGCTGTTCTATTTGTAGTACATTTTAAGCTGCCTTATTATTATTATTATTATTATTAAAGCAAGAAACCCTGGCAGACATAAGAGCGAAAACATATGCTGTCACGTCTGTCAGGCTGTTCCCACAATTATAATTTTTTGGACTGAAGAAATCACTTCCGAATGTCTTGAAAAATATAATTATTACTGTAGCAACAGAAAATTGAATATGAAACCGTGTCCGAATAACTAACGCTCAATATATCACTTCATCTTATCTACTGGCCTCGTTCATTTACCTGACTTAATTACATGACTTTACCTCAAAGTCACTGGCGTTAAAGCTGCAAATATATAAATAGCATGTTTTGAAACAGTGAAGTTTTCCTAATTCTAAACATCCTTTGAAAAGAGCCTTTGAGACAGAGAGTAAATGTGACGAGCCTCAGGGAGACCCATTTTGAATTCCAAGTATTATTAAATAAGGCTACAAACTGTACTATGCTTTTTCTAACATGATTCACTTTCGTTGCCTATGATAAGACTTTTTTATTTTATTTTATTTTTTTTTATCTTAATAAAACGGCAGTGGCCTCGTGACCTGGTATAAATGCGTAACAGTGGGAGTCTTGGCAATGGCCAGTTTCTCCAATCATGAGCGTATGTGGCTCTCGCGCTCTTGGTCTGCCTCCACTGGCTCGTATCCGGTGACGCAGCTGAAGGAGGAGCGTGGGGGGACTTCCCAAGACTCCGCTTCTTCTTTCGCATGCGAGGGAGGTGACAACCATGTGGATCTGGGAGGCCTCTGGGCTGTTTGTAAATATTGTATGAATGAGCGAGTGAATGATGAATTGTAAATGTGGTATGAATGAGAACATTTATCTCAATTACTTATTGCCTAATAAGGCAGATTGTAATTTTAGCACAATAAAGAAGTTATAATTATCATAAAAAAAAAGATAATCTAACCTTTATGCAAATGCCTGTGTTATCTAGTATTGGTTAAGATAAAATAGACTAAAAAAATAAACGTGAATAATCGTGTACACTAATTTTGAATTAATGTTTTGATTTTTCCTCGTGGTCAAGGATGTATAAAAAACGGGAGATGAAACATAACTCGGAATATGCAGGTTATTTTATTTTTGGATACAATAATTATTATAGAAAAATATTAAACCCTAAAAAAGTAGGGTTCATTAATTTCTAATTTTTTTCCTGTGGTAAAGATTACGTAACTAACTGTAACACAAAATTTCCAAGATATTACAAAAATAAATCTGTGGGAGCAATTTATAAAAATTGTGGAATATTTTCGCCTCCTTTTAAAAGTTAGCGAAAAGTACCAGATTTATTTTTTTATACTTCCTATAAACTAATCATCAAACTTTGGTGGGATTTCTATAATTTCAGATTGATTGAATTATTTTTAAAACTATAAACATTTAATAATTTCGTTGAACGTAGTACAGAGAGACAGGCAGACGAAACACGATTCCTTCTAAAAGATAGTGGAACCTCTCCCTGCTGAGGCTCGGCTGTGATAATTTAATAATAAAATTTTATTATAATGGATAGGTTATATTTATAATTAGGTTATGAATGAGTTGAGACGTAATAGTGGGAAGTATGCGAATACAAATTAAATCGTTTCTTAAATAACAGCATGAACACTACTTTTATTTAAAGTTAAGCTTTTAAAGTTTTGATTTTTTCCGTGGTTAAGAACACATGACGGCAATGTAGAAATAAATTAAAAAAAATCCTTAAAATCAAATTTTAAGAGTCAACAATCCCAAGCTGATTTCAATGGTGTTTTCAGTGAACCAGCAAATAAACAAATAAGTGAAGTATTTTTGTAGTTTGTAGGCAATTTAATATTTTTTCTAAAAATCTGACACCTCATAATATTTCTCCTTCAAAATACTCCCTATTTTTTATTTTCCATATTTTTCTTACATGTATTTTATTTGTTTGATGTTTTTAACTAGTTTAACTTTAAATATTTTTGAGCAGAACTACCAAGTCGTTTTTTCCCAATATTTCGACCGGCCTACTTCGTGGCTATCTCTTCAAAGTGCTTTTTCACTTTCTACCTACTTTATTTTCTCTACATACATATTTCATAAATACACTGCAGTATAAAGTTGAGCTAACAAATTTTTTTTTCTCTTGTAATTTTATTTAATATTCAAACGAATATTTGCACTAAAAGAAGTATACTTTGCTTAAATAAACAAATATCTTCAAAAAATGATTACGCGTTAGAAAGTTTCGTGTGAAATTGAATAATTAATAGCGCCTGGTGCAGAACGAAACTTTTCCTTATTTTTTTACAAAAGAATTTTATCGATTAATAATTTATCATCCACCCATCCCAAAATAAAATATGAACCGATATCCAAAAATAGAAATGTTGGAAGTGATAAAATGTTTAGAGATAAAAATTTTGTTCTCTACGATGGTGGCCAACAAAATGATGAAAAATAACCGAAATATTGAAGATAACCGACTTTTTTTTTTTTTTTTCAGAGCCCCTTTAAATTCACAGATAATTATATGCAATTATAGATCCTGTGGCGAATCTGTTTACAAATTATTTTTGTATTTCCTGTAGCATCGCTAGATTATATACAGCTTTTGTTATTTTATAAAAATTATATAATGAATAAACAAGTATCATGATACACATTATACGTGACTGGACTAAACTGACTAATAAAGGTGATGGGGCTCACCTTTTTGATCAACCTTAAAACTAACTTACTAATTCTTAACCTAATTTTTCTCCGACAGTCTGTTGCCATCGATGTGGGAAGAGTGGTGGGGCCATAGTGTTAAACACTGGGTTTGTGAGGTGCTGCAACGAGGAATAAAACTTAATGCGTCTCCGGCGGATTAACTCGCCCACCGACGGCACACCAAGCAACGGGTGCAGGTCAGCGTTCTTCAACCTCTCGAAAGAGGTATGCCGGACCACTTTTCGCATGATTTCATTCTGGAAATGTTGGACACATTTGGCTGTATTGTCAGTCAAGTGAGTAAATAGTGGGGCACCGCAGAGCTGACCGGAGGAAACATTTATATATCATCAATTTGAGACGAACGACAGGTTGGGTGAAGTTAGCAAGACCTGCGCGATAGCCGTTAAGACCTGTGTCGTACTTTTTCTATTTTATTACTAAAATGAGTAGAGAAATGGAGATGCCTATCCATTTTTATACCCAGATAGTGCATTGAGAAAGCTGGTGAGTTCTCTTGTCCTCCTATGCTATACGGTTTTGGCAAGGATTTTTCCCCTTTTGGAGGGAGAAGATTACGCAGTCGGTCTTCCCGGCGTTTACACTGATGTTTAACATGCCCAGTCTGTCACTGATAACCGACGAATCTCTATTTAAGTTATTAGAATATAGCCTCATGTTTCTCCTATGGGATACTGTCGAGAGTAAGTTGCTCACTTCATGATATGAATTGGTAAATATTTCAATAACATACTTCTTGTCACCATCCGAAACCACTATAAGGATTTTAGAAGTTGAGGAGAGGTTTTATGAAGGAATGCTTTGTCTCCTTTGATGTATATTGCATGGCTTTAACACGTATGGCTAGTCATGATTTGGTGGCATTTAATTATATAGGAAATGGAAATCCAATTAATTTATTGACCAATGATCCGAAACAAGAACGTCAAATCAAAAACAAGAAGAAGAATTAATCTCACCTGAAGGTAACATTCCCGGACTCATTTGACGGGCATGAGTGCCAAGTGTGAGGTTTGAACGAACGACCACCATTCCCAAAAATTTCTGGACAATCCACTGCCATCTAAAATTAATTTGAATGCTTTTTTTTTTATCGAGACCGAAGAAAAAGGTTTGTTCTGCTCTCTATCGTATTTGTCTTCCTGTCTTTAAAATCTGGTACTTTAAAGGTGTATTCTAAATATATGATGATTAAGTTTTTGATTAAAATACAGTCAGTATATGGGTAGTCTTGCAGGTATCGAGTATATTGCCGAACAGGTGAGCAAAGTGGGGTGGGGATGGATAAGATGAAGACCGGATAGACAGGCAAGGACCGCCCAGGTAATTGTAGGCTCTTCACCCCCCCCCCCCTTCTCTTTCTCCTCCTCCACCTCCTTCTCCAGGAGAAAACCATTTTGCCTTCTCCTTTTTCCTCAGGCAGAATAAATTATCAGGCAATCATGAGCCAGCGACCGGTTCTTGCCCACTCCAGCGAGTCCCGCCCCGCTGAGACAAAGGCCATCTCCCCACTTATTCACTTCTCTCTTCAATTCTGAATGAAAGTTCATAATGAACCTTGTTGTACTCTAAATTAGAGTCGTTTAAAAAGCGGTCACTGATTGCTTAGCTAGTATAGCTTTTACAGAACATTTGATGATGTTGTGTGCTTTTGAAATATTCTTAGGTTTTGAAATATTCTTTAGTAACAGAGGAGGACTGCTAATTTTTTTGGTGGAAATTTAATTATTAACTGAATCGTTTTCTTTAAAAATATAAAGTTAAATAAAAACTATATAGATTTTTTTTATGAACACTGTCCACATAGATGAAATGAAAAGAAGATAACTTCGAACTTAATACTCTTTTGGAAAATTTCTACGGAATATACTTAAATACGTCTTTGGCAAAGTAGTTCCATTCAATGATCCAACAATGCAAAAAATATAAGCAATCCCACGAAAAATTAGGAAGGGCCATACATAAATCACTTATTAATTAAAAAATAAATATGTTTTCAACACAGTACCGTATCATATAAAGAGATAGGCCTGATTAATAATATGTATCATGCATTGGAACTTCAATGGACCATAATTATAAAAATCAATTAAAACTGTCGTTATGTCATCAACCTAAAGGGCGATTCACACTAATGATTAAGGTATCACGGTATGGTCAGTTTAATCAGCTCACAATCCAGTCCAGGATTTCGCATACTAATAAATTAGCATGCTCACAGAGCGGTCAGGTCCGATCAAGTCTTAGGCGACGCCGTTCTCTACAGTAACTTAAAATTAAAACCGTGCTGATTTTTAATGAGAAGAATAATGTTAGGTCAAGATCAATAAGACTTCGGTTTTGGACAATATTTAAAGAATGATAAGGTATTTGCTTACATTGTTGCTGTGTTTTTTTTGTGACCTCTATCAGTAACGTAGTTTTGCGAGATAATTCACAATTTTTTTATGAGTATAATTATGCATATATATATATATAGTTTAAATCCTGAGCTGGCTCTATGAGGCGATCCTCGTCAAAGATGATCTGACATGACTTCCAAACGTTCACACTTACGGTTGGTCAAATCAAGTCTCGGCTCGATCTTGCTCTGACTTGACCGAAGCGGGCAGTGAGAATGATCTCTGCCCTGACTTGCTTTTACCTGAACTGGCTCTATGAGACGATCCTCGTCAACGATGATCTGACATGACTTCCAAACGTTCACACTTACGGTTGGTCAAATCAAGTCTCGGCTCGATCTTGCTCTGACTTGACCGAAGCGGGCAGTGAGAATGATCTCTGCCTTGACTTGCTTTTACCTGAACTGGCTCTATGAGACGATCCTCGTCAACGATGATCTGACATGACTTCCAAACGTTCACACTTACGGTTGGTCAAATCAAGTCTCGGCTCGATCTTGCTCTGACTTGACCGAAGCGGGCAGTGAGAATGATCTCTGCCCTGACTTGCTTTTACCTGAACTGGCTCTATGAGACGATCCTCGTCAAAGATGATCTGACATGACTTCCAAACGTTCACACTTACGGTTGGTCAAATCAAGTCTCGGCTCGATCTTGCTCTGACTTGACCGAAGCGGGCAGTGAGAATGATCTCTGCCTTGACTTGCTTTTACCTGAACTGGCTCTATGAGACGATCCTCGTCAACGATGATCTGACATGACTTCCAAACGTTCACACTTACGGTTGGTCAAATCAAGTCTCGGCTCGATCTTGCTCTGACTTGACCGAAGCGGGCAGTGAGAATGATCTCTGCCTTGACTTGCTTTTACCTGAACTGGCTCTATGAGACGATCCTCGTCAACGATGATCTGACATGACTTCCAAACGTTCACACTTACGGTTGGTCAAATCAAGTCTCGGCTCGATCTTGCTCTGACTTGACCGAAGCGGGCAGTGAGAATGATCTCTGCCCTGACTTGCTTTTACCTGAACTGGCTCTATGAGACGATCCTCGTCAAAGATGATCTGACATGACTTCCAAACGTTCACACTTACGGTTGGTCAAATCAAGTCTCGGCTCGATCTTGCTCTGACTTGACCGAAGCGGGCAGTGAGAATGATCTCTGCCCTGACTTGCTTTTACCTGAACTGGCTCTATGAGACGATCCTCGTCAACGATGATCTGACATGACTTCCAAACGTTCACACTTACGGTTGGTCAAATCAAGTCTCGGCTCGATCTTGCTCTGACTTGACCGAAGCGGGCAGTGAGAATGATCTCTGCCTTGACTTGCTTTTACCTGAACTGGCTCTATGAGACGATCCTCGTCAAAGATGATCTGACATGACTTCCAAACGTTCACACTTACGGTTGGTCAAATCAAGTCTCGGCTCGATCTTGCTCTGACTTGACCGAAGCGGGCAGTGAGAATGATCTCTGCCCTGACTTGCTTTTACCTGAACTGGCTCTATGAGACGATCCTCGTCAAAGATGATCTGACATGACTTCCAAACGTTCACACTTACGGTTGGTCAAATCAAGTCTCGGCTCGATCTTGCTCTGACTTGACCGAAGCGGGCAGTGAGAATGATCTCTGCCTTGACTTGCTTTTACCTGAACTGGCTCTATGAGACGATCCTCGTCAACGATGATCTGACATGACTTCCAAACGTTCACACTTACGGTTGGTCAAATCAAGTCTCGGCTCGATCTTGCTCTGACTTGACCGAAGCGGGCAGTGAGAATGATCTCTGCCTTGACTTGCTTTTACCTGAACTGGCTCTATGAGACGATCCTCGTCAACGATGATCTGACATGACTTCCAAACGTTCACACTTACGGTTGGTCAAATCAAGTCTCGGCTCGATCTTGCTCTGACTTGACCGAAGCGGGCAGTGAGAATGATCTCTGCCCTGACTTGCTTTTACCTGAACTGGCTCTATGAGACGATCCTCGTCAAAGATGATCTGACATGACTTCCAAACGTTCACACTTACGGTTGGTCAAATCAAGTCTCGGCTCGATCTTGCTCTGACTTGACCGAAGCGGGCAGTGAGAATGATCTCTGCCCTGACTTGCTTTTACCTGAACTGGCTCTATGAGACGATCCTCGTCAACGATGATCTGACATGACTTCCAAACGTTCACACTTACGGTTGGTCAAATCAAGTCTCGGCTCGATCTTGCTCTGACTTGACCGAAGCGGGCAGTGAGAATGATCTCTGCCCTGACTTGCTTTTACCTGAACTGGCTCTATGAGACGATCCTCGTCAACGATGATCTGACATGACTTCCAAACGTTCACACTTACGGTTGGTCAAATCAAGTCTCGGCTCGATCTTGCCCTGACTTGACCGAAGTGGGCAGTGAGAATGATCTCTGCCCTGACTTGCTTTTACCTGAACTGGCTCTATGAGACGATCCTCGTCAACGATGATCTGACATGACTGCCAAACATTCACACTTACGGTTGGTCAAATCAAGTCTCGGCTCGATCTGGCCCTGACTTGCTTTTACCTGAACTGGCTCTTGACTTCAAGTGTAAATCGCCCTAAAGCCGAGATCACGAAAATCCCATCCACCCATGTCGTTTAAATCGTTTTCACAGCCGTGACGAAAACCACAACTGTTTCATGCATCACATTTGACATGGTTTATTTTACTTTTAGGAACTTGATAGGGTGTTGATTAAATGATTGATATTGACAGAAATTATATACCCAGAATTGAAACCGTTAACCCATATTTAGCGTTTAAGGGAAATATCGAGGTTATCACTGGGCACAGTTTTAATGACGGATAGTTCTAAGAATATTATTTTTTTTTTATAATAGCTGTGTAATCCAACTTGTCAAAAGTAAACAGAACCATTTAAGAAAATCTAATGTACGTCAAAAACATCATTCCAAATTTCATCAAATTTTTACGTAAGCAGATTCAAAGATTTTCTAGAATCGGCATTATTTTTAAGATGCCAGTAAACAAGACAGAAAAAAAAAAAAAATTGTTACACTCCAAGTAAATTTATAGACCTTATCTAGCTAAGGCTGTTCATTTATACTCAAAATCACCCATACTCACATATATTTTAAGTCATTCTTGTTATATTTAACATGAAATCATTATGTATTAAAATATTCTTTCCCTTACTCGAAAATCGATTGCTTGCGCACTTATAATAAGTGAGGGGCCAAAATAAATAATGATGAATACTAAAAGTTATAAGTGAAATAGAAATGTAATAACACTGACGAGATTTGAAACTTGATTATCATGTCACATTAATTTCACCAAGAATTGTTTTTTCTCATGTTCACAATTTTAGGAGAGTTAAAGTGACCTTTTCATATTGACATCAGATTTTGCATGATAGGTCCACTTCATTGCTCGATGATACTACAAATAAAAGTAATCTCGTAAAAAATAAAAGGTCTTATTAATGAATTAATAAAAAATACAGTGTAATGAAAAAAAAATTTTTTTTTCTAATATTTTGTGTATGGTATCGAATTAAAGTTGTCGTCGAGATTATCAAAAATAACTGTAATATGTTGGGAGTTTAGCGGAATATAATGATATTATAAATTCCCATTATTTTCCCTTATCTATAATCTTAAAAATTTGAGAGCTAAGGGAAAAAAAAAATTATTGATAAATTCATTTCAAATTTTTTATTTTAATATAAATCTTTCGCATGAAGTGACAACAATGTGGATTTGGGAGGTCTCTTGGTGAATGCTGTATAAAGCGAATGAATGAAGAACTGTAAACATGGTATGAATTTACATTGATCACATTTTTTTTTTTCTTCATAGCCCCTTTAAATTTACAGATCATTATATATAATTATAGATCCTCTGGCGAATCTATTTACAAATTATTTTGTATTTCCTGATTGATTGACATTGATCACAGTTACTTATTGCCCAATAAAAGGCAGATTGCAATTTTATCACAACGGGATTGAAGGAGAATTCCTAAAAGTGAGCAATGTAATATATTTATATTTGAAAATATAAATAATTCTGATATCAGCATCATGAAACTTATTGGAATTGGTTGAAACTGTGCTATTCCCTTAATTTTTTTGGAACTTCCCACAGTGCATCCCCATCACCATTCAAAAAGTTATATTTTTTAGCTCGATTGTCTTGTCATCCCACCCAGACCCCGATATAGCATCCCATACCCTTCAAAAACACCTTGATGAGATCGAGTATTGGTGCAACCAATGGCGGATCAAAGTTAATGAAGCAAAATGTTCCCACATTACCTTCACCCTCTGTCGCAAGTCTTGTCCACTAGTTTATTTTAATTCCATTCCTCTCCCTGTATCCGAGTCAGTACGGTAGTTGTTAGGCTTCCATCTCGACAAACGACTGACCTGGAACCCACATACGAGGCTAAAAAGACAAGAACTAAACAGACGCTTTGGACAACTGTACAGACTACTTCAAAGGACATCCCATCTCTCAATAGAAAACAAATTACTAATATACAAAGTTATACTTAAGCCAATCTGGACGTACGGAATAGAGCTATGGGGGGACAGCAAAAAAGTCGAACATCATGCGTATCTAATCCTTTCAATCAAAAGTCCTGAGAACAATAGCAAATGCCCCTTATTATGTCAGCAATAAAACCCTTCATAACGATCTTAACATACCCTATATTCTTGAACTCAACCCTTCCAAGTTCATGAAATTCCACAGAAACCTATCGAACCACCCTAATCCCGTAGCACAGTCAATGCACTGCGCCACTCATCCCTATAATCCTCCTCGGAGACTGAAACGGCAGTAGCCTCGTGACCTGCTATGAATGCGTGACAGTGGGGGTCCTGGCAATGGCCAGTTTCTCCAATCATGTCCTGATCGTCTGTGGGTCTCGCGCTCTTAGTCAGCCTCTACTGGCTCGTTTTTTTTTTTATTAGAAAAGCAAAAAAGAACGGTGAAAAATTTTCACTAAGATGGACCAAATTCAATTAAATTGATAACCACTAATGTCCTAGCTTAATGATTCTTGTTTTGCCTTGCTAATAATGTACAGGCTGGGAAAACAATCGTTATGTATTGCGTTAAATATTTGTCTCAGAATTTCGAAGTTTCTTCCCCAAAGATCTAGAAGAAGTTGGTATAAACATCGGAAAACGAAAGGCTCTATGACACATTACGACAGTGCTCCTCACAAAATGAGGGTTAGAACCTCGTCAGAGCACTCACCTAATTTAAAATAGTCCGCTATTAAGAGTACAATCGTCTTATTTCGGTCACTGGACGGAGTGACTTGCCAGACTTCCAAAACATTCCTGTACGTTTTAGCGTGTTCTTAAAAAAAGAAAAAAAGAGCTGTCACTAAAGTTGAAAATAGTTGCAAGATTTGCGAAGAATCATGCACAGGGAAATACGAAAAATAATTTTATTGATAGAACCCAGCAATTGCTTTACTTTTTTTGAGAGTTATCCATTCTTAATGTGAAGAAAATCAAAAGCTTTTAGGGATATATTTAAAGTGAAATGACTTTTTTGAAACTAAAAATTATGGTACTATTGAAAATTAGTAATACTATCAAAAAATAATTGTAAAACGTACTTCTGGTTGAAGGGTCCATTTTGCATAAAGAAATAATATTTTTTTTTTTAATCTGTATTACTTGTTTATTGTGCTAAGATTACAATATGCCTTATTAGGTAATACGAAATTGAGATAAATGTTCTCATTTATACCACATTTACAGTTCATCATTCACTCGCTCATGCATACAATATTTACAAACAGCCCATAGGTCTCCCAAATCCACATGATTGTCACTTCCCTCGCATGCAAAAGAGGATACGGAGTCTTGGGCCGCCAGTGCCAGTGGGAAGCCAGTGCCGCTTTAGTCTCCGAGGAGGATTACAGGGATGAGTGGTGCAGTGCAATGACAGTTCTTGGGAATTAAGGTAGTTGGATAAGTTTCGATGGAACTTTATGAACTTGGATGGGATGAGTTTAAGAATGTAGGGCATATTAAGATCGTTATGAAGGGTTTTGCTACTTACGTAATAAGGGTAATTTACTGTTGTTCTCAGGACTTTTGATTGAAAGAATTGCACCTCCCAAATCCTGTTCCCAAATCCAACAGGTTGTACCTCCCTCGCATGAGAGAGAGGAAGTGGAGTCTTGGGAAGTCCCCCACGCTCTTCCGCCAGCCTCGTCACCGGATACAAGCCAGCGAAGGCTGACGAAGAGCGCCAGAGCCACATACGCTCAGGACATGATAGGAGAAACTGGCCGTTGCCAGGACTCCCACTGCCACGCATTTATAGCAGGTCACAAGGCCACTGCCGTTTTAGTCTCCGAGGAGGATTATAGGGATGTGAGGCGCAGTTTAATGACTGCGCTAGGGGATTAGGGTGGTTGGATAGGTTACTATGGAATTTCATAAACTTGGAAGGGATGAGTTCAAGAATGTAGGGCATATTAAGATCGTTATGAAGGGTTTTGTTGCTGACGTAATAAGGGCATTTACTATAGTTACCTTCTAATACCTCCCAAAAGCTTACAAAACCTTTGACTAATACCAAAAAAGTCTAAATTATCAAAATGGAACAAACAAACAATTGATTTTTGGTATTTTTACCCCTATTAATGTGACCTTAACGATGGTATAGGCCCGTAATTTTATTAGTCGCCACGTTTCTTGTATGCAATAGTCACATAGTTTGCATTGACTTGACGAAAATGTAGACAAACAATCCAGCCCGATTGATAGTTTGATGGAAACCGACCAGCGTGTGAGTCGGAAGGGGGGGAGGTGCTAATGTTGCGGTAAAGGTATATAGGTATAGGTAGTGTGTGGGTAAGGGACTAAGGGTGTGAAGGGACTGCTGAGGTATATTATGGCTAATACATCGAGGAACAATGGCCTCTTTTATCTCAAGCTTGATTCATTCGAGCCTCGTTTGAGAACACAGGATCCCCGCTAACCCCCTCCCGCCTACAGCACACACATACAACCACCCTATAGGGCGAGAGAGGAACTTTTATTACTTCTGGTTCTTCGGGGGATGGGATCATAGTTACTTCCTAATAGCGTCGTTTACACGCGAAATGCCTACCTATACCTGTAAATCACTTCCTACATCTCAACACGGCGAGATTTCTTCTAGAACTTACATTTATAAAATCCTTTTTAAGGCTCAAGTAATACAATATTACTTAAATCACTACAAAATACAATACCACCGGCTAGGAAATATGTAGTCTCTCTCCAACGCTCCTGGTAATTAGAGGCTCAATTAGCGCTCAAAACGATATGAAAATCCTAAGCGCGGATTTAGCATGTCTTAGAAAAAAGTGGAAATTAAAAGTTCAAAAACCCAGAATGGCAGACTGGATTGGTTAGTGGAGAATACTTATTTATGCATGTGTAAATGTGAACATTGGTGGATTGTACTCATGTATCAGGTCGAGTCATAAGTAACTTCCGATGCAGCTAAGTAGAATCTATTGTTCGTATCTACCCGGCATGAGTTACCATGACAACAAGTTTTTGTTTGTCACTACATAGACGAGGCTTCAGTTAGTCTTTTGTCCTCTGTATTGTGTGATACACGTTACGTTAAACTGTTTTTTTTAACCTCTGAAATGGAGAGTCAAAAAGTACATATTCGTCATGTAATGCTTTGGGAATTTAAACAAGGCAATAGTGCTAGGGCGACAGCTGAAAAAATATGCAGTCTTTTGGTGAAGGACTAATAACTGATCGGGCAGTTAAAAATTCCGTTATGGAGACCTTAAAAGACGAACCGAGGGCGGGACGTCCTTCCGACTTTGACGACCTTTTAAAGGCAACATTGGAGCAAAATCCACCGACAATGTGCGACCTCAAGGGTGACTCAATAAAAAATTCTTGAGCTTCGATGGTCTGTTTTACCACATCCACCTTACTCCCCGGATCTTAACCCAACAGACTACCACCTTTTCTGTTCCTTACAAAACTTCTTGAATGGAAAAATCTTCAATTCTCAAGAGCAAGTCAGGCAGGATGTCGAAAACTTTCCAAGTTTTCTTGAATAAAAGTCCAAACCAACCACATTTTACAAGGAAGGAATTGATAAACTGGCAGCAAGATGGGAGAAGGTTATAGATAATAGTGGTGAATACATAATAAGTTAATATAATTTTGTTATTTAATGAGAGCTAAATAAATGTCTGATAAGAAAACGGAAGTTACATATGACTGGAACTAAATATTTATGATATGTGGTTACATAGTTTTGTAAATCCTCCCATCATATCTCGTGGCCTTAAAACACTATGCTTAACCACACCTGACATGTGGGACTGGGGCGCCTCCTGGGCACACAGGCATACATTGGCGTTCTCCCTAAATTAGTTTAAACATACAAAATACGGCACGGCGTTTTTTTAGGAAATTGAATTATTAACTAAATCGTATTCTTTAAAAATATAATGTTAAATAAAAACAATATAGAGTTGTTTTATGGACACAGCCTGTCTGCATGCATGAAATGAAAAGAAGATCACTTAGAACTTAATACGTTATAGAAATGCCATCTCTTCGGGCATGGCAGTTTCTATAAATTTCTATGGAATATACTTAATTATGCCTTAAATATATTTATGAAATATGAATGAAAGAAACATTAGAGATAGTAATTGAAGGAGTATTCTTCAAACTAAAATATAAAATATATTTATATTTGAAAATATAAATAACTCTGATATCAGCATAATAAAAGTTACTGGAATTGTCTGAAAATTTGCTATTTCCCTTGTAGGATTTTAAAACATAATTTTTTGGAACATCTCACAGCGCATCAAGATCGAGTGGGAAAAAACTCGAATATCACTTTTCAAAAAGTATTTTTTATAATATTATTTATTTATTTAAGTTTTAATCGAAATAATGAAACCAGTTTGCTAGCCGACAATGAGAATATTTATCCCTTAAAAGATTTACTCTTCGGGACTGGGGGGGAGATGCCGATATAAACTCCCCAAAATCAAACCACTGACTATCGCTGAGATAGAACTCACTAACTTGTGAGCTTGGTGGAGTACCGAGATCTGTGGAGTTCGTACTCCAGGAGAAAATTGCTTTTGCATAGGACCTCTCTGAGAGGCAGAGAAAAGGCGGAGCAAACTTTTGTAGTACTATTAAGTACTTCAAATAATATGTGTACTTATACTTTTTATGGAAAAGCGAGGTCCTGGGATGGTGAAGTATTATTCAAAGCTTTTTTTTTTTTCTCATTTTTGCCTTAAAAAAAGATCTCTTGATTTATAACCTAAAATATGAGAATGGATTCTCTACTGTATACTATATAGTGATACCGTATATGTCATATTCTAGGTATAACCATATAAGTCTCATCAAACTCAACAGAAACTCTTCGAATAACGCAGAGCGAAACCAATACAGGTCATGTGCGTATTTCGACCTGGCAAAGTCACGCATTCATGATTAGCGACCCTGAAAACTTTTCTTTTTGTCACTTTTAGACCCCGTGAATTTTTGGTTTAAATTGACCTCAAGGGGTTTAACGATGGTCCATAAATGAACTAAATCAAGACACACGGTCAGGGGAGTTTTGATGCATTTAGTTAGCAAACATGTAGTTACAACAACTTTATTAAGATAAAATTACAATCTGCCTCATTGGGCAATAAGTAATTGTGATAAATGATCTCTTTCATACCAAATTTACAATTCTCATTCACTCGCTCATTCATACAGTATATACAAACAGCCCAGAGACTCCCCAAGTACAGATGGTTGTCACCTCCCTCGCGTGCGATGGAGGAAGCGGAGTCTTGGGAAGTCCCCCACGCTCCTTCGTCAGCCGCATCACCGGAGGCAGACCAAGAGAGCGAGAGAGACATGTAGTTAACACTTCCTTTTGATTTTTTTTTTTCCTGAGAACAATAGTAAATGCCCCTCATAACCCTTCATAACGATCTTAATATACCCTTCGTTCTTGAACTCATCCCTTCCAAGTTCATGAAGTTCCATCGAAACTTATCCACCCTAATTCCCAAGAACTTTCATTGCACTGCACCACTCATCCCTATAATCCTCCTCGGAGACTAAAGCGGCACTGGCAGCTCCCAAAAACCGCTTCCTCTTTCGCATGCAAGGGAGGTGACAACTATGTGGATTTGGGAGATCTTTAGGCTGTTTGTAAATTTTTTTTTTTTTTTTTTTTTTTTTTTATATTGTCAATAACAACTTTATTATGATGAAATTACAATCTGCCTTTACTTAATAGGCAATAAATAATTGAGATAAGTGTCATATTAGGATTCTATCTTTGCAATTCGTGTTTTAGAATTTAAATACCTTTCTGTAATTTCTAGTATTCATTAGTTCGTCAATGTAAAAAAAAGAAGTATTTTCTTTTCTGGGATTTGTGGTTTTGTGGGTTTGGAGTTTTGTGATTCGTCACCATGAGCGAAATCAACTCTATTCATTTCTAGTCAGTAGCCGAGTTGAATTGTGGCATTCCGCCATGTTATTTAAGGATTTAGGTTAGAAATATACATTATACATACAAAGAGATATACATTATACAAAGGGAGTTAATCAAAATAATGAATCCAGTTTGTCAGCCGTGGATGAGAATGGAAGACGCACTTGGAGGGTGGCATACATACATTAGAGGTTCCCTTAAAAGATTTACTCCTCGGGACTTGGGGGGAGATAATGTATGATATAAGGAGCCTTTAGGAGCACTAGATCTCAATACCATTCCCTTTCCGTGCGACCAACTCGGTCAAAACTGAAATATCTACACGGGCTACGAAAACACATATTTACGGTAGAAACCTTTCTTTCCGCCGTCGCCACTCCCCTCTCGCCGGAGAATCCGTCTTGGGAGTTATGCGCGCAAAATTATATTACCAAGTTTTTGGTCGGAGCCTCTTAGTTGCCTCCAGAGAGCGTGCAGTCTGCGGGCCCTTAGATGACCATTATTTTCAACACTAGTACCACAACTTTTATTTTTTATTTACCAGCTATATAACACATAAAGGGTGCCCCAGAATTAACGCAAGATTTGATTTAAATAGAAAACACAGTTTTCAGTATTTTTGTTGTTATTTTTTTATTGAATTATAAAGTAAATAGGATAGGGTTATTTATGGAATAACACGTCAGGCAAATGGCATCCACGACTTTGCTGGCACATGCGCACTCTTTTGTCGAAATTTTCCATGACCATTTGGCATAAATGTGGTTGAATGTCCTGTTTTAATGCACGGGTGGATGTAAGCTGGTTGAAATACACATTTGACTTCAAATAACCCCATAAAAATAAATCTAAAGGTGTTAAATCACACGATCTAGGGGACCAATTCTGATCACCGAAACGAGAGAGTGCACGACCTGGAAATGTCTCATGCAGTATTTGAATTGTTCAATGGGCTGTATGGCATGTGGCACCATCTTGTTGAAACCACATATTGGCCACATTAATATCATCCAATTTCGGAACAAAGAACTGTGTTATCATGTCACGGTATCGAGCACCAGTAACAGTCAGTGCTTGAACAGCCTCATTTTCCAAAAAGTATGGTCCAATGATGTCTCCAACCCAAAATCCACATCAAACAGTGACACTTTGTGGATGAATTTGTTTTTCGACAATCACATGTGAGTTCTCCAAACCCCAAATGCGACAATTTCGTCGAATAACAAAGCCAACAAGATGGAAATGTGCTTCATTGTTTAGGATAATTTTGCTCAAAAAATCAGCACCCACACGCACTCTCTTCGCTCGCGAACGCTCCATTTTTACTAACCCTAAACTGTCAGCTGTCAAATTGTTTTTGTTTTTTTAGGGTTGCCAGCACTTTACTGCACAAATATCGGCAAATTCAAATCTTGCGTTATTTCTGGGACCCCCTTTATTATTCCGATACATGTTATTTTTTGTTTGAATGCTCCCGATTAAATAAGCTTTCATATGTCTCAGAAGTCTAAATCTTTTTAGAGGTTAACCAGAACAACTGCCACTATTACTTTAAGCCAACTGAGGGCTATAATTTAAATAGACGGATACTTACTTGCGTATTGATACGTTAATATATTCACTATTTCCGAATACACAATCTCTAAGTATGTATGCAATGGATCTATCTTTTCTCCGTTTATATATTCACCTGCCTTAACCACAATCACCAGGCCTTTACTCTCGAGTTGAATAATTAAAATATTTATTTAAAAAGGGATGCCATTTAGCTATCAAACTTCAACGCATTTGATCCCACTATAAAATCCTGAGCATATTGCATTAGAGTAAAGTTATACAAAATTATATCTTGCTCATAAACATTCAATTAATTTACTATCTGTCCCAATTGTCTCTAAACCCAAAGTAATTGACTTAAATAAATTAACATGGTGGCCAAGAAAGGAATTACTACATATAGAATGGAATTTTATATTATGTTTTATTACAAATGTTTAAAATGAAAAATGATTAAATTTATTTTAAATAAAATTATGAAAAAGAATACAAAGATCTTACTAGCTATATACTAACGTACTATTACACATCGATGTCTTCAATCTGAAGTAGGCGCAACCTCACACCCAATGTCCATTGATTGGGACATGAGATCTTTGCACTTAAATTGAACTTTGACAGTTGATAGCGGCCATATTGTTGAAGATGCATCGGTCGAATTGGCTGTCATTTATTCAGTCTGTCTTGCAAAATTCTCGATATAGCGTTCAACAACACGTGCAAATGATAAAATTGTTTTATTAATATGGGTTTTCTGTTCGAGCAACGTTCCGCGGTTGCCATAACCGTCCTACCGAGGGGACTTTTCGCAGTGTGGTGGATACATTTGAGTCCAATGGGTCAGTAAACAATCAAACAACACCTGTACGTCGACGAAATGCAAGATCTGCCGAAAAAATTGTCGCTGTCCGTGAGAGTATGCAGGAGAATCTGAGGCAGTCGAGCAAAATTCAACTGACCCTGGAGCTGAAGGTAAACGACCATAGACAACGAAGTGTGGTCATCTAACGTGGAGGTGATGTGAACTGGCCAAGGAGATCGTGTGATTTAACCCTGTTAGTCTTTTTCTTGTGGGGTTTTCTTAAGTCGCAGGTCTATGGGAATAAGCCACAAATCACAGCGGTCCTCAAAGCCAACATAACCCATGCCATCGGTCAAATTCAGCCTGATTTATGCGCCAGAGTCATGGAAAATGGGACATTTCGGATGCGCGCCACCCAGCGAAGCCGCGGTAGACATTCGCACGATGTTATATTCCATACATAATGGCATTGATAGGCCTTTCAAACGAATAAAAAATTTCGATGACATATCACACACAATTTGTTTTATTTAAATTTAAAGATAGGAAGCGCTTGATGAAAGACCCTACACTTACAGCTGAAAGATTTAATTTTCTAGGTGCAACCTCAAAGGCAATGTACACAGCCAGCGTCTCCAACCGGTCCTCAGTCAACGGCACCAGAGACGGCCCAGAGTGGACTCTTTTAACTTTTAACTTTCAGTGGACCACTGCACCGCAACATTTCCACCTCTACCAAAGCTTCCCACACTCCTTGATTCCCTCCCTCCACCTTCAAACAGGTACTCCTAGTAAAAGGATCCGCTCACCCCATATAAATTCCTTTATTTTTCCCTTATCCATAATCTTAAAAATTTGAGAGCTAAGAAAAAAAAAATAAGTAAAAGATTATTGTAATAATTTACATCACCAAAACACGAGTCTATTCTCAGAGTTTTAAGATGAAAGTAATAAAGAATCAAGAATAGCAGGAGAAGGAAAGTGGTTTTAAAAAAAAAAATATATACGGAATTAAATATAAATCTACATTTCTAATTTAACTTTTTATCCTTAGTTATAATATAGTGTTTTACTTCAATAATAATTCTTTACCTTGAATGTTCCTGTTAAATTCCTTACAAGTTTGGTCAAAATTATATTCAGTGATTAGCAAGGATTTTATGGTTTCGATATAATAATTGAGTGGACACAAATTAATCTAGTCAATGACTACGACTTCTGTACCAAAGCACTTCCTACCACCTCTTCTACTTTTGGTCAGAAGACCATTGACTCCAGAGACCTGTATTGTGTATTCTAGGCCCATTTCCCTGATGATGTGGGTTTGGCTGCCTTTTCGGCTAGCGATTTTGACAAATTTATTTGGCCTTAATTTTAAAGATCGCTAATGTTCATCTACGCGCAGTCAGTAAAAATATATTCTTACTCCTATTGGTAAAAATGGCTTAGTTTAAACAAATTGTAAACATTTTCCTACACGTAACAGTGGATATTTGGTTTGTTTGATGGTCACTTCACAGTTGGTAGAGTTGTAATGCTCGATTTTCTTCCTGATTTATGCATCTCCCGAGCTATTAACTAAACATAATATATTTGTGCCATTATATCTGTTTGTAATAATAACATAAAATTTTTATAACTTTTTCTGGATTTACAGATAAATAATAAATTATTAGATATAAGACAATTGATCAAAGATATTCCCAAAGTTTTATATTTCTTAATATCATTTTGCCGCATTATTATATTATCATTGTTGCTATAAGTTGATTATTTTGAATTATTATTGGTAACATATGAATGATGGTATCAAATGCACTCATGGATGTTTGTCTTATATTTATAATAAACAATTTTGAGTAAACAAAACTTGTCTTGATCAATTTTCAGGATTCAGCCCACACCGGGAAATACTCTAATGAAAACTATTTATCTTCGCGACATGAATAAAGCCACATCTTCACGTGATTCGTTAAAAACTTAGCAATTACGATTTGGTTTTTTTATCCTACATTTATTTTTTTTAATAAATAATTTTAGCGGTATCACTACATCGTTTTACATTACTTTACTGCAGAAAATACTGATTAGCTTTTTTATGAAAAACAAAATGGTATACTTAGCTTTTATTATTTTACGCAATTACTTAAATTTTTTTTTAACCTAGAAAATTTTCTGATCGTAGTATTGAGAATATAGCTTAGAGATTTCACTTATTGGAAGATATATACTCAGGGTTAGCCTCGTAAATAAATGAAAAGTTTTGAATTTTGAAATCGGGTAGAGTTCATTTAAAACTCTTATTGCGCCATCGTAACTAATGGGTTATTAACCATAGGGGAAGAACCATAATTTTAAATCTTCAATAGTTTCTTGATTCGGAAGCTAGAACGTTCTCTTCATTACATTTAAGAAAATAAAGTAATCGGCATAGGGACGTATAATGTAATGTAACTTTAAAATCTCAGATCGGAAGAATGATTTTTTATGACTGTTGTCGTAGGACATACATACAGACAGGTGACGTTCTTCCCTGGCCAGAATGAAAGTACAGCCTCTTCCTTCGGCAACTATATTCCTCTAGGACATTTTAAGTACTGGCAAACCAATATTTCATAGGTTTGTTAAATACCAATGATCATTTTCAGTGCTCTCACAAGCACCTTATTGGCTCGATAAATATTTTTGCAGATCTTTTGAAATGACTTTTTCCACGTGGACTCAATGTTATCTCTTGATAAAGGTATCAGATGAGGAGTCTGGACGTTCTATAGGAGTTGATGTCGAAACCGATTTTGCGACATTTTTCAAAGTTTAATAGCAACAGCTAAATATGCAATGAATTTGAGTTTTTATGCTGCCATTTACTATCCATTCATTTCTTCTTCAAAGTTAAACTTTTTAATGTTGAACTTTGTTTTGGAACAGTAAAACTCAAAGTAGAGTGATACATTAGATGTCCTTACTTTATACTTCTTTATTGTCCTGAAATTACAATCTGCCTCATTGGGCAATAAATAATTGTGATAAATGTTTTCAGTCATACCATATTTACAATTTTCATTAACTCGCTCATTCATACAGTATTTTCAAACAGCCCAGAGACTCCCAAATCCACATGGCTGTCACCTCCCTCGCATGCGAAAGAGGAAGCGGAGTCTTAGGAAGTCCCCCACGCTCCTTCGTCAGCCGCGTCACCGGATACAAGCCAGTGTAGGCTGACGAAGAGCGCGAGAGCCACAGACGCTTAGGACATGATTGGAAAAACTGACCATTGCCAGGACTCCTACTGTTACGCATTTATAGCAGGTCACGAGGCCACTGCCGTTTTAGTCTCCGAGGAGGATTACAGGGATGATCATGCAGCAGTGGAGCAACGGAAGGCCTTGTTGAGCAGTGGAATGTCGTAGACGGAAACCAAACTGGTGAGTAGTTTGAGTGGTAGTGAGTATTAAGGTTCTTGGATTCAACAATTGGAAGTAGACGTTTTAATAGGGGTTTTTTAAATATTTTTGAGAGGATAGGGAGTAGGCTAATTGGACGGTAAGATGAGGCGTCATTGGGTGGTTTACCGGGTTTGGCGAATAGGACAATAATGGAATGTTTCCAGAGGAGAGGAATGTGCGTCGTTCGGATAATGCAATTATATATGGAGTTTAGGAAGATTATGGCTTTAGGAGGAAGTTGTTTGAGAGTTTGAGGAGTAAGGAGATCATATCCAGGGGATTTTCGGTAAGGTATGTTTTTCAGAAGGTATTTGACCTCAGAGGGACTAACGGCTTTTGGTGGAAGTGAGACAGGGATAAGTGAAGTGAGGAAATCTTCAACAGTTGTGCCATTAGTATGGTTTTGATGAGAAAGCTGAAGTGTGGTATGGGAAAGATGCAGAACAAATTCCTCCAGAAAATATGAAGACAAATACTTAATTACTGAAATTCATTTGGGCGTATGGAGCGCATACATGCCAAAAATCCCAAATCTTGACAATATAGTGATTTCAATTGAACGTAATGGGGCAAATGCAGCAGTGCCCTACGCAAGCAACCGCACAATTCACAGAGACTTAGATGCCTCGAACATACAGACTGACATGCAGAAACACTTTCAGCAGGAACAATCCGGCCGGTCGAACCCTCTGAACCAGGAACCGTCCTCGCTTACCTCATAATGTACCACGACACCTCAAGAGAAGCTGGTAAGATATCTTTTAAGATGATCGGCCAATTCTGAATACAATTATGTGGAGGTCTCAGTGGGTGTTTTTGGCATTCATGCCGTCATTTTATTTACTATTCCGTTCACATTTGCAGGTTGCACAATTTCCCAGTTGTGAATCAATTAATAAAGACAATAAAAATTACTATTGATTAATTAATGTTCCTTCATTATTTTCCTTGGGGTCAATAGGTGAAACAGGGTTCTCACTAAGACCTTGGGGAAAAAAACAATCAAACACAGTGGGATTATGAAAATAGGTTTTGAGGAAACAATGGAACCATACAAAGAAGATTATAAATAAATTTGAAGTCACCCTATCACAATGTCTTGGCAATATTATCTATGGAGGCTCAGCAAGGGAAATAAAATATGCTGAAGTAATGCTGAAGCCGGTGTACGGTGTGGAGAAGTAACATACACAGAACTGATGAAAAAAGCACTTTATTTTACAAATAAGTCTGGTTGCTCAATATATATTAAGGTGCAATGACACAACACAATTATTAGTCGCATGGAAATCGTAATTATTATAGCAGCAAATATACGATATATATTAGAATATTGATTTATAAAGTAAAATATAAATGAAGAATAAAAAATATCTGTGGTTACAGAAAGTAGGATAGCCTAATAATATATTGTCGAATGCCCCAAAGGGGCGCTCAAAACTGTCAATAATAGAAAATATGAAGACAAATAGTTAATTACTGAACTTAATTTGGTCATATGGAGCGCAGACATGCCAAAAATCCCACATCTTGACAATATGGTGATTTAAACTCCTACGATGATTTTAAAAAGAGACTTAGAAGCCTCGAACATACAGACCTTCGGTCAGAAGCTGGGGGTTCGCCCCGACGCGCTCCCTATTGCCTTCAGCTGTTTCGTACACTAGTTTCCCACTCTCTTAACTGACGCTTTAAGGTTTTTATTATTAAAATATGGAAACATAGGTGGATATTTTCTGGGCCGAGAAGGGGGGATATCCTATTAACTTGTAATTATGTATGGTGAAGAAGTTGACCACAACAATATATTATCACGGCAACTTTTTTTTACGTTGTGATAATTCTGAAACTTAAGTGTTTGACAAACATTAACTCTATTCACTCCTAGTAAGGAACTAATGTAATCAAAGTCGATTATGGGTATAATCGATAATAAGATGGGTATAATAGATAATAAGATGGGTATAATCGATAATAAGATGGGTATAATAGATAATAAGATGGGTATAATCGGTAATAAGATGGGTATAATAGATAATAAGATGGGTATAATCGGTAATAAGATGGGTATAATAGATAATAAGATGGGTATAATCGGTAATAAGATGGGTATAATAGATAATAAGATGGGTATAATCGGTAATAAGATGGGTATAATAGATAATAAGATGGGTATAATAGATAATAAAATGGGTATAATCGGTAATAAGATGGGTATAATCGATAATAAGATGGGTATAATAGATAATAAGATGGGTATAATCGGTACTAAGATGGGTATAATAGATAATAAGATGGGTATAATCGATAATAAGATGGGTATAACAGATAATAAGATGGGTATAATAGATAATAAGATGGTTATAAGAGATAATAAGATGGGTATAATAGATAATAAGATGGGTATAATAAATAATAAGATGGGTATACTTGGTAATAAGATGGGTATAATCGATAATAAGATGGGTATAATAGATAATAAGATGGGTATAATCGGTAATAAGATGGGTATAATTGGTAATAAGATGGGTATAATAGATAATAAGATAGGTATAATCGATAATAAGATGGGTATAATAGATAATAAGATGGGTATAATCGGTAATAAGATGGAGAAAAAAGCATAACAAATATGTACTTATCACGTTTTGACATTTATTCGGCTTACATACTTTTCCTGACTCAGGAGACTTTGGATTAGAGATATTCTAAAATTAGTTAGAAATCTTCGAACGTAACAAGGGTCTTCCCCCAGAACCACTATCCACATCCGTCCACTGCCTTCTTTTCAGCCATGACTACTTGTCATAATTACAGCTCATTTACTGGCTGTGAATCAATCGGAAGAATAATTGAAGAATTATCTATTGAAAAGCTGTAAAATCTGGATTGAAAGAAAATGAAAGGCTGAAAGCTACAGAGGTGGGCTTTTAGAGAAAGCCTACGTGTAAATCCTGACAAGAGAAAGGATGAGGAAATGCGCAGAAAAAATAGATTCTCCTAAAAATGTCTTGAACTCCTGTGTACTTAGAACGGTGGAAAGCTTCAAAGTAACCCAAAAAATGAAGGAATTTTTCTTTTTCCCCTTCCAGAGGACGACTCCTCAGATGGGTTTTCCACAAGCCCGTGAGGCGGACTCAAGCGTTACGTCGCCCATGATGTGCGTATTCTGGTGCACCGGTCAACGCACCTTAGTTAATTCTGTTAAAAAGTCTTCATTGGTCAACATAAAATATAATGCCTTAACCTTATATTTACCTTCTTTGATAAAATCTTCTTTTTTTTTTTCTAATTAATTTTTTTATTATATAAGGTAAGGAACTTAAACACTTTTATTGTTTTCTCTATTTACGCTCAGGACGTGATTGGAGAAACTGGCCATTGCCAGGACTCCCACTGTTACGCATTTATACCAGGTCACGAGGCCACTGCCGTTTTAGTCTCCGAGGAGGATTATAGGGACGAGTGGTGTCCATCTTCTTCTTCCTAAAAGTAAATATAAAACATCTCTTATAACCTTCTTATATACTTCTAAGTTCTACCCTAACCTCTATTTTTAATTACTCGTCTCAGTCTGCCTGTACAACGCAGTCTTCAGGTGAGCCTTACCGAAGGTATGGCTGCTCAAGCCATCCCAACCCCCTGGATATCGAGAAGTGCCCGGTGCCCTCATTCCACTCCCTCATGAAATCCAGGAACGCTTTCTGACCTCTTCGTTGAGCAGCGATGGCAGGTCGAAATCGCCCAGGATGTCGAGCTTAGCAGCCGTGCTCTCGCAAAGATATGAAGGGATATCCGGGAGAAAAATCGTAGCAGATGATACAAAGAGGAAGATATCTATGTTGAGGTGAAAGGTGTAGTTGAAGAACAAGATACTCAAATGTATCTCTTCTTCTATCTCACTGATGATTACTTTGGGGATTTAAGAATTGAGAATATGAGTAAACCTTCTTGACCGAACAATATTAAAGTCTTTGGCCGACGAAATCCCTGATATATAAATTTGATCTGTGATATAATATTCGTTTCTCTGTGCCCTGTACCGCAGAGCTGTAGTTGACTAAGTGCGCTGCATAATGAACAAGCATAGATGCAAGATGTCAATACTAACAAGAACAAGTTGCTAGACTATTGTAATTAGGAGTTAATATTAGAACATAGCGGAGTCGGTGTCACCTTCTTCTATTATGCACGGTGCTATTAGATAGGCTAATCCTGTCTGCTGTTAGCCTGAATAATAAGGGGCTTTACCTTAACCGGTTACTTCAACCGACAGCGTACGAAAGCAATTTATACTGACTTTAGTATAACTTATCGCTCAATTAACTGCACTTGATGTAACATGGCCAAAGTAGTGGAGCATTTCTTGTTAACAAGTACGAGTGATCGTATTTATCCTGTAAGTCCTCTGTAAGGATTAAGGACGGTGTAGCGACCCCTAACTACATAAGATAAATCACCCTACACTCTATTGTAAATTGGTAATAATATGCTGTAAATTAATTTAAACAATTGTAAATAATATTAACAAACCATAAGTCATATAAGTGTTAATATTGTAAACAATAAAAGACGCAGTTGCAAAAAAAATAGTTCAGAGGCCCCTACAGAGGGAATCAGGTGGGTGGTGGCCCTGGGGCTGGGTGGGTCCTTCAGAACATTCAAGCTTCATCCAAGCCTGCAAAGCGGTTGGTCAGAATAAAACCTCACCCTATTGGCTGGACGCGATTGACCAGAATAAAACCCCAGCCCATTGGCTACTAGGGGCTATACATACCCCCCTAGTTTTAGCCGATAATTCATTCTAACTACGGCTCTCTGGACTGGTACTTGCAGCTGCACTCATGTTTCTGGATTTGGCCTTCTCATTTATGAAAACCTCTCCATCTCTCTTCCAAACCTCGCTATGTTTTAGTCCGGCCTCGTCAGACCCCACACCTTCCTAGTGGGATTCTCTGCCTTCGTCTCGCTAAAACTAGCATCTCCTTGGAAGAGATTTCTTTCTTGCGGACGACGGTCAGCTGGGGCCCTACAAACTTTACTTAGTAGTGTCTCTCCCAGTGATCCAGACCCCTTTGATGATATCCCTTTTTTAGCCCACGGCACTATGGCATACCCCTTTTCGTGAAATTAAGGCTCCTGACATCCACGAAAAGTTCGAGGTCCCCACCATCACCGAAGCCATCAGATGAAGACACATAAAATTCTTCGACTCGATGAAACATTGCCAAAACCCCCTATTCCAAGATCTGACACCCCCACCACTACCGGCAAGATGGCAACTCTCTAGATCTGGGAAAGCAGACCAAATTGTGGACATTACGGCCCTTGGCCAACCAACAACAAGCCTCTGACTGGCACCCATCACTGCTATCCAACTTAATGAGCTTGCACTACATGCCTAGACAGATTCTAGGCTCAGGCTTCAGTAGACTCTCACCACTGCACCGCAACATTTCCACCTCTACCGAGGCTTCCCACACTCCTTAATTCCCTCACTCCGCCTTCAAACAGGTACTCCTAGTAAAAGGATCCGCTCACCCCAAATAAATTCCCTTTATTTTTCCTTTATCCATAATCTTAAAAATTTAAGAGCTAAGAGGGAAAAAACAAAAAAACATTTGAAGATATTATTATATGTTTAGATCCCTAATCCAATGTCTCTTCAGTCCTTGAATGCTATTAGGTAAGTCAGGTGTACACAGTCCTCGTGTCAGTGGGTTTGAGTGTTCGTGCAGTTTTGTCGTGTGAACGTTTCTGTATACTTTTTTAGTACAACAGTGAAGGTAATTATTTTCAGGCCAATATGAAGGGTATTATGATTTCCTACGTAAAACAGTGCACTTGGGCTGTCTTAGAGCTTGTAATTAAAAAAATCTGTATAGTTTTAATGTTTCAGTAAAAGTTTGTCTGTTAATAGTTTCTGGGCAAGAGATTTTATAAAAGTTGCTCACGTAAATGCTTAAATGGTTTGAGCTAGTGATTGAGTGTTTCGTTTTCGTGTGCGATCGCCAAGTCTTACTACAAACTTACACTAAGTAAGTTCAAATTTTAAGTCTTTCAATGTACTAAGTTTTTAACTAAGTCAGTTTGTGTTTCACTTATCCTTTATCCGTCTCTTTGTCTATGTCCTATGCACTGTCGACCAGAATCTTCAATATAAATATTTTCCCTTCACGATGATTACAATATTTATTGTTATCCCGAAATAAATTTAAACCATCAGCTATATAATGCTAAGAATATTGTAATGCTAATATTATATACAATGCTAAAAGTAGAAGCAGGCCCCTTCTAGAGTGCCTGCCTCGTGACTTCATGGAAGTCACTGATATTTTTAAGTAAGCAACCGCCAAGACCTCCCTCCCAATTCCTAGAACTACCCTCAGCTTTAGCCCCAGACCCCACTCGTCCCTAGTTCTTCCACACAGTATGTAGTAACATAACTCTTAATATTTGTATATACCAGTGTTCCTTGTACTTCATAATAAAGCTTTTCTTTCATTTTTTTTAAAAATACTCTCCTCTACAAAGATTATTAAACTGATCGAAAATTAACGATAAAAATCACTGGTTTTCTTTAAGACGTAACATTACTCTAGCAATATTGGAAAATACGTATAAATATATTTTCTTTTACCTATAAAATTGATTAAAATTATCATGAACTCAAAGCATTTGATTAGGGGTGAAGCCTCGTGTGAGACCGAACTGCACATCTGTATTGCAAGCAACCTATACTGATATTTGAAGGGGTTTAATTTAGTAGATTCTAACCCTTTCCCACTTCATTGATTCAGATGTCAGTTTGTTGGCTACCACAATTAAATGCAAATAAAAAAATTAAGAAATTCTTATAATGAGCTTGTGCAAAAATCGAAAACATAAAACATGTATGCAATGAGGACGATCGTCATTTGTCTGTCTGTATGTATGTTCTACAGTTATGTAATGTTGGAGCATAAGCAGTAACCACGGGTGTCTAATAAATGAACCATTAAATATATTGTACAGCCTATATATTTAGTATATATGTAAGTATTCAATCTATATTTAATGGATTAAGCAATAACTTAGATAATTGTAAAACCACAGCTGTGATCATATTGTCCTTAAAATATCTTTGTTGTAAAATGTTAAAATGTTCACTAAATAGTTAAATTTGTTGTACAGAGTTCAAAATTTTGGGATGGAGGAGTTATCTCCATGTTGCGACATAAGGAGTAACCGTGAGTGACTTCCTCCCTGATAGTATAAATACTCCTTCCACCCTCCCCACTGCACTCCCTGTGCAAATACAGCTATTTAGCGTCAAGATAAGATGGCTGTTACTCAATATTGTGTTAGTTTTTCAATAAAGTTATCAAATAACGATTGTCAGCGTGATAATATTTTTTTTACGATAGCGGTCACTAAAAAGCAGACGAGCAAACGTTTGAAAGTATAACTTTTTCCTTCTCTGCTCTCCAATCTGCTTTGTGTATAATCTGTATCATTGTTTAATCCCTTATAGTTAGCATTCTAGACCTCATGACATCTTCTTTAAGTCCTAAATTTTCAAGAGATTTTGTCGGTATAGTTATAATAAGCTGTATCTACAGTTAACGATATGCTTTTTAGCCTTAAACACCAAAATAAAACGGGCGAAATATAAACACCGCTGAAGAAGGAAACCAATTACCAGAGCCCCTATAATTAATAGTCGAATTCCATTAGGGTTTGGGTTATAACAATTAAATAACCATAGCTGCCTGACAGCTTCTAATTATGATCAATAGCCTGATCCCCGATGTGTAAAACCACTTTTTCCCCATATTTTGCATTTAACCCTTCTAGCTTGAGCGGGCGTTTTAAATATTAATTGTGATGTTTTCTCAACAATTATTGATTAATGAAGAATTATTCAGGAACTTTTGACAACATTAATGATCCTATTCGGTAGAGGGGGGGGTGGTTTTTCAGATTTTAAGGTCATCTAAACACGATCAAGATATTGAACAAACAGATTTCAGTTCGTATTTGAACGTTACGGATAGCTGTTTGTCCTCTACTTGGTACTTTTTACGAAAATGAATATGGCTGAAACCTAGGTTTTCTGCCTCAACTATGAATGCAATTTTGGAGGAATTCGAAAAAAAAAGGATTTGTAGACTTGTGAGTTATATACATTACTATCCTCAGAACTTTGAAGATACGAATTTCATACTTAATAACTATCGCAGAAATTTGGACGGATAAGTATTTGAAAAATTGTCAATATGATAAAATAATAAACCATAATCATATGTCAGTTAAAATAAACATATCTTGGTTAAATAGAAATAAACGAATAATCAAAAATCAGTCTTATAAAAAAAACAATAGATAAAAAAAAACTTAATAATAAAGACTTAAAATATAGTAACTTTTTTCAGAAGTAAAACGTAGAAGAAACTATTATAAATTAAAATTAAGTAGTAAAACATAACATAGTTTTATATAAAATCCATGTTAAAAGATATAAATATTTATTCATAGCTAGCTTAACTATAAGCTGTTTACCTAAGGATTCCTGCCACCTGGACGGAGGCTAGCTGGTGATTGTATTTGTGATAGCCTTTGAGAATAACATTTATATGTAGAAAGTGTATAAGATAATAATTAAATAGTAACATTTATATGTTGAAAGAGTATAAGATAATAATTAAATAGTAACATTTATATGTTGAAAGTGTATAAGATAATAATTAAATAGTAACATTTATATGTTGAAAGTGTATAAGATAATAATTAAATAGTAACATTTATATGTTGAAAGAGTATAAGATAATAATTAAATAGTAACATTTATATGTTGAAAGTGTATAAGATAATAATTAAATAGTAACATTTATATGTTGAAAGTGTATAAGATAATAATTAAATAGCAACATTTATATGTTGAAAGAGTATAAGATAATAATTAAATAGTAACATTTATATGTTGAAAGAGTATAAGATAATAATTAAATAGTAACATTTATATGTTGAAAGAGTATAAGATAATAATTAAATAGTAACATTTATATGTTGAAAGAGTATAAGATAATAATTAAATAGTAACATTTATATGTTGAAAGTGTATAAGATAATAATTAAATAGTAACATTTATATGTTGAAAGTGTATAAGATAATAATTAAATAGTAACATTTATATGTTGAAAGTGTATAAGATAATAATTAAATAGTAACATTTATATATTGAAAGAGTATAAGATAATAATTAAATAGTAACATTTATATGTTGAAAGTGTATAAGATAATAATTAAATAGTAACATTTATATGTTGAAAGAGTATAAGATAATAATTAAATAGTAACATTTATATGTTGAAAGTGTATAAGATAATAATTAAATAGTAACATTTATATGTTGAAAGAGTATAAGATAATAATTAAATAGTAACATTTATATGTTGAAAGTGTATAAGATAATAATTAAATAGTAACATTTATATGTTGAAAGTGTATAAGATAATAATTAAATAGCAACATTTATATGTTGAAAGAGTATAAGATAATAATTAAATAGTAACATTTATATGTTGAAAGAGTATAAGATAATAATTAAATAGCAACATTTATATGTTGAAAGAGTATAAGATAATAATTAAATAGCAACATTTATATGTTGAAAGAGTATAAGATAATAATTAAATAGTAACATTTATATGTTGAAAGAGTATAAGATAATAATTAAATAGTAACATTTATATGTTGAAAGTGTATAAGATAATAATTCAAAATATATATGAAGTACAAATGGACTAGGTGGACAAATGTCAATTTAAAGAATCGATTAATTAATGATCCCATGACGATAAAAACTCCCCATAGGTCACAATTCGAGGTAATAATAACAGCAAACATTCCAGAGAGATGAGTCATAAGCGGTTGAAGTAAAGAATATTACTTTTGCTGTGATGGACTTTACTTTTGAGGGTAAGCAGTTTTTTATATTTCATTTTAAATTTTCTTCTAAATTATCAAAACATGCGTATTTATTCAATAAAACAACAAAATATTATTCATCACAACCAGAACAATCAAATCATAAAATAAATTGTTTTTGTCCACCTATATCGGGACTTGGGCTCACTGTGCGGCTTACCACTGAATTTGGATTAAAATTCTTTGTTTATTGTCAACCTCGAATTCGTTTCATGAATCAGTTAGGAAATGAGGACCAATATTAGTAACATAGTCCATTTGATGGAGATGCACAACTTCTTACAAGTTGGAAAATCACGATCATAAAGATTACTATAAACTGACTCGTAGTAAAATGTTAATTGAATAATAATAATTATATTATCTTTAACCTAAGACCTATGTCCCATTTTTCCCTTCCTTCCAGTAGCATTTCCACGGGAAGGCCTTTTATCGCATACTGTAGATAATGAAAACAAAAACGACATTTTTTTTTTTCTTCATAGCCCCTTTAAATTTACAGATAATTATGTACAATTATAGATCCTCAGGCGAATCTATTTACACATTATTTTTGTATTTCCTGTAGCATCGCTACATTATATACAGGATTTGTTATTTTATAAAAATGATATAAGGAATAAACAAGCATAATGATATACATTATACGTGACTAGACTAAACTGACTAATAAAGGTGATGGGGCTCACCTTTTTGATCAAACTTAAAACTATCTTACATACTAATTCTTATCCTAATTTTTCCTCGACAGTCTGTTTTCATCGATGCGGGAGGGGTGGTGGGGCCATAGTGTTAAACACTGGGTAGGTTAGGTGCTGCAACGATTCAAAAAACTTAATGTGTCTCCGGCGGATGAACTCACCGACCGACGGCACAACAAGCAACGGGTGCAGGTCAAATTTCTTTAACCTCTCGAGAGAGGTATGTCGGACCACTTTTCGTATGATCCCATTATGGAAATGTTGGAGACATTTGGCTGTATTGTCAGTCAAGTGGGTAAAAAAGTAAAATTATGCTGGATCGTAAGGGAACGTCAATACAAAAACTGTAAAAAAAAACCCAGACAAGTGGTTATATAGATAGATTATTATAGAACTTATTACATACAATGCAAAGAACTATAATAGTGGATTTTATTTTCTGATTATTTAAAACGATCCATGCTAAAAAACATTACAATCTACCCTATTAGGGAATTGGAAATTGGGTATAGCTAGATAAAGAAGAACCAAATGTTATAAGTTAACTGCGAATAGATCTTAGTTAGCTATTTTTATATTATTATATTATATATTTATTTATATTATATTATTTTTATATATGTACAGACACTATTCGGGGCTAGTGCAGTCTTGCAGTGTTGTGTTCTTTAATACTGTTATGTACCATCATACAGAATTTCTTTCAATTTTCCAGAGCGACCCTTAAGATTAAATGTAAATCGGAGTTCAGATCAGGTCACGCTGTCATGAACTGTGACCTTAAAAACTAGTTATTTTTAGACTCTGTGCAATGTATTATTGGTTTAAATGGACCTTATGAGGTTTTGTTCTTTCTGGGCACAACCTTAATTTTCATCTATCTATTTATTACTAATTTGTATTATACTATATTCGTGACCTGGATAATATATTAGTCTCTTAAACAAACCCAAAACACATTTACTGGTTTACAATATACGTAGAGACGTCGCGCTTAACATAATTAATTCACTAGCATTTATTTTGTTAGTAAGAGACATGCTGGTAATATTCCCAAATTCACAGGAACTTCCTGTAAATAAATACTTCAAATATATTTTCATATTTTACTTTCGACAGAAGTAACCTCACACGGAGTGTTCGATCGTTACGTCAAGAGTCCCTTCTGAGTTTCTGCATTTCCTTCGCCGTCATCCGGTTCTACATTTTGTACGTCAAAAACTTTCCCCCTTAAACTTTCTCTCCTTCCTCTGTCCTCTTCCTCGAGCAGAACCTGAGAAGTTAATTTAACTCATAGGAATAAGTTATTATTTCTATTGCTTCTTGTGATTCCCGTGTATTTAAAATTTGCTTTCTTCAAACCAATTATTACGAATTTAGGTCACCTTAGACTGTGAAGGAGTTTATGTAGTGCAGTTCTGAGACACACGAGTAAGCATGAAGTAATTTTATCTATATTTAATTGCGGCATGGTTTATGACTATGTTATTTTATTAATTTGAAGATAGGACCAGACAGTAAAAACAGACTTAAATAATGCAGAAGAACGAAACTAGCATAGCTTGGGGTACCTTATGAATTCGCAATGACCTCCCAGCTCGCCCTGCTGCTTCTCCTTCAGTCCCACTGGCAGCCGTAAATAGAACGAATTTCGTAGATTCAAATGTAATATTACGCATATTATACTAAGGAAAAGCAATATCACAAAAATAATTTATCGAGTTCGCCTAGGCACCATTTATTAAACGTTTATTTATTAATTTGAGTTCTTCAAGGAACGTGCCCTCGTTCAACTATTCTTCTATATGTGCATGTTCATCAAACATGCTAATAAGCTCCAACATATTCCTATATTCCCTGAAAATTCGACTAAATACCTGTACCCACCCAGAAGAGCTCTGATATGCCTGGATTCAAGATACTATGAATAGTATGGTTTCTTAAATAAAAAATCCTAATAAAAGCTTTAAGTCTTTCTGCCAAGCTAGTTTATTTATTGCCAACGTTTCAACATTCAGACATTTCCGTGACTACAATAAAAGAGAACATTTTTTTTCTATCCAGCAGCCAGTGTTAATATCAAATTACTAGTAACCTTCACAAATGTAACAAGCCAATAAAATCATTACGAACATATAATCAGTCATTCGTTAAAACCTCAAGAAATTATTGCCGGCTGTCAATAATTAATTGTAAAACGTTTAATATAAAAAAAATTAACGTGAAATTCAATAAAATATGAATTAATTATATAATATATTATATAGAGGGTGTCCCATAATTAACGCAAGATTTGAATTGGCCGCCATTTGTGCAGTAAAGTGCTGACAACCCTAAAAAAAAAACAATTCGACAGCTGACAGTTTAGGGTCAGTAAAAATGGAGCGTTACACAATAGAACAACGTGTCTTTATTGTTGAAAATTTCATACAAATAATGGTCGGAATAGTATTTTGACTTCATCAAATGTGTAGAGATTAATTGAAAAATTTAGGGAGACTGGATCAGTTGGAGACACTTAACACACTAGTCGTACAAAAGCAAGCTGTTCAAATGTCACTATCGAAGCAATGCGTGAGAGTGTTGTTGAAAATCGAGGAACATCAATTCGGCGTCGTAGACAAGAATTGCAAATTTCAAGAAGCTCTCTACAGAGTATACTCACTAAAGATCTGGGTCTCCATGCTTACAAAATTCAGTTAACACAACCATTGAAGCCTCTCTCGTTTCGTTGATCAGAATTGGCCCCCTAGATCGTGTGATTTAACACCTTTAGATTTCTTTTTATGGGATTATTTGAAGTCAAAGGTGTATGTCAACAAGCCCACATCCACCCGTGCATTATAAGAGGAAATGAAACGCTGCATCAACGATATTCAACCACATTTATGCCAAATGGTCATGAAAAATTTTGTCAAAAGAGTGCGTATGTGCCAGCAAAGTCGCGGAGGCCATTTGGCCGATGTGTTATCCCATAATTAACCCTATCATATTTACTTCATAATTCAATAAAAAAATACTAAAAACTACGTTTTCTATTAAATCAAATCTTGCGTTAATTCTGGGACACCCTTTGTAAAAACAACTAAAGGAAAATTGCATTACCTCACGTTAAAATATTTATTAATAAAACAAAGACGGGTTCACTCCGAATCATCAGTAAATTTTGTAAGAAATCGAATCCAAAGGATTATAATCACCATAGTTCGGAACTCCTCTAGTGCCGACATAACAATTCACCTCAAAGAGATGACCACTTCGCTGACATACACGACGTCTTGAGCGCGCAGTTTCCTCCCGGGTTTTTCATCTTACAAGGAAATCAAGAAAAATCTGTAATAAAAGCATGACAAAGTCGATTCCGTTTTAAACCTTCTTGAATCACAACTCAGAAGCTTTCTCAACATTTTAAGTTCTGAATTGTACTGAATTGTCGTAAGATTATAGAGAGTAATGGAATTTGATGCGTACTATAAATGGCTTGTATAATGTTGTTTTTTCCCGGTTCATTAAAATTTATTATCTTTCAATAAAAAATACTGAGTGTTGAGCTCAGATTTAACTGAGTATCCCCAAAGTGGGGAGTAGACGCCAGCCGCGGGCTAGGATCTACAATTGGCTACAACGCGGTCCGGCGAGCGCCCAGAAGAGATAAGGCGGGTGGACCTGTGGGTTTTCACCCTGGCTGCCGACCTAGTCGGTGTGCAGCTTTAATTCACTTTGATCTGACTCTATAAGATCTTTAGAAGGTGTGGTGTGCCCCGACAGTGTTCAGGAGAAGACGACAGGGTAGGTTTATAGGTAGTTTATAAGGTCTTGGAATGATCACAAATTCACAATCGGTACCTAAGGGTAGGCGAAAACCGTCCGGATCCCAAAGGCAAGTGTGAACCGGAGAGAAGCAGACTGGATTGCGGTGGGAGACGCTACTGGTAAGTTTGTAGGGCCAAAGCAACCGTCGTCCGCAAGGGAGAGGTCTCTCCCAAGAAGGTGCTAGTTTTAGTGAGACGAAGGCAGAGATTCCCACTAGGAAGGTGTGGGGTCTGACAACGCGGGACTAAAACATAGGTTAGGAGAGTGAGATGCAGAGGTAGTTGAATGAGAAGACCATGGTTTCAGTAGAGCAGCAAGCGCCAGTGCAGAGAGAGAGAGAGAAGTGTGCCGGTTTGTTTCTTTCTCTGATTTTCACCCAATAGGTCGTTTCTTATATAGCCAGGCTAGTCGTGGTGGGGGGCCATCCCTACGAGCGGCTGTTCCCCCCACCAACTTCTCCCTCCACTCTCCAACTGGCGTCATAAGCTTTATTAAACATATGGAAACAGTGATAGATATGATCTGATCAAGAAGAGGGTGACTTATAATTATTTGTAATTAAGAGGTGGCCACAACACTGAGCATTTCTGTTTTTTTTGCAATCGTTTAATAAATATTTTTTAAATAAAATCAGTCAATTGGTATCTCTTTACATCGATTACATTTTTTACGACTTTTATTTCGTTTCTGTAATACCAAAAAAATTTACATTTTCCTGATTCGATTACCCTTTTGATGATTATACATTAATTTCAATTCGACCCTTATGGCAATATAGTACGGGCCCAGGATAAAAATGTTGCGGAGGGATAAATATTGAAACGGACGGAGTGCACCCCCCCCCCCTTTGCCCCCCTCTGGTATTGAGACAAATGCGACCACCTAATCCAATCCCAGGAGCCTGATACCTCCCGTTTAAGGACTATTGCGTATTCACTGTAGCCTCTTTATAGACGTCTCAATCGGTCCTGCGGTCGGGGTATTCTGTAAGCCCGACGGTTTTGTTGCAATTCAAAACAGATTTTTTTAATAAATCCCCCCCCCCTACTGTTACCTAAATGGTATCTTGAACTGCTCAAATCGCTCTCCTCTACGATCGTCATAACATAGAAAAATGATCATAAATGGTATCGATAACCTTAACGACTACTAATAATAATTACGAAGGCCTCTGAAGAGAACGAAATATGAGAAAAATATGGATGCCTCCGGATAAAAAGCCAGAATAATTTCTATATAGTAGGGCTAAGTTAACTTGACATGAAAACACTAAGATTAAATCAATTAATAAATTAAGGTTAAATCAATTAAAACAACTAGATCAGTTCAGTGATGGCCCTCGGGGCTTATGGATATTAACGAGCAACCATACCTTTTTCTGATGGTCAAATTGCAACATAGGGTTTGAATTTTGAGTTTTCTCAAATAGAGGAATACGACTGAAACTCGGTGAAGCCCAATTGTTATTTACGGCTTATCGGAGTGGATCAAACTCCAACTGTGAAGGATTTACAGCCGAGAAGCAATATTGTGGGATTTTAATGCGAACTCCGGAGGGAGGAAAGAGCGCGAAAGAGGAGAGTCCTTTAGCCTGCGGACAAAAGATGGGCTAATCTCCGAAGGATCGAGGCAATAACGGTCTTGGCTGACAATCAGGGGGGCACTTGGGCTAAATCTCAGTCTGGCATCGGCCCTTGTATTAGCATACACCTTGCCTCTGTCTTCTCTTTGTGTTCTGTAGTACAGCGGTCGTCAGCAACTTAAGTACAGTGTAAAGAATGGCTGCGAAACATTATGAATAATTTTTTATATATATATATATATATATATATATATATATATATATATATATATAACTTATTTATTGTGCTAAAATTGCAGTCTGCCTCATTAGGCAATAAGGAATTGAGATAAATGTTCTCATTCATACAGTATTTACGAACAGCCCAGAGACCTCCCAAATGGTTGTCACCTCCCTCGCATGCGAGTCTTGGGAAGTCCCACACGCTCCTCCGTCAGCCGTGTCAACGGATACGAGCCAGTGGAGGCCGACGAAGAGCGCGAGAGCCACATTCACCCAGGACATGATCGGAGAAACTGACCATTGCCACTGTCACGTATTTATAACAGGTCACGAAGCCGTTTTAGTCTCCGAGGAGGATTATAGGGATGAGTGGTGCAGTGCAGTGACTGTGCTATGGGATTAGGTTGGTTGGATAGGTTACTACGGATTTTCATGAACTTGGAAGGGATGATTTCAAGAATGTAGGATATATTAAGATTGTTTTGAAGGGTTTTGTTGCTGACGTAATAAGGGGCATTTCCTATTGTTCTCAGGACTTTTGATTGAAAGGATTGATGCGCTTGATGTTCGACTTTTTTGCTGCCACCCCATAGCCCTATTCCGTATGTCCAAATTGGCTTAAGTATAACTTTGTGGATTAGTATCTGAATAATTAGGTGTACGGTTCCTATAGACTACATTTTTACGGTTCGTTGGTTTTTTTATTGCCCTCAGTTGCATCTTTGATATCTATTACTGGAAAGGATTCCTCAAGATCATTGTTGGAGGGCGTCACTAGGGGAGTGCCTGATCACTCTAGCCCTGGTGACAAGTGCGGATTGTTGTAGTTTATAACATGTTCCATGTAGGCGTTAATATCTGACTCCATTTTTATGATAGGGATGTGTCCCGACAATACACTGTGTTCAGGAGAGAGGTTCAGAGGTTCATAAAGAATAAGACCAGTTTTCAGAGTTCGGGCGGGAGATCGGCTGCGTAATAGTACAAGTCGTCAGAGGGTCTGCCAAAGGCTGTGAGACAGGGACGGCGCAGAGTTGTGGCAGAGAAAGAGTAGACTAGTAGAAGAGTATCGCGACCGGGTGATAGCGGCTGTCTAGCTGCAGAGACTGGAGAAGAGTGTCTCTACAGGGTGAAACTCCTTGATTTTAAACATTACTTCCCCTTCCTAAAACATTACTTCCCCTTCCTACCGGAAGGAGGAGCCTGGCTTGAAGGGGGTATGTTTATGATGTCACACCTGCGCCGAGTACGTGCCCCTCGTCCCCTAAAGGACTGTTTATTGGCATGGCTTTGAGATTTTATGACCGCCGGAAAGTGACCGAAGGTCTGCCCAGGTCTATTTTATTATGGGTAGATGGCTTACCCTCTCAGGTTTCATTGCTGTCCTTCGACCCTCTGTTACTTGTTTCACGACTACCGACCTCTTTATGATTTATTACAAGAAGTTTACAAAGATTTGCATTTATATTATAATACATTAGTTGCACCAGAGTATAGGGTGATTTAGCAATTATGTAGTTTAGTCACTACAATCATATATTTAGAAAACAATCGTACTTTCCCAGACTTACCCACAAACGCCACGCTGTTACGCTCTAATAGAATAATTAGAATTATTGGAATACTGAGGCCATCTAACTATCCAACGATTCCTCTATCAAATCCTAAGCGTATTCTGTAAGAATGACTTAATTAAATTAAGAATGAGGGTGTTAATAAGAACGACCGACTTCATGGAATGTTAGAACAGAACTATATATATTGTAACAGCAAACAAAGGTTACGTATTATACAAGGCATAAACAAACTAATTCAAGTGACGTCATCATTTGCCTGCTGACATCCTTCTTCTTTTGGATTTGAAGCTTCATATGTAGTCTTCTTGGTAATGTTGTCAGTCTTATTGGTTGCTTGATTATTCTTCTTTTATCAGTCTTCTTGGTTCCTTGATTAACCTTCCACTCTTGGTTCGGTATTCTTCAGTTTTATTTTGTTGAGTAGCAGATTTGGTTAAACTCATATCCTCAGAAACAGGTGGCTTTGGTGTTAGACTCTTTGGTGGTGTGAACTGTGTAGAGATCGATTTACGAGTAACCACTGCTGGAGCTGATTCCATACGTTGTGGAGAGGAAACCACACTCTCCTTAAATTCAAAGTTTTGGGGTTCAGTTATAGGACGAAGGAACCATGAGTTGCGGCGGTACTTCACACCATCTTGGGTTTTAATAATGTAAGAGTTGGAGCCTTCATTTTGCTTAATAATTGTTGCTGGTACCCATTCACGAGGTGCTTTCTTCCATAGGATCTTTTCTCCATCACTGAAGGTTTTATGCGACGTTTTGCCTATGTCAGCATACCTTTTCTGCTCGCTTTGCCAATTCTTGAGTGTTTGTGTGACCTTGTCTGGGCTGATGAGTTGAGGCTTAAGAACTGAGTCCAAACAAGGAATCAGGGTTTTCGTTCGGATTGCTTTTTTTTTGGCCCGATTGGACTTAATAAAAAGACTTAACGTAGCGATCAAAATGGAAGGGATTCATTTATGTAAAATAGACATTTGTACACTATGGTTTATTATTAATGCTTAAAAATGTTTTACTGAAAGAATATTTACTTTGATTGAATTAAAATGATGAAAGATTACAGAGACCTTACCAGCTTAAATATAAAACTTATCTCATATTGAAATACATCGATGGATTCAAATTCAAGGTGTGAGTCCAAGTCAAAACCTCAGAGTCACAGAAGTCCTACGAGCTCCTGTCCGATGTCTTGTCCCCAAGTACATATCATCCCGTCATCATCATACACATCATCCTGGAAGCCTCTCTCTCTCTCTCTCTCTTTCTGATTGGCCAGAATAAACCGGCCTCTCATTAGCTGCCCACAGAAATGTATCAGCGTACATAAGTCAGAAATTCCTTAGAGAAAGTTTTTTTTTTATTCAATCGGAATCAAACTGTTGAAATAAACACTGCCCTCTCTCACTCTCTCTCTCTCTCTCTCTCTCTCTCTCTCTCTCTCTCTCTCTCTCTCTCTCTCTCTCTCTCTCTCTCTTTCTCTCTCAACATCCTGCCATTCACGGACACTCCACAACAGATGTAAGCCTTGATTTTCGTCGGGGACGTCCACCCAAACACAAAATGGGTTTATTGCCGGAAAACTTTATGACAGTCCAGTCTTTGCCAAACTTTTACAACCTTTGTCTCTTAACATAACTTATAATTTTACACATTTCTTATATCGTGGGTTGAACATATAACACTAGCTAGCAACTATGTTGCGGCGGAATGACAACTCTTAACACTGAAAAACCTTACCCTGAAAGACGTTACCCTCTACTCTAATCTGAGCTATTTCTTGTCATGTTCGCTTCGGAATACCACGGTAATCCCATTTTAAGTCAATATAGAGAGATTATCGGACTAGCTCAGGATCCCGACACCATGAACACTGGCGTAGTATGCCCTGATTTGTTCGAGTAACGGCCTTTCTGATTGGCCAGAATAAACCGGCCTCTCATTAGCTGCCCACAGAAATGTATCAGCGTACATAAGTCAGAAATTCCTTAGAGAAAGTTTTTTTTTTATTCAATCGGAATCAAACTGTTGAAATAAACACTGCCCTCTCTCTCTCTCTCTCTCTCTCTCTCTCTCTCTCTCTCTCTCTCTCACTCTCTCTCTCTCTCACTCACTCAATGTTTACTTAACTGTTGTAAGATGAATACTTGTATGAATACATATATTAAAATCTAAAGCAAGTTAATATATTGATATAAATGATGTTTCCATGATTTCACACTTTTTTTTCATAATTCTGAAATACAATAGCTAATTTCAAAATAAATGAATTCTTAAATGTTGTTTTGTCGGTAATATGGACCTATCGGAAAAAAAGAAAACGCGCATCCCAAAATCATAAGCCAAAAGAACATTGAGCAGTTAACCGTAAGTATTGCTGATAGAGTAAGTATTAGCATTTTCTTTAAGATGTATTCGGTGGTACTGGTGAGTCCTATGGCCGCAAGTGGTCTAAAGGAAAACATCGCTTCTTATATTTGACATAAAACTCGGGCGCGTGATCGGTAACAAATTTGCTTTTATATATAAGTTAGAAATGCGTGTAATTCGTAAATACACCTAACCTGTAAGATTTACCAGGAGCTATTGGTATATAGAATATACAAATAGCTCCTTTGCCAAAAATGATTTTAACGGAAAAAAGTGACCTCGCAGCAACCGCATTAACTTTTAGTGCCACTGTTATTATATATAAGTTAGAAATGCGTGTAATTCGTAAATACACCTAACCTGTAAGATTTACCAGGAGCTATTGGTATATAGAATATACAAATAGCTCCTTTGCCAAAAATGATTTTAACGGAAAAAAGTGACCTCGCAGCAACCGCATTAACTTTTAGTGCCACTGTTATTATATATAAGTTAGAAATGCGTGTAATTCGTAAATACACCTAACCTGTAAGATTTACCAGCAGCTATTGGTATATAGAATATACAAATAGCTCCTTTGCCAAAAATGATTTTAACGGAAAAAAGTGACCTCGCAGCAACCGCATTAACTTTTAGTGCCACTGTTATTATATATAAGTTAGAAATGCGTGTAATTCGTAAATACACCTAACCTGTAAGATTTACCAGGAGCTATTGGTATATAGAATATACAAATAGCTCCTTTGCCAAAAATGATTTTAACGGAAAAAAGTGACCTCGCATCAACCGCATTAACTTTTAGTGCCACTGTTATTATATATAAGTTAGAAATGCGTGTAATTCGTAAATACACCTAACCTGTAAGATTTACCAGCAGCTATTGGTATATAGAATATACAAATAGCTCCTTTGCCAAAAATGATTTTAACGGAAAAAAGTGACCTTGTTGCAACCGCATTAACTTTTAGTGCCACTGTTATTATATATAAGTTAGAAATGCGTGTAATTCGTAAATACACCTAACCTGTAAGATTTACCAGGAGCTATTGGTATATAGAATATACAAATAGCTCCTTTGCCAAAAATGATTTTAACGGAAAAAAAGTGACCTCGCAGCAACCGCATTAACTTTTAGTGCCACTGTTATTATATATAAGTTAGAAATGCGTGTAATTCGTAAATACACCTAACCTGTAAGATTTACCAGCAGCTATTGGTATATAGAATATACAAATAGCTCCTTTGCCAAAAATGATTTTAACGGAAAAAAGTGACCTCGCAGCAACCGCATTAACTTTTAGTGCCACTGTTATTATATATAAGTTAGAAATGCGTGTAATTCGTAAATACACCTAACCTGTAAGATTTACCAGCAGCTATTGGTATATAGAATATACAAATAGCTCCTTTGCCAAAAATGATTTTAACGGAAAAAAGTGACCTCGCAGCAACCGCATTAACTTTTAGTGCCACTGTTATTATATATAAGTTAGAAATGCGTGTAATTCGTAGATAAACCTAACCTGTAAGATTTACCAGCAGCTATTGGTATATAGAATATACAAATAGCTCCTTTGCCAAAAATGATTTTAACGGAAAAAAGTTTAGAGGTTTCGCTAATTATTAAAGAGTGGTTTTCCTAGGGCTTCAGTCTCTGCAGGTTGCATCAAGCTCCTTGCAGTGAGTGGGGCGATACCTTTCCACTATAAACAAAAAGGTAACGAAGCCTTGGCCAGGACCTCGTGGGTGGCTTGGAACACTGGCCAAACAGACTGACGAATCTCGCTCTCTCCCTCCCTCCCTCTCTCTCTCTCTCTCCCTCCCTCTCTCTCTCTCTCTCTCTCCCTCTCTCCCCCTCTCTCTCTCTCTCTCTCTCTCTCTCTCTCTCTCTCTCTCTCTGTCTTTCTCTCTCAACATCCTGCCATTCACGGACACTCCGCAACAGATATAAGCCTTGATTTTCGTCGAGGACGTCCGCCCAAACACAAAATGGGTTTATTGCCTGAAAACTTTATGACAGTCCAGTCTTTGCCAAACTTTTACCATCTTTGTCTCTTAACATAACTTATAATTTTTCACAACATTTTTTATATCGTGGGTTGAACATATAACACTAGCTAGCAACTATGTTGCGGCGGAATGACAATTCTTAAAACTGAAAAACGTTACCCTCTACTCTAATCCATGCTTTGTCGCTGTTTATCTCAGTTGGCCGGCCAAAGCGAGGTGCGTCTTGAACCGAAAAATTTCCCGACCGAAATCTTGAAAACCACTTCTGGCACACACGTTCTGTAACAGCATCCTCTCCGTATACAGCGCATATCTTCCTGCAAGTTTCCACAGCTTTGTTGCCTTTTTTAAAATAAAAAAGCATGAGGTGTCTATAATGTTCGTTTTGGTTTTACATTTTCAGGATGATCCCAAACACACAAAATACAATCAACCTCGTCGGAATTTCGCGTCATACTACGTTGAAGTGTCTAGTATCTGACGAGAGCGCACTTGCAAGGGACGGACTGAAGCTAGCTACATATTAGACTGCTTGAAGTTTCGTGACGACAAAAACCGAACTGACTTTTTGGCCAACTTAGGTAGCAGCCCAGCAGTCCTTTTTCGACATTGGAACTGAACTCTGGTGGCATTCGAATGACCATATATATACTTACCTCTTCACCTCTCTAATTCCTTACCCGCTAGATCTAATCTTGGCGCAACTGTCCTCCACATCTCTCCCAATGTAATATGTATTCCTCCCATCTGGTGGTTTTTGTACAACGCCTTGGATTGGGACGCTTCCACATAGAAGATGGCCTCGTTGTGAGCAGACTTGCCTAGTATAACTCCCTCCGTAGACTATCTGGTTCACACTCGCCTTTGGGATCCGGACGGTTTTTGCCGTACCCTTAAATACCGAGTGAGAACTCGGGGTCATTCCAAGTCCATATAATCTACGTCTGCCTAAACCTGTACTTCTTGACCACACTGCAACTTTGACGATATGGAGACAGATCAACAAACTGCTGTTCGCTGACTGGACCGACGCCTTACCTTATTCTGTCAGGCACCTCCTCTGGTTGGCGTGCCCGAGACGAACCCTTGATGTATACGGCATAGTCCGTCGAATACTGTCGGGTCGTCACTAGGGAGGTGCCTGTTCACCCTAGCCCTGGTGACAAGTGAGGATTGTTTGAGTTTATAACCTGGACAATCGTTTCATGACGGCGTTACTATCTGACTCAATTTTTGATAGATATGTGCCCCGACAATGCACTATGTTTAAGAGAAGAGGTTCAGAGGTTTTTATATAAAGAATTAGTCAAGTTTTCAGAGTTCGAGCGGAAGCCACGCGTCAACGAGTAGAGGTCACGAGAGACTGGTTTACAGGGCTAACAGCCCGCCTTAAGTACCCTACCCAGCCTTGTCTACTGGGAGGGCTGGCAAGGGTTGCTTAGGCCTGCGGTCGGTTCCCACACATGTGGTGAGGTACCCGCGGCCGACGCCTAATTACCCGGCCCTGTCCCCTGGAGGGTAAAGAGGCTGCAAAAGGGTTGCTTAGGACCTGCGGGTTCCCTCACTCATATGGTGAGGTACCTGCGACTGACAGCTGGTGACCCATCTCGTGTGACTTACTTGGCCCCCGCCTTTTATTGCTTACCACATTTACAATGATTTATATTTGTTCATGTTATTTACATTTCTCTATAATACATTTAGTTAATGTTATTTACGTTTGCTTACAATATATATACAATAGAGTATAGGGTGATTTATCTTATGTAGTTAGCGGTCGCTACAAATACGTTCTGGTATACATAAATAAAACTACGGAGAGACAAGAGTAGTTTTAATTATTGGTACTTTAATTCTGATTAATGTCGATTTTTATTTTATGGATTCGACTTATAGCCAATCCCGTTCGTTCAGAAACGTGGAACGGATGTTTGTTAGTCTATAAGTTATATGGTAGCGGTCATAAAAATAAGCAATGTCCCACAACATCCGGAAGTATGCTGATTTGTTTTTAGTTATAATATCACATTTATTGGTAAAGGGTTAGTTTTATCTAAATTTGCGTTTGGGACGTCAGGATGAACTTAAAAGGGCAAAAGTAGGATATTATAATAGGATTCAAGAGGTTGTATTATGGAACTAGGAACTTTCAATCAAAAAAAGATGGAGAGGATCTGGGATGGAAGGTAAAGGTCGGGTGGACAAAATCTCATGTTGCAACAGTGGGTAGAGGATTTGAACTGAAGGAGATTTGAATAATTACGATATGTTTTTGGTCGAGAACTTTGAATCATAAATAGTTTGTGAGCCAGGAGCCAGGAACATCACCTGTTTTTTGTTTCTATTTTATGTTATCCGTTCTATGACCATTTAAATTCATAAGTCTAAACAGCGTATGTATTTTTCTCTTTTTTATTCTTAAGGGGGTGTCGTCTAAAAAATTTAATTTTTCAATTTATTATATGTGGAGGAAATCGCCTGTGCTTTTCTGGTTCTTATAATAAACTGTGGAAAAAAAATATATTTCTAACAAAATTGTCATACTGGAGAATGGCGCAACAAGGTTAATTATAAATGGTTTTAATTAAAATTACCAATCCTTGCATAGCTCTAAATGTTTTTTGTGTTCCGCACCGGTGCTCGTGCCGAATGAGTTTAGACTAATGTATTCTTTTCGGCCCCGAAACCCTTGAGTGGGTGTTTGTAACCTACCTACTTTGTGAAACAGTACGAGGCACAAGAAGTCCTCTCTATAGAGGCTACTGAATAGGATCACTGTCTGTACCCACACTCTTCTTTGTTATGTGGCAACACTACAGATACATGGCTGACGCTATATTCTAACATAAAAATAAACAATATATTTAATGCAAATATAATTCAAATTGAAAGTATATTTGCCTACAATTGGGCTGTGTACATTATTAGACCAAGAGTCAAAAACTTTGTAAATTCTAAAGTTTTTTACAGTAGACAACTAGACTAAAATGACTGTGACAGACTTTTTATTAATTTATATACTTCAATAAATCATTTTATATTCAATTTAACAATGGGTAGGTAGTAACCCACCTGAGATTTTAAACTTCAAATTATTAAATAAATTTATTTTTGTCAAAGTTATATTTAATTCAAAATGTAAAGTAAAATCATCATGGGTGTCACAGAATTAACGCGAGATTTTAAATTGCCGCCATTTGTGCAGTAAAGTGCTGCACTTTAACAACCCTAAAAAAATAGTGTTTTGACTTCAACTGTGAAGAGATTAATTGAAAAATTTAGGGAGACTGGATCAGTTGGAGACACTAAACACAGTGGTCGTCCAAAAACAAGCCGTTCAAATGTCAATATCGAAGCAGTGCGTGAGAGTGTTGTTGAAAATCCAGGAACATCGATTCGTCGTCGTAGACAAGAATTGCGAATTTCAAGAAGCTCTCTACAGCGTATACTCACTAAAGATCTGGGTCTCCATGCTTACAAAATTCAGTTAACACAACGATTGAAGCCTCTCTCGTTTCGGTGATCAGAATTGGCCCCCTAGATCGTGTGATTTAACACCTTTAGATTTATTTTTATAGGGTTATTTGAAGTCAAAGGTGTATGTCAACAAGCCCACATCCACCCGTGCATTAAAAGAGGAAATTCAACGCTGCATCAACGAAATTCAACCACATTTATGCCAATTGATCATGGAAAATTTCGACAAAAGAGTGCGTATGTGCCAGCAAAGTCGTGGAGGCCATTTGCCCGATGTGTTATTCCATAAATAACCTTATCCTATTTACTTTATTATTCAATAAAAAAATAACAACAAAAATACTAAAAACTGTGTTTTCTATTTAAATCAAATCTTGCGTTAATTCTGGGACACCCTTTATAAGGGTTTTGCATTATATTTTAAAATTGAAATAAATTGGTTGAAAGAAGAAATTCGACTCGTGCAATAACCAAATAGTTACATTTTGTTCGAAATAAAGTAAATAATACTGAGAAAATGGGGGTTCGCCGGACGTGGTTAAAGGCACAGTCCCTTTAAGGGATTTATATAAGAGAAAAATATATTTTGAGTGAAGGGGGTGTGCAAGGGATGCCGTCTTTCCGGTTGGTTTGATCTTGGAAATGGCCTAGCCCTGTGCTCGATACATCAAACCTCCCTTATCGGGCCCGATGTCGGTAACAAACCTCGCTGGGGCCCTTTTCACTCTGACCTACAAATGTAATTACGATTTTTATCTAGTAATTGGAAAATTTGTTAAACTCCTAGGCCAGGGTCTAAGATAACTGATGTGACGTGGAACTGTTGGTCCACGAGCCAATCGGAATGCGGATAATTGACCTCGAAGTGGTAACAATTACTCGACCCTCCCGTATCAGTTCCAGGTGCAATCGTTTAATTGTTCCTCCTTAAGTCTTGTTATCTTGGCTCTGGTTTGGAACGAGCTCTCTTTTTCCAATTTGTACGTTAGGAAAAAAAAAACTGGTATATAATAGAATTACAGAGGTCTATATCAGGTTTATTGTTAACCTTCATACTGGTCCTCCTGGCCGGATTCACTTAGCCCTTTTTTTCTTTTTCTTTATTTTGCAAGGGCTCAGTATATGTAGTTGCCAGATCCCATTTAGAGTTAATACATAGATAAAAACTTAAATGAAATATTATCTATTTCAACGCGTATTATAGTATTTATTTTGTACCAGGCAAAATACTGATATGATATCTATTGGGTTGGGAAGTAAGTTATTTCGGTTTGCACCGTTATTTTTGTTTCGTTATTCTTTTGTCAATGTTAGAATTTTTTTCTTTTGAAATTTGGTAGTCGATACCTCTAGGTTGCTATAGCAACAAATTCCGTGTAATTTTGTTTACTGTCAGTTTTAACATGGAGTGCCAAAATAAGGATGTTCGACACATTTTACTTTTTTATTTTCATAAAGGCAAGAAAGCGGCTGAGGCTAACAAAGAGATATGCGAAGTTTATGTTGTTTATTGTTTAACAGAACAGGCGTGTCAGAATTGGTTTAAAAAAAATCGTTCTAGAGATTTTTCACTGAAAGATGACAAACGTTCTGGTCGACCTTCTGAAGTCGATGATGACAAAATGAAAGCTATAATTGAATCGAATCGTCATATAACTGTGCAAGAGATTGGAAAACAGTTAAATGTATCACACATAACAATTTAAAACCATATAAGACGTCTTGGACTTGTTATGAAGCTCGATATTTGGGTTCCGCCACGGCAATGCGAGGCCTCACACATCTTTAGCAACACGTACGAAACTATTGGAGCTTGGTTGGGAAGTGATGTCGCATCCCCCATACAGCCCCGACCTTGCACCATCGGATTATCATTTATTTCGAAGTGTACACAACTTCTTAAATGGTAAAAATGTCAGTAATAACGATGACCTCATATCGCACTTGGTTGAGTATTTTGCCGATAAGGACCAGACGCTCTATGAGCGCGGGATGCCACCAGAAAGATGACAAAAGGTCATCGAACAGATTGGAAGATATTTGACTGATTAAAGTTAGTTTTTTGTATCGAAAAGATTCAGTTTTATTTCGCACTAAAAAACCGAAATTACTTTCTTGCCAACCCATTATATTCTTCAGTGTGCCCAGCGATCTTAAGTTAATTTCTTCTTCCAGTATTCGAGCCTCACTGTTTTGCACAGGATGGTCGATATGAATCAACCGCCTTTTCAATACTTAGTATCATTTCGACAGATTTTTTATTTTATTTTTATTATTTAATGTCTCCTTAATTGCTGTGGTTACTTGCAACGACTTTTGATATTGCTGATCTTGATATTGTTGAGGTACTGGATTGTACTTGGCCTACTTCAGTAAATGTGGCTAAAATGTTTATTTCATCATTCCTCTGTTTGATTATGTATTTTGGATATGTACACAAACTGTTCGACTTTGAGTGTGGAGGGGTGTTGTCAAACGATTAACATGTAAGTCAAGAGTCTCACAAGATTTAGATGAATTGTGTGACCAATTCACAGCCACGTTAATATACTGATGTCTCTTCTTAGACAGCTTTGTAACTCTATTGATTTAACTTGGTTTCTGGATTTACAGTACCTTTTATTTTCAAAACCGTCTCAGGCACGAAGATAGCATTGTACTTATAGATGTTCTCCGCAAGGAAGACAGAGACAACAGATATGAAAGATTGTCACTTGGAATATTGTCCATAGAAATCATGGGATATGGTAGTAAGAGAAAACGGGGAAAAACCTCTGGGAAGAAGCTAGACGAAACCTGATAGCCTTTGGACAGAGGCGAGAACAGCCATTGCGCTATGTAGAATGAAGGATCATAACGATCACACCGGAAATTATTAAATAAAAACAAAAATACGACGCATAAAAATTAACAATTTAAGTGCACCACCTTAGGGTCTAACGCATTACACTAGGGGGCGCAGAAAGCTGAAATAAATCCCCAAGGCAGTCACGGTAAACTACTTAATCCATTTTAGGTATAATAAAGGGAACAAAGTTTCCGTATTTTACGACACATAGTTTATACCGTATGAGAATTTGTGAAGTTAGCTAGTAACTCAACGATAGCTTCTACTTTACTGGCTTATTTAAATGCTATTTTATGATTGTTTTACGGGTCTCCCCAAACAGTGTCGGGTTAAAGCCTTTCATATTGATGTGTAATTATACTCGCACGACCGTCTGGGCAGGGTTCATATAGCTCACATGACGTGTGATTACCTCTATGAATTTAAACAAACTCTTTAAGATAAATAAGCTTAAATAAATTCATCTGATATCTAGTAATGCTCTTAATATACCCTATGTTCTTTAACTCATTCCTTCCAAGTTCGTAAAATTCCATAGTAATCTATCCAACCGCCCTGATTCCCTAGCACAGTCATTGCACTGATCCACTCATCCCTATAACCTCCTAGGGGACTAAAACGGCAGTGGTCTCGTGGCCTGCTATAATTAAGTGATAGTGGGAGTCCTGGCAATGGCCAGTTTCTCTAATCATGTCCTGAGCGTCTGTGGCTCTCGCGCTCTTGGTCAGCCTCAGCTGGCTCTTATCCAGTGACGCGGCTGACGTAGGAGCGTGGGGGACTTCCCAAGACTTCCCTTCCTCCGCACGTGAGGGAGGTGACAACCATGTGGACTTGAGGGGCCTCTGGGCTGTTTGTAAATATGATATGAATGAGCGAGTGAATGACGAATTGTAAATATGGTATGAATGAGAACATTTATATCAATTGCTTATTGCCTAATAAGTCAGATTGTAATTTTATCTTAATAAAAATTGTTGTTAAGATCATCTTATATCCAGGAACACTCCATCAGGTATCAAACGGACTTAAGCGCGGGTCAAGCAGGTGGTGCGTCATTATACATAACATTATATTGTTGTGATATTTGGATGTTTTGAATTTTTGTGATGTTGCCTTTAATTTTGAATTCCAATACGCAACAAATCAAGGATTGGAATTTGAAATTAGCGGGGATAAAAGGACCCGTAAATCAAGAAGGCGAGACAAGGGCAAGGACTTGGAAAACAATATGGTGTATTAGCGTTGTTCTTTTTACGATAAATGGTGATTGAGCATGAAGGAACAGTCTGAAGAAGAATTTTCTCTCAGAAAAAGGATTGAATTGATAACAATGGAGTTTTTTACTAATCGCATGGCAAAGGATTGGAACAAACAGTTTCCTTTTTGCCGGAATTCATTTTTATATTAACATCAACTTTAACCATCAGGTAAAATTAAATAGCAAGAAAGATAAAAATCATAAGAATATATAGTTTAGTTTCTTATTATGTACTGACTAGACCCATTGAAAGATAGTAAAAGATTATTTTTAATATGTAAATTTGGAAACGAATTGATTGATCTGAACAATATATGATTTTCCGACATTCACGATTTGTCGCTTCATATGACATAATGCCGTTGTAACATTTCTGGATGCCAACACTTGGAAAAAAAACAAAAAACTTAAAAACAGCCACTTTTTTTAATCGATGTCTTGAGGAGATTCTTCACTTTCAAACTAATACAATATTGTCTTTCGTATAGTCTGTATGTAGGTCTTTCTACGGTTACTTAAAAAAATAACCTACGGTTGACTAACATAAAATAACCAAACCCAAGCACCAGAAAAAAATATATATAAGTGTGAAAAAAATAAGTCCTGGGTTTTCAAAACATTTATAAAAAATATCTTGATGGTAACTGGTGGCTTTCAGGACCATTCCTTTCTAGATGGAACACCCCTTTTGAACTGTATTCCTTCTAAAATCCGGCATTCAAATTTCATATTTGATATATAATATAAGTTCAGCCTTAATCCCCAATTGTCGGGATTTAAACATCCCGAATGTATAAGTATAGGATTAGTACTTTAAAGTTTTTAAAGGATTTAGTACTTGGAATAAAGCAGTATTGTTACAACTTTCATACCTGCCTTATTCAATAACCTTTTTCCTTTTTTTTTTTTTGAGTTTTCTGTTTCGTAATCTTTAACTTATAATTACATTGATACCATTATATTATATATTACATTATAAGATTGAATATGAACGGTTTATTGAATATGAACTATTTTAATGGCTTAAATAAATGAATCAATTTAAATAAATCTTATAATATGGATGGTACCGATCCAATTAGGTACACACATAGGCAAATATCTCAGGTTTGTTGTTTTACTAATTTTATTGCGTATTTATCGTTCCGATCTTTTTATGTGATAAATCTCATCTTGTCACATTCAAAGTTATCGTAATTAGTCGTTTAAATTTTTACTATATTTTTTTAAACAGACAAAATTACATCTTGTTTCTACAATTGTAGTCTTGAAAAGTTGACGGTTTTATTATGATGTGTCTTTAAAAGAATTGTGATGAGACTTAATAAACAACGCATAATGAAAATATCCACATGCAAATGTGTCTTTATAACTCTGGAAAATAATATTATGCAATTTAAGTTTATGCCGTGTAATCTTTTTTATTTTTTATTTTTATTTTCTGAGGTAAAAACATCAGACTGGGGTTCCCCCACAAGCACGTGAAGCGAGCTCATGGGGTTACGTAGCCTGTGGTGCGTGTATTCCGATGCAATGGGATTGTTGCACCGGTCAGCGCACCTTACGTTATTCTGTTTTTTTCCTTTATTCGAAACAAAACCACAAACACACAAAAACAAATCCAAAAGAAATGAAAATTTCAACAAAACAACCTTAGAGCTTAATAATCACTTTATGTACCACTTTTCCTTACTAGCTATAATTTTTTTTTATATATATAACTAGTACAACTACAGCTAACCTTACCTATTTACAATTGACCTTATCTACTATTTACAGTATGCTTATACCTAAAAACCTTAATCTATACATACAAGGCGTGTGCATCCCCTTAACAACTATACTTATGTCCTAACTACATCCTTCTAAGTCCTATCTTATTCTATATTTACAGTGACTCCGCGCCGACAGGCGATACATAATCTAGGGTGTTGTGGACCGTACACGTTAGCGGTTTCATATTGATTCATCTTTAAGACTTGGGTATATACAAACCCCCTCTTCGGCGTCGGCAATGACTGTCAGCCCCCCTGGGATAAAGAAGCCACAGACAGGAGCCGATGAGCGGGCTTTGCGGGATCTGCCGCCTTTCCCCTTCCCAGCCGTAAATACGGCCGTGGCTCTCCCTTATATCCTTGTTTTATCTCGGCAGGTTCGGATCCTCTGGGAGCCACATCCGGTCCCGGCTCACCCTCCAATCAGGGCATCTAGGTCTCTATCACGGCCTAGCTCTAAGCTGCCGTCCTGAGATAGGGTCATGCACCCCTAATCAACTTCGCCCTTCCTCACCTTGTCGACAAGTATCTAGTCAGTCTATAGTTGACTATGTTTTACCTTAAAACCACCAGTTGTAATAAAAATATTTGTTTTATGTCTGTAACCTTGAAAGAGAGTACGCTAAAGGGTTTGGCATCGATGAGCAGTGTCCATAAATCTGTTCATAGAGTCATAAAGAAACTCTGATACTGAGAAACAGTTTGTAAATTAGAACTAATAAAAAATTAGCGAAACAAATTTGAAATGGAATGGAACTACCGCGTAAAGTACGAGGCTGTGGGCAGCGGATATAGACAAAATAGGTCTAGGGAAAATTCAAAGTACAACACCAGCACAGCTCAGAATAGCCCGATTTTTGACACGGCTGATGTCGATGCTCCCCAAAATGAAGACGACACTCCATTAGCCCCAGATCTGCAGCTGAGGAGGTTCATCTCTATCGAAGAAGAGACAAGTATATTCAATCGTAGGACTATATGTTCATAAATTTCTTTCGGTTTCGTTAAACATTTCTTTTGAGAGACATTCTCGGTAGAAATTTAGGATTGTGTTAAGCTTTTGTGTATTTTCGGTATCGTGGTTCCGTTCATTATTGTATAATAGGATATTCCCCTTATCTTTAATAAAAATGTTATTGTCATGGTTCACTGCCATTTGTATTAGTTATTATTCCATCTGATAAAGCCTAAAAGGTAAGACTAAAGTGTTGATTCCTAATTGTGGATATTTACTACCTACTTTTTGGTCTATCTGACACGAATTAACTTTGGTGAACGAAGATGGACTAAATTATCAACCCCAGACATATTTCATTTTGCGTTAACTTATTATCTATCGCCAATCTTTATTAAGGGCTGAATGCAACATAATGCTGGTAAGTATGGGTCACCCTGCAATATGGTGCCCTTAGGAGCATAAGTACCTTATACGACAGTAGATTTTCATAACACAGTAATTAAAGGTGCTGGGACAAGTGATTACTACTTACTCTTAAACTAGACATTTGTAATACATTTAAAGCACTTTTTGTATCTGTACCTATTTCTTACAACAGAGTCCACAGAAAGTTTAGTATTGCATTAATGAACAAACACAGGACGATGAACTCTTCAACCACGTCTACTAACAGAATATATCACCGAATATTCGGAGGAATACATATTACATTGGGAGAGATGTGGAGGGCAGTTGCGCCAAGATTAGATCTAGCGGGTAAGGAATTAGAGAGGTGAAGAGGTAAGTATATATATGGTCTTCCAATGCCACCAGAGTTCAGTTCCAATGTCGAAAAAGGACTGTTGGGCTGCTACCTAAGTTGGCCAAAAAGTCAGTTCGGTTTTTGTCGTCATGAAACGATTGTCCAGGTTATAAACGACGGACTTGGAATGACCCCGAGTTCTCACTCGGTATTTAAGGGTACGGCAAAAACCGTCCGGATCCCAAAGGCGAGTGTGAACCAGATAGTCTACGGAGGGAGCTTTTATTCGACGGACTATGCCGTATACATCAAGGGTTCCAAATCTCGGGCACGCCAACCAGAGGAGGTGCCTGACAGAATAAGGTAAGGCGTCGGTCCAGTCAGCGAACCGCAGTTTGTTGATCTGACTCCATATCGTCAAAGTTGCAGTGTGGTCAAGAAGTACAGGTTTAGGCAGACGTAGATTATATGGACTTGGAATGACCCCGAGTTCTCACTCGGTATTTAAGGGTACGGTGAAAACCGTCTAGATCCCAAAGGCGAGTGTGAACCAGATAGTCTACGGAGGGAGTTATACTAGGCAAGTCTGCTCACAACGAGGCCCTCTTCTATGTGGAAGCGTCCCATTCCAAGGCGTCGTACAAAAACCACCAGATGGGAGGAATATATATTACATTGGGAGAGATGTGGAGGGCAGTTGCGCCAAGATTAGATCTAGCGGGTAAGGAATTAGAGAGGTGAAGAGGTAAGTATATATATGGTCATTCGAATGCCACCAGAGTTCAGTTCCAATGTCGAAAAAGGACTGCTGGGCTGCTACCTAGGTTGGCCAAAAGGTCCGTTCGGTTTTTGTCGTCACGAAACTTCAAGCAGTCTAATATGTAGCTAACTTCAGTCCGTCCCTTGCAAGTGCGCTCTCGTCAGATACTGGACACTTCAACGTAGTATGATGTGAAATTCCGACGAGGCTGATTGTATTTTGTGTATTTAGGATCATCCTGAAAATGTAAAACCAAAACGAACATTATAGACACCTCATGCTTTTTTATTTTAAAAAAGGCAACAAAGCTGTGGAAACTTGCAGGAAGATATGCGCTGTATACGGAGAGGATGCTGTTACAGAACGTGTGTGCCAGAAGTGGTTTTCAAGATTTCGGTCGGAAAATTTTTCGGTTCAAGACGCACCTCGCTTTGGCCGGCCAACTGAGATAAACAGCGATAAAGCATGGATTAGAGTAGAGGGTAACGTCTTTCAGGGTAAGGTTTTTCAGTGTTAAGAGTTGTCATTCCGCCACAACATAGTTGCTAGCTAGTGTTATATGTTCAACCCACGATATAAGAAATGTTGTGTAAAATTATAAGTTATGTTAAGAGACAAAGATTGTAAAAGTTTGGCAAAGACTGGACTGTCATAAAGTTTTCAGGCAATAAACCCATTTTGTGTTTGGGCGGACGTCCCCGACGAAAATCAAGGCTTACATC